>VZQC01007315.1:991973-1095845 GCA_009823505.1 Rhizomys pruinosus
TTTGTTTTTCTGGGACCATGTTACTTCACTTAACTTAATATCTTCCAGTTCCATCCATTTACCTGCAAAGTTCATGATGTTGTCTTTTTTTACTGCTGCATAGAACTCCATTGTGTAGATGTACCACATTTTCTCTATCTACTCGTCAGTTGAGGGGCACTTGGGCTGGTTCCAGCTCTTTGCTATTGTGAACAGAGCCGCAATAAACATAGCTGTGCATGTATCTCTGCAGTAAAATGAGTCTTGTGGGCATATACCCAGGAGTGGTATGACTGAGTCAGGTGGTAAGCTCATTTTGAGTCTTCCAAGCGTTCTCCACACTGCTTTCCATAGTGGCTGTACAAGTTTACATTCCCACCAGCAATGGATGAGTGTTCCCCCTTCCCCACAACCACTCCAGCACTTGGTATCCTTTGTTTTCTTGATCCTAGCCAATCTTATAGGAGTGAGATGATATCTTAAAGTGGTTTTAATTTGCATTTCCTTAAATTATTAGCAACGTTGAACACTTCTTACGGTGTTTCTCAGCCATCTCTAATTCCTCACTTGTGAAATCTCTGTTTAGCTCTTTGCTCCATCTTTTGAGTGGGTCATTTGTTTTCTTTCTTCGTTGTTTTTTGAGTAGTTTATATACTCTGGAAATCAATGCTTTGTCAGATGTATCTGCAGTGAAGGTTTCCTCCCACTCTGTGGGATTTCTCTTCACTTCCTTGATTCTTTGGATGTACAGAAGCTTTTGAGTTTAATGAGGTTGCATTAGTCAATTGTCAACCTTAATTCTTGCACAGCTGCTGTCTGATTTAGGAAGTCTTTTCCTATGCCTATGTCTTGTAGTCTGCTGCCAATTTTTTCTTCTATCGCTTTCAGAGTTTGGGGTTTCATGTTGAGGTCTTTGATCCATCTGGAGTTGACTTTTGTACAGGGTGAGAGGTAGGGGTTTAATTTCATTCTTCTACAAGTTTTGGATGTTCCATCTTATTTGCGTTGCTTTGGGACCCCTGGGGGCCTGAGAACAGATTTGAGAGAGCTGATTCTGGTTGGATGTAGCTTTGATTTGATATGTTAACTCACCTTCTGGGCTGGGTAGGAATTGTGAGGCTGGTCCTTTGTTGTCTCCTCTTTCTGGCTTTGTCCTGAGTCCTGTTTCCCACACCCCTACTCTACTTGTTGGGGGTGGGCACTTTCTTCCCAGGAGACTCTGCCATCTTGCATATCTTGCTCCAAAGTAACTCTCATGCTAAGTCTGCTTTAAATTGCATCATGAACCAGCACGATGGTGCACACCTGTAGTCCCAGCTACTCAGGGGTCAGAGATAAGAGGACCTCTGTGTGAGTTCAAATCCAGCCTGGTCTGTGTGTCGAGTTCCAGGACAACTGCTACCATGGAGACCTTGTCTCAAATAAATTGCCTTTTGCTAGCTGTTAGTAATAATTCTCATCACCAATTAAACCCAGGAATCTTGATCCAGCTTGGGTGGAGGTCTTTGGAACTCGGAGAATTCTTGAGCTCCTGGGGTACCCATGTGGTGGCTGTGCTTCCATTTCTCTGGCTAGACACCCATTCAGGGTCTGGCACCTGGATCAGTTGGGGTGCTGTATGGCTTCTTCTGAGGTGGATTATAAGAGCTGATCCCCAGGGTAGCCTGAGTCAGCCCAGTCTCTTGCCTCCAGGAGGTGGGGGAGGGCATCCTGGGACAGCTACTGGGCTTTACTGTATTTCTGCAGTGGTTTTGTTTCCCCTTCCCTTCCTCTTCATAGGAAGCAAAGGGATCTCCCTGGGCCTGTGTTCCACTGGCCTGACAGCCTGTCCCCTGCAACCCTGTGTGCTGTGTGTTTGTATGCTACTGTGGGAGAGAGCTGACTATAGCTAACTAGGTGAATTGAACTCATGAAAACTATTCATGCTTTTGGTATTTTCAATCTTTAAATGGTTTTTAATAATGGATTGATCTTTATTGCCTTGTTAAGACTAAATACTTCTTATCCATTCTTTACTCTGTCTTTTAAAGGAACTGTCTGTAAATAAAACTTTCAGTTATTGGCTTGTTTTGATCATGCAGGAACCTTTGGTTTTGGTTGGCTTTGAGTGTGAATGGGATGTATAATTCTGTTTTCCATCACTTGTTGCATTTGACACCCAGTGAGGGATATTTACTATATTAAAATGTAAATGACATTTCTGAAAATGTTTTATTCAAGTAAAAGCCTTCATGTTTAGTAGCAACGTATGTAGCTCTGTTCAGTACAAACACTAAGGATCTCATGTGCGAGTGTGTGTATGTATATATGTGTATGTATGTATATGAAGTACTCTTGGCTTTTAAGAATTCTGTAATGTAGTTATAAAATATTAAGGATCTATCATATCCTTGGTAGACACTTAGTAGAACTTTTTTTTTTGGGGGGGTCTTTTCAAGACAGGGTCTCCCTGTAGCCCCAGCTGTCCTGGAACTCACTCTGTAGACCAGGCTGGCCTTGAACTCACAAAGATCTGCCTGCCTCTGCCTGCTAGGATTAAAGGCGTGCACCACCACGCCCGGCAGTAGAACTTTTTTTATGCGAATGCAAGCCACCTGTGGCTGCCAGCAGTACCTTTTTTTTTTATTTATTTTTTATATATTTTTTGTACAAGACTATGTTACAAATCAAATCTAGACCTGTGTCCCCCCAACCCAACCCCCCCACCCCACCAGAGCTCATGCATTCTGCCAAACGTGTTTTTTGTTTTTTTTCTGAGTCTTTCTCAAAATTATCAATGCAGAAGTTAACTGTTTCAAGGAGTTCTTTTCTGTCATTGTTGTTGTTGTTGTGTTGTTGTTGTTCTTTCCAATATGCATCATTCCCAACTACTTGGACAAAAGTTCAAGGAGTCCTGCACAAGAAATGCTTACAACTAGGTAACTGGCACTAGCATCCACAGATGAGGGATACTATTCGTTTGTTTTTCTGGGACTGTGTTACTTCACTTAACATAATATCTTCTAGTTCCATCCATTTACCTGCAAAGTTCATGATGTTTAGTAGAACTTTTACTTTCTTTTATTTTTTATGAGTATGAGTGTACTGTCTGCATGTAGGTCTGTGCACCCGTGTTGTGCAATGCTGCAGAGGTCAGAAGAGGGTGTCAGATTCCCCTGGAACTTGAGTTAAAGATGGTTCTCAGCCACCATGTGGGTGCTGGGGATCAAACCCAGGTCCTCTGCAAAAGCAGTCGGCATGCTTAACTGCTTAACTGCTAGGCCATCTCTCCAGTCCCAAGTAGAACTTTTATAAAGTGTCATCACTGTAGGGGTTGATTGGGCGCTCGCCTTTGTAAAAATGCTAGGTTTTTAGATGAAAAGGGTCCAAGAGGACACTAAGATTACTGGGGAATAAGTTTATTAGAGAAGTTATTAATACCATGGTTGGATACACACAGCATGTTGGGTACGTGTGTGTGAGAGAGACAAGTTCAAGCCCCAGCACCAGAGACAGAAAATGTGGCCGTCTCTGGATCCCCTCCCCAGTTCACTCCCACCCTGTGGCAGAGGAGGGAGCCTCTTATTCTTTTTGAGGGTAGGGGAGGTTCAAGGCAAAAGCCTGCAGCTCTCTGGTTCCCAGGCAGGAGGAGGGGGTTGGGAGCAGGATGTGTGTGGTAGTGAGAACTTGGGAAGTCTGTCAGCTAGGGACTCATAGATCATGACCTACTACTAGGGTGCCTGTCAGTAGCTATGAAAGAGAAGGCCCTCCACATCATAGGTGTGAGAAGATCCAGTTTGAATTAGGGGCTAGTTCTCAGCTAGCACCCCTCAGGGCACCATGTAGGAGTCATGGAGATTTCTCTCACCCTGACCCAAGAAGGAACAAGCAACGTTGCCCAGTCACATGATTCTAGGGGGAGCAGCAGTGTGCAATGGCACAGAGCTGGGGGTCTGCGATTGGCTCTGGGAGCTAATGTCATTTTGTTTATAAAAGCAAGTTGTAGCAGGCAATAAAGCGAATTCTCCATTACCATCATTACACAGAATTCCCAGCCGTTATTTCTGCACGCATACAGGCCAAAGCAGGCCTGAATTTCAAGCGTCATGGCCAGTGGGTTGGATGGTGGTCCATCAGAACACCAACCTGGGAAGGTGGTGTGGGGCTGGAAGGAGATCTATCAGATCCCCAGCTGTGAAGTGAGTAAATGTAGGCTGAAGATAGGCTATCAGCCATCAGCCTGAAATTCCTGCCCAGAGACCAGCAGTCTTTGGCAGGTGGGAAAGCATGGCCAAGATGGGAAACGTTCTGTTTTCCCAGACTAAGGACCTTGAGTTGGAAGGACCTCTCAGGTTGGGTTATGGAAGTAACCAACTGACCTCTGTGCCAAAGAGTCAGTTCCCCACAGTGGCTGCAGGTGGGCACTGTGCTCTCCTTCCCTTAGCAGGACCATTCTGTACTTGTTCATAGTAAGAGAAGCTCCTATATATAGGAATAGAGGAAGGAGAAGAATCCCAAGAGAATGGTATTGATCAGATCTTCAACAGAATAATAGATGAAAAATTCCCCAAACTAAAAAAAGACAAACCCCCGGGGCATGGTGGTGCACACCTTTAATCCTAGCACTCGGAAGACTGAGGCAGGCAGATCTTTGTGAGTTCAAGGCCAGCCTGGTCTACAGAGTGTGTTCCAGGACAGCTGGGGCTACAGGGAGATCCTGTCTCAAAAAGAACAACAACAAAAAAAGACAAACCCATACAAATACAAGAAGCATATAGAACACCAAATAGACAAGATCAGAAAAGAAACTCCCCATGCCATATCATAGTTAAAACACAAGATACCCCAAACAAAGACAAAATCCTGAAAGCCACAAGAGGAAAACAAGTTACAAATAAGGGGAAAACCATCAGAATTACAGCTGACTTTTCAGTACAAACTATGAAAGCAAGAAGATCGTGGACCAAAGTATTCACAGTGCTAAATGACTGTAGATGCCAATCCAGGTTACTGTACCCAGGAAAAATGTCGATTATAGTTGAAGGAGAAAGAAAAATCTTCTATGTCATAAACAAGATGATAGAATACATGTCCGGAAAAACAACCCTTCAGAGAATACTTGAAGGAATTCAAAAGACAGAAGAGAGGAAAAACTATCCTCAGGCACCTAGAAAGAGAAATCAATGAAAGTATAACTGCAGAAGTAGAAACCTAGACCAAAATGCAAATGGATAATAAGGTGAAAGGAAGCAGCACACATCTCTCAATAATAACCTTAAATATTAATGGGCTGAACTACCTAATCAAAAGACAGAGACTGGGAGAATGGATTAGGAAACATAACCCATCTATATGCTGTCTATAAGAAACCTGTCTCAAGGCTATCAAGGATAGCCACCAACTTAAGGTAAAAGGATGGAAAAAAATATAAGGAAATGGTACCAAAAAGCAAGCAGGATTTGCTATTTTAATATCAGACAAAATAGACTTCAAAGTAAAAGTAATCAGAAGAGACAAAGAGGGCCATTACATCTTTATCAAAGGAACAATTAGCCATGAAGATTTCACAATCATAAATATATATGCACCAAACTCTGGTGCATTGAACTTTATAAACACAATTCTCCAGGACCTCAAGGCACAGATTAATGCCAGAACACTCATAGTAGGGGACTTCAGTACCTCACTGAGCACTTTGGACAGGTCAACTGGACAAAGAATAAACAGAGAGACATCTGAACCTAATGATACGATACACCAAACAGACCTCACAGACAACTCGCTCGAATATTCCACCCAAACACCAAAGAATACGCTTTCTACTCAGCACCCCATGGAACATTCTCCAAAATTGACCACATGCTGGGACACAGAAAAAACGTCAACAAATTCAAAAAGATTGAGATAATTTCATGCATTCTATCAGACCACAGTGCAATAAAGCTCAATACCAAGACCAGAATAAGCCCTACTATCTACAAGAACACATAGAGACTAAACAACACAGTCTTGAATAATGAATGGGTCAAGGAAGAGATAAAGAAAGAAATAAAAGCATTCCTGGAACTAAAAAATGACAATACAACACAACAAAACCCATGGGATAGTTTAAAAGCAGTCCTAAGAGGAAAATTTACAGCCCCGAGTGCCTACATTAAAAAAAAGCACAGAAACAGCACAAATAAATAATCTAACACTGCAGCTAAAAACACTTGAGAGACAACAACAAATGAACCCTAAACCCAACAGACAGGAAGAAATAACAAAAATCCGAGCAGAAATCAATGAAATAGAAACAAAGAAAACAATACAAAGAATCAATGAATCCAAAAGTTGTTTCTTTGAAGGAATAAACAAGATAGACCTCTAGCCCAGTTAACCAAAAGAAAGAAAGAGCAACTCCAAATCAATAGAATTCATGATGAAAGGGAAAATATCACAACAGACAACGAAAAGATCCAAAGTCATACAGGAATACTTCAAGAACCTATACACTACTAAATTTGAAAACCCAAGAGAAATGGATGAATATCTGAAATCCTAGGATCACCAAAGCTTAACCAAGAAGAGATTTGGCAGCTTAAACAGACCCATAGTATATGAAGAAATTGAAAATGTAATAAGAAACCTCCCAACTAAAAAAAGCCCAGGCCCAGATGGTTTCACGGCAGAATCCTAAAAAAAAAAAAAAAAAAGAGAGAGAGAGAGAAGGCTGCTTCATGGGCAGCAGCTGGATTCTACCATGTTCTTACAGAAATCTACCCAGGTGGTTGTGAAACATGGAGACATGGAGATTATTACTACTGTAGCATTCTGAATCAGAAACAAATAACTGATGCAAGAATCCAATTAATATTAAAATAGAAATAGGAGAATGTGCTCCATATCCTGATTTATACTTCTCCCTGCAGGCAGTCATTATCTCACATACCTATTGATAGGAAATAAGTTGATAAGGCTTACCAAGCCCATCCAAACTGTCTCCTTCTGGACTCCATCCCAATGGTTCAGGGAGGTAAAACCTAGCTTATCTTATTATGGGCAAAAAGAATATCACAAGTAACACTTGCACAATACAGAGAAACACAAGGCACATCTTTCTGTAGCCAGAGGTAACCCACTACTTGTCTATGTCCATTTAATCCAAATCTGTAACAGGGAGTCCAGTACAAGCCAGGAGTGGACTGAAAACTAACAACAACTCTGTATATTTATAATCCTGTTTAGTCCTTGACAAAAGACAAGGACTCAATTCAAGAGCTGCATAAATCCCCAGGACCCTCAACTCCCACCTGAGCAACGGGGTGAGAGCAAACGTTGACCTGAGAGTCTGCTGTGAGTTTACTCTCACATGGGCCCAGGAGGGTGCATGAAAGGCGAAACCATGTTTAGGAAGGTTTTGATCACTGCAGAAGACAAGCTGGAGCTGCCAACATCAGAAATTATCATGGGCTTCCTTTTATAGTTTTTTTTTCACATAAATTTATTTATTTATTTATTTTTAACAAATCTAGACTCGTGTTCCCACTCATTCCCCCACCCTGCCAGAGTTCATGCATTCTGCCAAACATGCTTTCCATCTCTTAGTCTTTCTCAATATTTTCCATGGGGAAGTTGACTGTTTTGAGCAGAAGTTCACTGTTTCAGACAGTTCTTTGATGCAGTCTTTTCTGTTGTTGTTGTTGTTGTTGTTGTTGTTTCCAAAATGCGTTATGCCCAACTGCTTTGGACAAAAGCTCAGGGGGCCCTACACAAGAAATGCTTACAATTGGGTAATTGGCACTAGCATCCACTGATGAGGGATACCATTCGTCGTTTGTTTTTCTGGGACTGTGTTACTTCACTCAGCATGATGTCCTCTAGCTCCAGCCATTTTCCTGCAAAGCTCGTGATGTCGTCTTTCTTTACTGCTGCATAGAACTCCATTGTGTAGATGTACCACATTTTCTCTATCCACTCATCAGTTGAGGGGCATTTGGGTTGGTTCCAGCTCCTTGCTATTGTGAAGAGAGCTGAAATAAACATGGCCGTGCATGTATCTCTGTGGTGGGGTAAGTCTTGAGGGTACATGCCCAGGAGTGGTATGGCTGGGTCGGGTGGCAAGTTCATTCCAAGTCTTCCAAGGGTTCTCCACACTGCTTTCCATAGTGGCTGTACGAGTTTACATTCCCACCAGCAGTGGATGAGTGTTCCCCTTTCCCCACAACCTCTCCAGCACTTGGTATCATTTGTTTTCTTGATCCTAGCCAGTCTTATTGGAGTAAGATGATATCTTAAAGTGGTTTTCATTTGCATTTCCTTAATGATTAGTGATGTTGAACACTTCTTGAGGTGTTTCTCAGACATCTCTAATTCCTCACTTGTGAAGTCTCTGTTCAGTTCTTTGCTCCATCTATTGAGTGGGTCATTTGTTTTCTTTTTTCTTTGTTTTTTGAGTAGTTTATATATTCTGGAAATCAATGCTTTGTCAGATGTATCTGCAGTGAAGGTTTCCTCCCACTCTGTGGGATTTCTCTTCACTTCCTTGATTGTTTCTTTTGATGTACAGAAGCTTTTGAGTTTGATGAGGTCCCATTTGTCAATTGTCGACCTTAATTCTTGTGCAGCTGCTGTCTGATTTAGGAAGTCTTTTCCTACGCCTATGTCTTGTAGTCTGCTGCCAACTTTTTCTTCTATCACCTTCAGAGTTTGGGGTTTCACGTTGAGGTCTTTAATCCATCTGGAGTTGACTTTTGTACAGGGTGAGAGGTAGGGGTTTAATTTCATTCTTCTACAAGTGGTGATCCAGTTTTGCCAACACCACTTGCTGAAGATGCTGTCTTTTCTCCATTGTGGTTTCTTGGCCCCCTTGTCAAATATGAGATGGCTGAAATTGTATGTGCTCAGATTTGGATCTTCGGTTTTGTTCCATTGGTCAACAGGTCTGTTTTTGTGCCAGTACCAGGCTGTTTTTATGACTATAGCCCTGTAGTATAGTTTAAAATCTGGTATAGAGATCCCTCCTGTGTAGCTCTTTTCACTCAGGATTGATTTGGCTATTCGGGGTCTTTTGTTTCTCCAAATGAATTTAAGAACTTTTGTTTCCAAGCCTGTGAAGAAACTCTTGGGGATTTTGATTGGGATTGCATTAAATCTATACAAGAGTTTTGGTAAAATGGACATTTTTACAATGTTAATTTTCCCAATCCATGAGCATGGGAGGTTTTTCCATCTTCTGAGGTCTTCTTCAATTTCTTTCTTTAAGGGTTTAAAATTTTTGTTGTAGAGGTCTTTGGTGTCTTTGGTTAGGTTTGTTCCTAGGTATCTTATTGTTTTTGAGGCTATTGTGAGTGGGAAGGTCTCTTTGAATTCTTTCTCCAGTTGCTTGTTCTTGGTGTAAAGAAAGGCCATTGATTTTCTAAGGTTAATTTTGTATCCTGCCACTTTGCTGAAGCTGTTAATCGTTTCTAGGAGTTTTCTGGTGGAGTTTTTTGCATCTCTTAAGTAAACAATCATATCATCAGCAAATAGGGATAGTTTGACTTCCTCTTTTCCAATTAGTACTCCTTTAATATCCTTTTCTTGCCTTATTGCTCTAGCAAGTGTTTCAAGCACTATATTGAAGAGGAGTGGTGATAGGGGGCAGCCTTGCCGAGTTCCTACCTTTAAAGGGAATGTTTCCGTCATTTCCCCATTTAGGATGATATTGGCTGTGGGTTTCCTGTATATGGCTTTGATTACATTGAGGAATGATCCCTCCAATCCAATTCCTTCTAGGACTTTAAGCATGAAGGGATGCTGGATTTTGTCAAAGGCTTTTTCAGCATCAATTGAGATGATGGTGTGGTTTTTGTCTTTGATTCCGTTTATGTGTTTGATGATGTTTATTGATTTTCGTATGTTGAACCATCCCTGCATCTCTGGTATGAATCCAACTTGGTCATGATGGATGATCTTCTTGATGTGGGTCTGTATGCGATTTGCCAGTATTCTGTTTAGAATTTTGGCATCTGTGTTCATGAGGGAGATGGGTCTATAATTCTCCTTTTTAGTTGTATCTTTGCCTGGTTTTGGTAATAGAGTGATGTTGGCTTCATAGAAGGAATTTGGGAGAATTCCCTCTGATTGTATACTTCTAAACAGTTTCAGAAATAATGGTTGTAGGTCTTTTTGAAATGTTTTATAGAATTCTGCTGTGAAACCGTCTGGGCCTGGGCTTTTTTTAGTTGGGAGGCTTCTTACTACATCCTCTATTTCTTCATATGTTATGGGTCTGTTTAAGCTGCTGGTCTCCTCTTGGCCAAGCTTTGGTGATTCCCAAGATTTCAGATATTCATCCATTTCTTCTAGATTTTCAAACTTGGTAGAATATAGGTTCTTGTAATATTCCCATATAATTTTCTTGATCTTTTCCTTGTCCGTTGTGATATTTCCCTTTTCATCACAGATTGTATTGATTTGGAGTTGTTCCTTCTTTCTTTTTGTTAACTGGGCTAGAGGTCTGTCTATCTTGTTTATTCTTTCAAAGAACCAACTTTTGGCTTCATTGATTTTTTGTATTGTTTTCTTTGTTTCTATTTCATTGATTTCTGCTCTGATTTTTGTTATTTCTTCCTGTCTGTTGCGTTTAGGGTTCATCTGTTGTTGCCTCTCAAGTGCTTTTAGCTGTAGTGTTAGATCATTCACTTGTGCTCTTTCTGTTTTTCTAATGTAGGCACCCAGGGCTATAAATTTCCCTCTTAGGACTGCTTTTAAGGTATCCCATAAGTTTTGTTGTGTTGTATTGTCATTGTCATTCAGTTCCAGGAATGTTTTTATTTCTTTCTTTATCTCTTCCTTGACCCATTCATTATTCAAGAGTGTGTTGTTTAGTCTCCATGTGTTCTTGTAGGCAGGAGGGCTTGTCCTGGTGTTGATGTTGAGCTTCATTGCACTGTGGTCTGACAGGATGCATGAAATTATTTCAATCTTTTTGTATTTGTAGAGGTTTCTTCTGTGTCCCAGGATGTGGTCGATTTTGGAGAATGTTCCGTGGGGTGCTGAGTAGAAAGTGTATTCTCTGGTATTAGGATGGAATGTTCGGTAGAGGTCTATGAGGTCCATTTGGTGTATCATATCGTTCAGTTCAGATGTCTCTCTGTTTATTTTTTGTCCTGTTGACCTATCCAAAGGACTCAGTGGGGTATTGAAATCTCCCACTATGAGTGTGCTGGGGTTAGTCTGTGACTTGTGGTCCTGGAGAATTGTCTTTATAAAGTTTGGTGCACCAGAATTTGGGGCATATATATTCATAATTGTGAAATCTTCTTGGTGGATTGTTCCTTTGATGAAAATGTAATGGCCTTCTTTGTCTCTTCTGATTTCTTTTACTTTGAAGTCTATTTTATCCGATATTAAAATAGCAACACCTGCTTTCTTTTTGGTACCATTTGCTTGGAATATTTTTTTCCATCCCTTCACTTTAAGGTGGTGCCTGTCCTTGAAGGTAAGATGTGTTTCTTGCAGACAGCATATCGATGGATTCTGTTTCCTAATCCAGTCTCCCAGTCTATGTCTTTTGATTGGGGAATTTAGTCCATTAATATTTAAGGTTATGACTGATAGGTTTGTGTTGCTTCCTTTTGCCTTATTATCCATCTGCGGTTTTGATTTAGGTTTCTACTTCTGCAGTTATGCTTTTATTGATTTCTCCTTCTAGTTGCCTGGGGTTGGTTGCTCCTTTCTTCTGTTCTTTGGATTGCTTCAAGTATTCTCTGAAGGGTTGGTTTTCCGGACATGTATTCTTTCAAGTTGTTTATGTCATGGAAGATTTTCCTCTCTCCTTCCACTATGATTGACATTTTTGCTGGGTATAGTAACCTGGGCTGGCATCCATTGTCCCTCAACACTGGGAATGCTTTGCTCCAGGTTCTTCTTGCCTTCATCGTTTGCTGTGAGAAGTCCGTTGTTATTCTGATAGGTTTCCCCTTATAGGTCACTTGTTGTTTTTCTCTTGTCGCTTTAAGAATTTTCTCTTTGTTTTGGGTGTCCAGCATTTTAACTATGATGTGGCGTGGAGAATTTCTTTTCTGATCTTGTCTGTTTGGAGTTCTATGTGCTTCTTGTATTGGTATTGGTTTGTCCTTTTTTAGTTTGGGGAAGTTTTCATCTATTATTCTGTTGAAGATCTGATCAATACCTTTCTCTTGGGATTCTTCTCCTTCCTCTATTCCTATGATGCGGAGGTTTGATCTTTTCATAGTGTCCCACAGCTCCTGGTTGTTCCATTTTTGTGTATTTTTAAATTTTTCATAATCTTTCCTTGAGGTTTTTAGTTGTTCTGTGTTGTCCTCCAGGTCTGATATTCTTTGTTCTGCTTCCTCCATTCTGCTTCTGAGGCTTTTTTCATTCCTTTCCTCTTGAATGGATGAGTGTTTGATTTCCTTTTTCATTTCCTCTTCTGATTTCTTTAGTGTTTCTATTTCTTTTTGGAGCTTCTCGATCTCTTTTTGTAGCTCTTTTGTTTGCTGGTTGGTTTCTTTTTCTTTTTCAGCATGGGATCTTTTCAGTGTTTCTACTTCCTTCCGGAGCTTGTCATTCTCTCTCTCTCGGTCCTCATTCTCTTTTCTTAGTTCTTTAATTTGTTCTTTATGATCTTGTAGTTCTTTAAGTATGTTCCCAATTGTGTTTCTGATGTCTGTGTCCTGGGGCATCCCCGGGGGGATCCCACTGCAGGAGTCATCCATAGGGTTGGTAAAGCTTGGCGTGGGATTATCCTGCACCTTTCCAGTGTAGTTTCTTCTTCGTGATCCTGGCATATGGGCTTCTCCTTGCCTGTATTCCAATGTGAGTCCTGAATGCCTCTTCACTGTGTTGAAGGCGTGCTTTGCTTGCCTCCTTCAGATCCTTCTTCGTAATCTCAGTTGGCGGGGGGGGGGGGGCTCTTCAGCCCGCGCCCCGGCACCTGCCGCTGGGCTCAAGAGATCTCAAATCTCAAGAGTCACACAAGCGTGCCTTTAATACCGGCTGGGAGGATAACTCCGCCCCCACAGCCACTAGATCTAATCAAGCCAAAGACCACACCTTTAATCCCAGCTGGGAGGATAACTCCAACCTCACAGCCACAAAGGCCAATCAAACCAAAGACAGCAGGACCAAAGGATCAACAATCAGCTCGCCAAGGCACCCAGTTCCTACCTGTCTCTCCCTCTTCCTTCCGCTGGGCTCAGGAGATCTCCTTTTATAGTTTTTGAAAAAAACATTCAAGGGGTGAAGAGACAGCTCAATGGTTAGGAGCACTGGCTGCACTTGCAGAGGACCTGGGTTCATTTTCCAGCACCCACATGGCAGCTCGAAACTGTCTGTAACTCCAGTTCCAGGGGACCTGGCTTCCTGGCCTCTGAGGGCATGGTACACTTACTAAAATGAAGGGAAAATACTCATACACATAAAAAAAAATCTTTCAAAGGCTGGAGAGATGGATCAGGGGTTAGAGCAGTTTCTCTGTGAGCGTGAGGGTATGAGTTCAGAATCTCTGGCACTGATGTGAAAGCTGTCTAGCTGGGCAGACTTGCAACCCCAGCTTCGAAGGACAGAGAAAGGTGGTTCCTGCAAGCCTGATGGCCAGATAGCTTAGTAAAAAGGACGAGCTTGCGGTTCAGCAGGAAACCCTGTACGAGGAATAAGATGGAGAGGAGGCGGGAGAGGAGGGGGAGAGAGAGAGAGAGAGAGAGAGAGAGAGAGAGAGAGAGAGACTTCTGAATGTATGTGAATGGATGGATGCAGCAGGACACACACATGCATGCACAACACACACATATACCAAGCACATGTGCACACAGACATTTCCTTTTTTGGGGTATTTTTGAGACAGGGTCTCCCTTTAGCCCCAGCTGGCCTGGGAGCTTGCTATGTAGACTAGACCAGGCTGGCCTTGAACTCACAGAGATCCGCCTGCCTCTGCCTCCCGAGTGCTGGGATTAAAGGCTTGTGCCACCACGCCTGGCACACATACACATTTCACTGATATAAAATAAATATGTAAGCTGGGCACGTGGTACACAGCTTGTAATCCCGGCACTTTAGAGCCTGCAAGATGAGGAAATCCACGAGTTCCAGGTAAGCCTGGGTTACAGAGCAAGACCCTGTTCAAAAACAAACAGACAGAAAGTCACAAAGCCTTAAGCATGGTCATGTCCATCTGTCCTCAAATATTCTTTCCAAAGAAGTGAACTTTAAAGTCTTTCTGTGTGTTTTCCTGCAGCCTTGTGGTATAATCAGAAAACAACACCTGCAAAATGCCATTTCTAGAGGCTGGAGAGTGGCTCAACAGTTAAGAGCACTGGCTGCTCTTGCAGAGGACCTGGGTTTGATTCCCAGCACCCACATGGTGGTTAACAACTGTCCATAACTCCAGTTCCAGGGGATCCGACACCCTTTGGCACTGGATAATGAGGGTGAACTTATATATGTAGGCAATACATTCATACACGTAAATAAAAATAATATTTTTAAAATAAAAAAGGAAAGAAAAGGCCATTTCTATTGATGACCCTCTCTTTTGTAAAAGCACTTTCAAAATCCTTATCTCATTTAGCCTTGAGAAAGAGGCCAAGAAGGAAGTCATTTCTTTGTGGGTAAAACAAAGAAGCTGATCACTCCCCTCCTGGGCTGGCACTGAAGGTGACATGCCATGTTAGTGCTGGGCAGTGAGCCACTCACCAGCTCCTGGCACCAGAGGGCCCTCAGCAGGGCTGTCCTCCCAGTGTCCAGCCTAGAGCAGCCAGGGCCAACTCTGATGGAAACCTCTGTGGCTGCAAATCCAGAGAGCTGGCAAAGGTCTGCTTCTGGGAATCTGCACTGCAGACGTCGTCAGCCAGACGTGCCCTAACAATAGAGAGGATAGAGAAGACTGTTCACTAGGAAAGTTATAATTAACGCAAGTGTCCAGCTGCAGGAAATTGGATCAGTAAATCTAGCCATGGAGAGGCGGAATATTTCACAGTGAGTGGAATATAGTTCTGAAAGATAGAGTTGTGGTCTGTGATGTTTCCCAAAGGAAGCAGGATAGGCAACTCACAGAGAGAGGGATGTGTGCACCACAGATTCATAGAAAACTGCAGGGAGGGAGTGTCTGGGGGAGCTGGAGGGACGGAGCCCTTGGTCTTCATATTTGGTCCTTGTGGAGCACACTCTCTTTGTGCATGGTGCCAGGGACAGAGCATGTGGCAGGCACTCTGACCACACGCGCTGCCCACCCATGGCGGGCACTCTGACCACACGCGCTGCCCACCCAGCCCACCCACTGTGGCTTCCTTCTCCCCCTTGCGCTAACCACTGCTGACACGGGAATACGCTAAGGACCTGGGCTTGATGAAGAGTCCTCTACCACTCAGACATGCCCCAAGACTTTTAAAAAGTATTCTTTTGGGGGGCTGTGGCTCAGTGGTTGAGAGCACTGGCTGCTCTTGCAGAGGACCCAGGTTCAGTTCCCAGCACCTATGTGGTGACTAACAACTTCCTGTAACTCCAGTAGCAGGGGATCCAACATCCTCTTCTGACCTCTGTGGGTACTACACAAATGGGTGCCTTACATACATAGAGGCAATACAATACACTACACATAAAATATCTTTTAACAGTTGTAGATTCTTCTAGATGTTTAATTTTTTTAATTTTACTTATTTTTGTATGTGTATGAATGTACTGTCTGCATATAAGTTTGTGCACCCATGTCGTGCAATGCCACAGAGGTCAGAAGAGGGTGTCAGATTTCCCTGGAACTGGAATTAAAGACAGTTCTCAGCCACCATGTGGGTGCTGGGGATCGAACCTGGGTCCTCTGCAAGAGCACTCGGTGCTCTTAACTGTTAGGCCATCTCTCCAGCCCATAGATATTTTCTTTATTTTAAAAAGTTTTTATGAGGCTGGCTGTGGTGGCCTGCACCTTTAATCTGAGCATTCAGGAGGCAGACAGGAAGGTGGATCTTTGTGAGATCAAGGCCAGCCTCAGTTACATAGTGAGTTCCATGCCAGCTGCAGCTACAGAAACAAAAAAGACGCCCCCAGGGGCTGGAGAGATGGCCTAGCGGTTAAGAGCGCTGACGCTCTTGCAGAGGACCCGGGTTTGATCCCCAGCACCCACATGGTGGCTGAGAACCGTCTGTAACTCCAATTCCAGGAGAACTCCAGTTCCAGGAGAATCCGAGACCCTCTTCTGACCTCTGCGGCATTGCACGACACGGGTGCACAAACCTACATGCAGACAGTACATTCATACACATAAAATAAATAAATAAATAAATAAATAAATAAATAAATGATAAAAAATAAAATAAAAAAAAGACGCCCCCAACAGAGCTTTTATTACATCTCTTTGCATGTATGTGTGTCTGCATGGTACAGCATGCATGTGGAGGTCAGAGTCGGTTCTCTCTCTCTACCATCTGGGTCCTGGGGATGAAACTCAGGTTCTCAGCCTGGCTGGCAAGTGCCTTTATCCACTGAGCCATCTGCTCAGCCCTAGATGTTTTCTTTGAATCTACCAAAAATGGTTTTTGAAATGTACGTGTGCGAAGCTGGACGTGGTGGTAAATGTTCTCCCAGCAATCAAGGTAGGACCAGGAGGATACTGAGTTCAAGGCTAGCCTGTGGTAGGCAGTCAGACTTTGTTTCACAATAAAAGAATAATAGGAATAAGAATAACAAGAAACCTTATAAGTATCATCAGAAAAATAACAGACAGAAGAAAAAAAGTCTCTAAATGACTCATGACATTACAGAAAATTAGAAGCTTGGGCATTTTTACAGAGCCGCCTGTCTCGCTCTGGCTGTGGAAGCTCGGCTCAGCAGGGAGGGTGCGTGGCCTGCCAAGTTCCTGGTGTGTGTGGTATATGTGGGGTGGCCCTGGGGCTCCTCCCTGGGCTCTGTGGAGCTCTGAGGATGGAGGCTGAGCAGGATGCAGGGAGCCAGAGGACTCTCCAGCTGAATCAGTGGAGCCATCTTCCTGTTCTCTCAGAGTATCGGCAGATGAAGATGGGAGATACTGAGAAATAAAGGCCAAAGTCCTCTTTAACTGCCTTGGGAGAGTTAATGTGTAATTCTCTGGTATATAAGCCTGGCATGAGGTGAGACCCTGAGCACAGGCCTCTGGGAGCCACTGGGAGAGCTGCTGCCAGGAGCTGTCACCAGGAGCCGTCACCAGGAGCCGTCACCAGGAGCCGTCACCAGGAGCTGTCACCAGGAGCTGTCACCAGGAGCTGTCACCAGGAGCTGTCGCCATGGCGGTGAGGATGTCAGCCCCTGACCCACCCCCCTCCACTTGCTTGTCGTTGCCTGGTGTGGTGGGGTAGCTTTGGGTACAGTAGTGCTGCTCCTCTCTGGGGCTCAGCATCAAAAGAAAGCAGGGTAGATGGTCTGCCAGCCCTTAGCATTGAAGCTGTCTGTCCTGCCAGCACCAGCTTAGAGCCAGAGCCTGTCTCTCCCCCACTCTAACCTGTTTCTCCTCTGTAAGAACAGCAATCGTAAAGATAATTTGATTGCTGACATCTACTGAGTGTCAGGAGATGAAGAAGCCACAGCCCAGGGGCGGGGACCAGATCAGTGCTGGAGTCTGTGATGCGCAGGAACAAGGCCCCGGCATTGATCCCTAGAACAATAAAGGCAAAAAAGAAAAAATACACATCTCTTTTTTCCTGAGACAAGGTCTCCCTATTTATCTAGCCCTGTCAGGCCTGGAACTCATGAGGCAGACCAGGTTAGCCTCAAACTTACAAGAGATCCTCTGCCTCCTAAGTGCTGGAACTAAGTTGTGGGTCACTAAGCCCAACAAATTTTTTTTTCAAAAAGTGGGCGCAATGGAAGCAGCTTGATGGTGGAGACTCGGGCAGTAGGCGCGAGGTCCTGGGTCTGAGCCTTGGCACTGCATAAAGCAGGGGAAGGGGGCACAGCAGCCACCCTAGCACGCAGGGGTGGAGGCAGGAGGATCCGAAGGTTAACCTTAGCCACACTAAAGAAAGAAGAAAGAAACCCTGTGGCTCAAGATGAAATTTCCTGAGGTCAGTGGTGGGGACATTGTAAGATCTCTTGGTATCCAGATCTGTGCGGTGGCTCGTGGTGGGGCTGTGGACAAGTCGCTGCCCCTTTCTGAGCTGTGCTCTGCTCTGCTGTGTGGGATGGAACCACACGGGTCCTCTGAGATATAGACAGTGGTCTCAATGCCTGGAGCAGCTGGGACAAACCACTTCAACATGGGGCTCACCACCACAGACATTTCTTCTCCCATGGTCTGGGCAATCCTAGAATCCAGGGTGGGCGGGGCCAGGCACTCCTGCAGGCTCTGGGAAGATCTTTCCTTGTCTCCTCCATCTTCCTGTCCTTCCCTGGACTGCAGCCCCCTAACTCCAGGTCCTGCTCCGCATGGCCTTCCCTCTGCCAGTAAGTCAGTTTCTTTCTTTTTAAGTAAATCTTTAGTTTCTCACTATGTCTATGTGTCTGCTGTATATGGTGTGTGTGTAGGAACCTGCAGGATCTCCTCAAGCTGGAGTTACAGGAGGTTGTGAGACACTTGCAGGAGGTGCTGGGAATTGAACCCGGGTCCTCTGAAAGAGCAGCAGGTGCTCTTCCCTGCTGAGCCATCACAAGCCCCATGTGGGTCTGTGTTTCTGGGCCCCAGTTCCCCTCTTCGAGGACACAGACCACAGTGGATTTAGGGCCCACCCTAGGCCAGTGCCCTACCATTAAGATGATGGTGTGTGTCCAGGCTCTACTCCCTAACAGCCCATATTATGAGATGCCAGATGAGATGAACTGTGGGAGGGGAATTGGCCAAGGACAGGACCCAGGCCAGCCTAGGTGGCATGCAAGGCTTTAATGAGACTGGATATCCCCAGTTGACAGGCCCGTGCTGTCCTTTGCCTCCCCTGTCATAAATACCCTTCGTGCCCCAGACACCCCTCAAGTTCTCTCTTCTCTTCTCTCCTCTCTTCTCCTTTCTTCTTTCCCCTTCTCCAGATATCACCTAACCAAACCTCATAGTGTCGATGGGGAACGCAAGCCCAAAGGAGTAAGGCCGCCCCAAGTCCCTGGGCTAGCTGAAGCAGAGCTTGGGTTTGACCACGTCCCACCCCCAGCAATCAGCCCCACCACCTGTGACCTGCCTCATCTCCCACCTGGCTCTGTCTCCCTGTCTCTCTGGTCTTAGGGTTTGCCCAGTGAGGACAAGGGCCCTGGAACTGCACACACCCCAGATCTCAGCATCCTATTATAAAATGTACCCCACCCTGGCAGTCCTTGCACCCCAGGTCTGCAGCAGCCCCCACTTGAAGCCTGGAAGGCTCTGCTTTTTCTGTTGGAGCCAGGCAGCCAGGGGTGTAAGCATAGGGGGTGCTCTGTCCCATCCTGTCCAGCACCCACTCCACCCTGTCCCAGGAAGCCTGGGCGGGACAGACGGCACCTTCTGCTCAGGCTGGTGCATAGCAAGTGCATATACACAGCACACGTGAGTCCCTGCCTTGGGCCTGTGTTTCTTGGGTCAGTTGGGAGAGGCAGTGGATGTGCATGCTGGGTCACCTCCCTCTCAGGGGTCCCTCTACCACCGAGAGCTGGTAAAGAGTACTGGTTCGGTCTCTGATGCCTAGTCAGCTGCTACGGGAGCTGCTGGCCTTCCTGCCTCCAGATCGCTGTGCCCTGGGAGCAGAGTGCACTTCCTACAGGGGATGCTCGCCAAGTCTGGAGATACTGTTGTCATGGTAGCCTGAGAAAAATGCTGGGGTCTAGTGAGAAGAGGTCAAAGAAGCTGCCAGCTATCCAACAGCACACAGGATGCCCCCCAGAGACCCACTCACCCCATGTGCCAGGGAACGGCCCAGCACTTTCTTAGGTGCCTGTGACTAAGGCTGATGATGTGTTGCCATTTTAGAGCTCCCACTTCTGAGCAGTGTTTACTATAGAATGGAACATTCTTCTGTTGCACAGGGAAATTTAGAGATCACAAACTTGGACATGAAGATAGGGATGATCTTGAAGATCAAGGGCAAGATCCAGGAGGGCACTAATCGGTGAGGAAGGTGGAGGCTAGGGGGGGGGGTTAGACCTGGCATTCAGTCAGGACACAGGGATTTCAGTGCTCTGTTCTTGATCCAACAGCCACCCGGGAAGGGAGTGGAGAAAGTTGGAGCTCTGCCTGGTCCTGGAGGTCTGATGTCTCCATTGAAAGTCCAACCTGCCTTCCCCTTGGGGACATTGCACACACACACACACACACACACCTCCTAATCCATCTGCCCCAGGGGCAGCCACTGGGGGGCAGCAACAGCTCCTTTGCATCCTGAGAACCCTGGGCTTGCTCCTACTGACTTTCAGCTCAGCAGAGGAACAGCCAGCATTTCTGGGGTCTAATCTCTAGCCACCTGGGTTAGGAAGTCCACAGGCAGATGCATGGAATACAAACTAAGAGAAAACCTCTCCCTTTTCCATCTGTGTCCCTCAACTTCCCAGAAATATGGGGATACCCCTGGTCTGAGAGGCCCCAGTGATGGAGCCCCACTACCCAGAATACGATGTTTTCAGGGTCTGTGAAGGTCTAACCCAGGCTGCTGTAGTGATCCTGCTTGCATACCTCAGGTGACAGGGAGCTCATCGCTTATGGCTGGCTATTCACGGTCGTCTCCCCTGGGACAGACACCCCTAATTTCTGAAATTGTCCCCATCAGTTACATCAACAGCTTCAGTCCCTGTTCCAAATGGAACACGCCACTGCAGTGCCAAGCCTGACTCCACTGATACCTTATTTTAAGGCTCAGACCTCAATGAAAACATCATTGGTGAGTCTTCTAGCTTGTGGTCCACCAAGACCCTGTCCTCACCTGTCCACCCTCCTGCAGCTTTGCCGTCAACCTGGGCCAGGGAGCAGACCTCCTGAACCTTCACTTTAACCCTCGCTTTGACCAGTCCGCCATTGTCTGCAACACATTCCATGGCAGCAACTGGGGACAAGAGCATCGGGAAAACCACATTAGCTTCTCTCCAGGGTCAGACATTAAGGTGAGGTCATGGGGACAAAAGTCAGGGAGGCTGTCAAAGGGTGTCCTCCAGTGGCAGAGCCCTGCCTGGATAAGGACCCTTTGCAGGCCCCTGCCTCTATTCTGACTCACCCTTCCTGTGCAGTTCACGGTGGCCTTCGAAGATGATCAGTTCAAGGTGACGCTGCCAGATGGACACTAGGTCAGCTTCCCCAACAGGCTGGCCACCAACAGCTGAACTACCTTTCCATAAATGGTCTATCCATCTCCTCCTTCAAGTTTGACTGAGTGCACGTCACATCAGCACAAGTGACCTGTAGCCCCACGCCCACTGGCGTCCTCCTGCAAGGGCCACCAGGATGGTACCTTTGGGCCTGGCGTCTCCCACCCTTTCACCTACATTTTCTTCCCTGCAGACTCCGCCCACCCCAGTCAAGAGCAAATAATAGAATCCACATTTCCTGAGTCAATCCATCTCGAGCACTGTTAGTACTTTCCATGTTTAATTCACCCAGCTTCTTCATGACACACGGGGAGAAGTGAGCCAAGGACCCGCAGTGCCGTATGTAGAGAATGGAAGGGGCCCCCAAGCAGCTCTAAGATGCCAGCCTGTCGCCCTTCCCCCACAATCCCTTGAGCACCTGCCAAACTGCCCGGTGGGATGGTTGGGCAGACTCTGGTTCTGGGCACCTGGGACCAGGGTGTTCCAGGAACTGTAGATAAGGGTCCCACCTGGGCCTCTTATCATCAAGCATTCCAGGCTGGTTACTCATTACCTTGCCTAGGTTGGCCCCCTTCCCTAGGTTGGTGGGGGGGGCAGCACTCAGCTTTCCAAGGACATTTCCGTGGGGGTAAAGGCCTGCCCCTAGGTCTTCCTTCTTCCTAGAAGGATACCTTGTATCCAAAAAGCTTTTAAATTCAGGGACCAGAGGCAGGTCTAGGATTTACAGGTAGTGGAACCTTCCCTGACCTGAGACTTGGGGACAAGTGGGTGTGTTAGAGAGAGGCCCCAGATAGGGCTATTGGGGAAGCAGTGGTGGCCTTCTGGGTACAGCTTGATGGGGGGGGCAGGCAGTCCCAATGGGAGACAATGGCCCTGTGTGGTCCCTGCCCCTCCCCCGCCCACCAGGGCAGCATCCTGGGGCACAAAGTCCACACTGTGAGGCCAGTGGGGGGTAGCATGGGGTGGGGCTGAAGGACTGGGCCTAGAATCAGCAGGGCCCCTTGTGTTCCTGTCCACTCCCTAACATGCCTACCCTGCAGAAACCAGAGATGTCGGGCAACTTGGGGTCTCTCAACTCCAGTGGGCAGACACAGCTGTTAGCTTAGGGGAGGGCTCAGGCCTTGGGGTCTCTGGGTCCTGAGCCTCACACCTTGACCTCATCATCCTCCGCATCAGCAAACTCAAAGGCACTGGCCTGCACTGTGCTGGGCACATGAGCCCTGCTGCTGGGGGGTGCAGTCCACTCTTCATCTAGGCTCTCCCAGGAGCCCTGGGCTTGGGGCAGCACCCCCACCTGCTCCCTCCGAGCATCCATCTCAGTATAGTGTCGGCTGCCCTGACTGCTGCTCCAGCCTGCTCCTGGATGCCTGCCAAAGCCCCTGTCAGGAAGTACCCGAGGGCCCTCTCCAACAGGGTTGGCCTTCGCCTCAGCCACTGGGCCTAAACCAGCAGTTATCCCATTGGGGAACTGTCCATGGGGTGGAGGGCTTGCTGCAGAAGCTGGGGGGCTCCCCACGGGGCTGAAGGGAGTTGTGGCAGGGGCTGGAGGGCTTGACCCAGGGGCTAGTGGTTGTGCAGCAGGAGCTGGAGGGCTTGCAGTAACTAAGGGGTTTGAAGCAGGCGCTGGGGTGGCAGCTTTGGGGGCTTCTGAAAGGCTTATGACCCCTAGCAGCTCACTGAGGAGTGAGGGCCCAAGGTCAAGGTCAAAACGGAAGGACAGGAGAGAGTCAGAGCGTCGAAGCTCGGGCTCAGAAGGGAAAGAACTTCGCTCTCGGTCTCGATCTCCATCTCGGTCATGGTCGTGGGCACAGTCTTGGTCACCGTCACGATCACAGTCACGGTCATGGTTGCTGGGCTTTTCCAGACGTGGCAGGCGGGAGATGGTACAAAACCCAGAATCCAGGCCTAGCAGAGAAGCGGAGCACGGTCAGAGCTAAGATCCTGAGCCATGACGACCCTGACCCACCACACCCCTCGATGGCCTCCATTTCCCCTGCCTTTCCAATATAGGAACCCCAGGGTCTCCCATGTGATCCCCGAGACTTAAGGGCCATCACCCCGTCCCATTTTGCAGAAGAGGAAAGGGAAGCTCAGTTTGGGACATAAGAGGCATTGCTCAAATCCAGTCAGTCAGGGGTAAAGCCATGCCTAGAGCTTGAATCTTGATGTTCAGCTCCTGCCGTGGCCTTAGCTGTAGCCCCTCAAGCCCCCTCTGCCACACTGACCCACAGTATGAGGGCTGGTTTGTGGACACAGAAGTGAACCAGCACCCAGAGTCTGACTAGAGACGTCCCAGGTTCCTAAGACAGGCACATGCCCTCCAAGGTAAGTGGCTTGGCCCTGCCCTCAGGACTCCAGGCCTGATCAAGTGATGGGTGAACTATGGAGTGGTCCTTCCTGAGGACCAGGAGCAGACAGGCAAGTCTGCAAGGCACGGCAGTGCCACAAGGGGAAAGCAGGAACCCAGTTCCCAGGTGAACTGTCCTGTAAGGCCAAGGTGACACTTCACCTGTGGTCAGCTTATCAAGTTACAGCAGCCTTAGTTCAAATAACAGCTCCTGTCATGAGCACCTACTGTCTAACCTCACTGCCTCACAGAAATGACACTAAGAGACCCACATAGGCGAGGGCGTCTGTGTGCTACTGCAAGTCGGAGAGAGCCAGGACTAGAAACCAGAGCCCAGGTTCAGCCTGGCCTTCTTAGCCACCAACACTGCAGAGCTGCTTTAATGGAAGAGGGCAGGGAAGGGGTGGGCTGGCCGCAGAGCTTGGAGCCAGGAAAGGCTTGTCTGAGTCACGCAGCAAGTCAGAGGGCTGCTGGAACATAAACTCCATTTCCACCTCAGGTTCAGGTGAAGATGCGGCCTCAGGGGTCTAAGCCAGCTAGCTCACCCTCCCTCCTCCACCCTATCCTTGTCTGGGTTTGGACTGGATATAAATAGCTGTGTGAAAATTTATGTGAGGCCTGGTGGAGTCCCCAGAGTCCTTCTGGGCTTGAACCACAGGCATGGAAAATGGGCTGTGAACCCAGGTCCTCACCATAGCCAGACCGGCCATCAGTGGAGCTGGTCGGGCTGTCGAAGCTGAGCTTGCCCACCACCAAGCTGTCGTAGGCGGCCTGGTTAAGCTGCGGCAGGGAGATGGCGTTCTTGATGATGGGTGAGATGGCGGGTGGAGCGGGTGAGGGCGAGGGCGGGGAAGCCATCCTTCGAGGTGGCACCCCCACTCTTCGCACTTGCTGGAGTTTTCTGGCCAGGAAGCTGCGGGGCGAGCGATGGGTGCTTCCTGAGCTGCCTCCGTGGTTGCTGAGGAAGGAGGTATCTCCGAAGACGTCCCCACCACGGCCCACGTGCATGGTGTGGCGGAAGTCCCCAAGTGGGGGGCTGATCATATCTGTGGTCAGCCTCCTCTTTCCATGGGAGCTGGATACCCAGCCCACGGGCGAAAGCTTGCCCAGGCTCATGGTGGGGGCTCCTGCGCCCCCCTGGGGGCCTGGCATCAGCTTTGGCTGCTTATGACTGCTGGTCCATGCCCACCCGAGGCCAGGGAGGGCGGCAGGCTGGGTTCGGGGCCCCTTCTCAGATGGTGTTGCAGAAGGCAACCTTCAGTTTTCCTAAGGCGAAGCTCCGAGCGCTGAAGCTGCAGGGGTCCACCACTCTCCCAGAAGCCTTGCTTTTGGTGAAGCAGATGACCAGAGAAGGCACAACAAGAGCCTTAAAAGTGGGTGGTCCCCGTCCTGGGGTGGAGACCTGGAAGGGCAGAGGGGCAGCTTTGTGGCATGGCAACAGAGGAGGAAATCTGAATCCAAACAATAGCAAGAATGAGGCTGCACAACAATGCAGACAGAGATCCCTGAGCAGACCAGCCAGGCACAGAAGTCCTGTCCAGAAAGTTCCAGAAGGGGCTGGGGAGATGGCTCAATGGATGGGAATGCTTCCTTCAAAAGCATGAGGACCTGAGCTTGTCTTGAACCCATAACCCCGGGGCTGGGGTGGGGCGGAGCCTGGAGGATCTCTGGACTGCCAGGCTAGTCAGAAAGCCACAAACAAGATCTAGGTTCAGTGAGGCTGTGTCAGGGAATAAAGAAGCACATGATGGAAGGACACCCAGGGCCCTCTGACTTCCACATGCACGTGCACACACAAAAAGAAAAGTTTGAGAACAGGCAGAAGTTCATGACAATAGAAATGAGACTTGTGGTTGCGTCTAAGCACCATTGTTTAAGAGGCATCAAAAATCCATTCTGCTGTTGTGCTTAAGACACAGAAAAACCCCACGATGAGGGGTCAATGCCCTGCTAGTCAAGGCTGGCCCATAGTACACCTGCTGCAGGCACTAGAGCGGGAAGGAGAAACTGAGGCACAAGACGTGGAGGGACTTGCCTGTGGTTTCTCCCTAGGAAATGGAAGCACCCCCCATCTCAGTGCCCTAGTCCCAGGCAACATCGCCCTCTACTGGCTCACAGCACAAGGTGCTTCCCTTCACTATGGGTTAAAATCCTTTCCACCTGGAGAAGTCAAGAGGCACTCTTCCAAGGTCTCATGAACTGCTGTGTACACAGCCTGCCATGAAGCCAGCACAGAGGTTCCTCAGAACCCTGGGTCTCCAAGGTGCTTCCTGGAAAAGGGATCTTCTGGTCAAAAGTGGCTTTTTCCAGCTCCCTCCTGCACGCCGGAGCAGATTCAAGGCTCTGAGAAGGCCCGCAGAAAAGGGTTTTATCGGTCTGTCAGCTTGATTGTAGGAGCCTTGTTGGGGAACAAGTTTTGGAAACAGAAAACGCTCTGCAGATACCAAAAGTTATTCCATGTGCATTCTCCTCCTTCCTGGTCGGTTGAACACCTCCACCACCCGATCCTTTAAAGAACATCACTCTGTGTGCCCTCTTCCTCTTCCCTGGGGGGCATCTAGGATCCTATAGGTTGAGCTCTGGTTTTAAGTGGCCCAGGACAGCCAAGCTTGCTCAAGGTTGCATAAAAGAGCTAGTCCAAACTTGAAGCCCTCACTGGGCTTGTGGAGTTTTGAGGGTGGGGCTTTGCCTGGATTTTCCTGCCTCTCTTCTAGGACACACGTGGCCAAACCAAAGGTAGCCTAATCACTAGCTCAGTGATAACCTTCCCACCTGCCCCCTTGTGGAGGGTGGGGATGAGGCTGACCTTGAGCAAGTCACCTCCACAGACCTGGGACCTCAGCTGATAAAGATCTAGACCTGAATTTCAACTTCTTTTTTAATCTTCTCAACCCTTGCTGCTGCCTCCAAGCAAGAAATTCTCAATACTGCCCTTCTATAGTGTTATTTGAAATTCAAAATAGGCTAACTAACCAGATAAAACAAAGAGGGAGACTGGACAAAGCTTGCTTTGTTTTAGGACGGCTTTTTCTTCCTCGTCCTACCATCGGATCCTCCCCCAACCCTTGCCCCTCCCACTGGGGGAAGGTTCTGAATCATCCCTTTCCCCTGGCACCCCCGGCACCGAGAAGTCCTTGTGGAATGTTTGCTGAAATTATGAAGCCCTTTGCCGTTGGCCCAACCATAACATGATGTCATCCTCATTCTCCAACACCCCCTCCAGGCTGGAGGCCTGGCTCGGGCTACAAAGAGGACTCAGGTGCTCAGGGAACAGGCTCAATTAAGGTCACGTGGCAGGTAAACCGGGCCAGGTTTCCCTGCTCCACAGAAACTGGCCTCTGGAGGAAGGAGCTGTGGGCCTGGGTAGGCCTCGCTCTCTGAAATCTCATGTGAAGGGTCATCTGGGTCTACCATGTGGCCACACCTGCTCAACTCTCCCGCCTCGACCGTGATTTGCCATCCAAGGGGGCTCTTGTCCCCACTCAACCCTGTGGCCACGGCCTTGGGAGGCCAGTCTTGTTCAGGCCACCTCTCAAGTGCCTCTGGGCACCTCCAGATGCACCCTTCACACCCTGTCCACTGCCAGGAAGCATCCTTGTCATACTGTAGCTATTTGAGACCTGTTTTCCTGTGTGGAAAATGGGGGACACCTCCCTATCAGGGAAGCGGGCACACACAGAAACCGAAGTCTCCCATCTGGAAGCGAGGCAGCCCTGGTTTCAAACCCAGCACCTTCACAGTGACATCTTTAATTCCAGTGACCTTGGTGGCTGTCATCTGCCACGTGGTGCTGACCACAGGCTACTGCTGGCTACCAGGTCTATACCTGGCACTGGGTGAAGAACCCCTGTTCCTGCTCTGCCACCCATTTTACAGATGAGAAAAATGAGCCCTCTGGATGGTGGAGCAGCAGGAGCCTGTGCTCCGGGTGCCTGCCCACATCCCACCCGGCTTCGGGAGCGATGCTGCTGGGGAGGGAGTGGAAGCAGAGGAAGAAAGAGAACCCTGACTGCCCAGACAGCTCTGCAGAGTCAGCATCTGTGACCTGAGTGCAGGTGGCCACCGTGAAGCCTCGGTGTCCCCAGAGTCCTTCTATTTACTCTGCACAGGCTAGTCAGGACCTGGGCACACGTGGCCAGTGCGGCCTCCATAGTCATGACCAAGGGGACAGGTTTGGGGGCTGGGGCAGGGACCGTACATTCAAGAGAGGCCAACGGGGCTGCCTGTGGAAGCATCAGAGGTGCGCAAAGTAGCCCTCTGCTGATGAAGGGCAGGGGGTGAGGGAAGCTGCACCTGGGGGTCACCTGCAGCCTGTGGTCTCTCGATGAAGGCCCTCCACTGCTGTGTGGAGCCCTTTACCCAGGATGGCCTGCTGGGAAGTATAGCTCTTCCCCTTAACACCGACTGTGGGATGCTGTTACGATTTCCTCCAACTGGCACCACGCAGGATTAGAAGTCAGCTCCTCTAGGGACAGCCCCTCAAAGTCCAGCACTATGAGGTGGAAAACAGGGAAACTGAGGCTAGAAAGGACTAACTAGCTTCCTTAAGACACCATCCTGAACCAAGATTCTCCGACTATCCAGGTGAGATAGGGTAGAGAGACAGCACCTAGGGCATGGCAGAAAAGAGGCTGGGAAAGGAAACCTGGGTTTTGTTGTTTGTACAGCCTCTCTATAGACCAGGCTGACCTGGAACCTGTGGAACAGATCCTTATGCCTGTCTCCTGAGTGCTGGGATTACACAGGGGTAGGCCACCCCAGGCCTGGGAAGATAGTTCCTGCCCCATAACCCCAAGTTAAACCCAAACAGCCGTCCACTGAGTTCAGTGGCCTCTGCCTGTGGTCTCCAACTCCGTATCTGAGCCTCAGTTTCCCCGGTCTAGAAAAGGGGTTTCAATTTGGAGGGTCTTGCATGGTTGGGGCAAGGACGGGACCCAGTGGAGGGCAGTTGGAATGGGAAATCGGGAAGGACTTCAACCAGGAAACATTCTCTCCCTAGGTGACCCGTGAAGGGTCCCGTGCTTGGGTCCCTTGCAGCGGGCAGAGGCTGCTTTGGCCAGAGGGGAACCGGACGGGATGACCTCATTCCCTGCTCCAGTCAGGAATGCGGCTGCTGGGGAGGGGGCAGGGTGCCTTGTCCTCGGTCCACCCCGCCCCCCCCCAACTTCCCGCTCTCTGCGCTGGCGTAGCCAAGGGGCCCGACATTCCGACAGCTCCGGGTCTCTTGGCTTCCTCAGCCGGTCCAGGGGGACGCGCGCTGACGGCCTTCGGCCGGCCACTTCCCGCTCTCCATTTACTGCTCAGCTCTCCCTTGTTCCCCGATCCTTGGCCCCCTCCTCCCTCCCGCAACGTGACCAAACCACCCGAGAAGTCTTTGCGCCCTGGCCTCTGAGTTGGCACGGGTGCCCTGCGTCCGTCCGTCCCCTTGCGCCATGGACGGTGCGCCCACCAGGGCCAGGCCCGTCCGTCCGTCCGTCCCCTTGCGCCATGGACTGTGCGCCCACCCCGCCCAGGCCCGCCCGCCCGTCCCCGCGCGCCACGGACCGTGCCCTCACCCCCGCCAAGCCCTCCGGTCCCCGCGCGCCAGCTGCGGTTACCTCGCGTCGCCGAGCCCGGGCGGGTTCCAGGGGCGGGTGAGGCGGCGGCGGCGCGTCCCAGCGCAGCCCGAGAGTCGCTGGGCCGGTCTGCGCCGCCCTGGCCGCGGGCTCGGCAGCCGGATCCGGGGGCGGGCTGCGGGCTCCCTCCGCCCCTGCTCCGCCCGCGACGGCCGCGCCTCCTCCCCGGCTGGCCACGCAGCGAGGGCCGCAGGGGCGCGGCGGGGTGCCAGACCAGGCCCCTACCCACTGTCCCTGGGCGGGGCGAGCCCTGGAATGTGCGCCTTGCCCTGAGCCCGGACTGCGCCAGAGAGAGGCCATTGGGGCTCTGCTGCCCACTGCTTCTCAGGTGACCTCGGGATGTCCAGACCTGACAACTCTCCCTCCCGAGGCTTCAGCCAATCTCTGATGGAGTTGGGGGAATGGGTCAGGAGACCTTGGCTTTTACGAATATGGGGCGCCCACTTTCTAGTCTCCATTCCTGTGTGCGCAGTACAGGCCTGAGGGATGGCAGGAGGACGCACAGGCCAGCAGAGCAGGCCACACATGGAGGGGTGTATGATGTGGTGAAGGCCATGGACCCTAAAACTGGGATGGTCTCCTGCCTGGGCCACTACATAGCCTTTCAGTGCCTCGGTTCCCCATCTTTGAAGTGGGAATATCAAACCAGCCGTCAGATATTATGTTATAGCACATGTTCCTTTCTGTGTCATCCATTAGGTAGGTTTTTGAACAGGTAAAGAGTTCACACCCTTAGAAACCTTTAGTGAGTCCTCCCTCCCCCCTTCAAAGAGAGCACAGAGCCAGCCATGCCTACATCCTGTGCTCAAGGAGGGAAGAGAGGTCCTGACCTCCTTGTGGACTTTCTGAGGAATCCTGGGGGCTGTGTGATGTGCAGAGGTCCCTAAGGCAGTCTGGGGGCATTTAGCAAAGTTTCCTGGAGGAGATGATACCTGGGTTAAGTCTTAAAGAACCAGAAGGCAGGGAGAAGGGCCTTGGAAGTACACAGAGAGCAGACTGACCAAAAGCTCGCAGCTAAGGAGAGGCAGGTATTGAGCCTGGTAAGAGTTGTTCTTGCTGGGGTGAGGACAGGCAGGTGGGGGGACAAGGTCTTCACTGCTCACTCACAGAATATGATGCCTTCACGACTGGCTCTCTAAAATGCCACCAGGGGAGGCACAAAACATACCTGTACCTGCTCAAGTGGCACGGATTTAGATTCTGGAGGTTTGAGATCTTTCCTTGAGGGCAGGCCCCAGAGAATAGGGAACAGGTCACCAGGCCTCAAAGGCACTAGAGAGCCTGCGGCGCACACCTTTAGTCCTAGCACTTGGGAAGCAGAGGCAGGCGGATCTTTGTGAGTTCAAGGCCAGCCTGGTCTACAGAGTGAATTCCAGGACAGCTGGGGCTACAGGGAGACCCTGTCTCGAAAAGACCAAAAAAAAAAAAAAGAAAGGCAGGGTCCAGGGTGGTGGTGGGGGAACCACAGAGGGGTAGGAAAGAACAAGGTCTGAATGTTTAACCGTGGCCAGGTGTCTGCGCAGGGATGAGGAGCCAGCAGGCAGGTGCAGGTAAAGTCTCTCTGCTTTTCGGGGTGGAGGGATGGCTCAGTGGTTAAGAACACTGGCTGTTCTTCCAGAGGATTGAAGTTCGGTTCCCAGTACTGATGTTGGGTGGCTCACAGCCACCTACAACCTCAGCTTCAGGGAGAATGCAACACCTCTGTCGTCCTTCAGCACCTGAATGCATATACACATAATTAAAGATAAATCTTTTTAAAAAATTAATTCGTTAATTTATTTTTTTGGTATTTTTGAGATAGGGTCTTTCTGTAGCCCTTGCTGGTGTGGAACTCACTATGTAGACCAGGCTGGCCTTGACTCAAAGGCCTAGAGCCCACGCCTGGCCCGATTAGCAAAGTGTAAGCCTCTCTTTAAATATATCTAACTTAGTGCTCTGAATGGTGGCACACGCCTTTAATCCCAGCACTTGGGGGGCAAAGGCAAGTGACTCTCTGAGACTGAGGCCAGCCTGGTCTACATAGTGAGTTCCAGGCCAGCTGTGACTACAGGGAGACCCTGTCTCAAAGAAAAAAAAAAATCTAGCTCCACTTGCAACACACCTGCAGACATTTACTACCTGCAGGTGTGTCGCAAGCCACAGAGAGGTGGCCAAAAGCCGGCCTGATGGAAGCAGTTACCTCCAGGCTCCTCGTGCTCCATTCTCTGTACCTTCGCTGGCTCGCTGCCTCAGGCCCTCCCAATCTCTACATCCCAGGAATTCTGCCTCTCCCAGCTGGCTGTGTGGCAATCTTCAAGACAGGCATTCTTGCCCCATTGTACAGATAGGCAAACTGAGGGTGAGAGAAGCCATCTCACATTTGTAGGCTGTGTGCAGATGCAAGTCTAGCTCCATGTAGGCTACATCCCCTGTTCCTGGCTCCACTTCTGATTTAAGGATCTGACTCAGTTTGTCCCTCAGGAAAATGGGAAGTAAAGAGGGGTGTAGGACCGAGAAGAAGGATTCAACAGTGGGCAGCCTCCTTTCTCCCTCCCTGATCCCTGGCCACCTCTAAGGCTGTGCCAGAAGTGCAGGGTTAACCTATCCTGAGCCCTAATTACCATGCAGGATGCAGAAGTGCAGGGTTAACCTAGCCTGAGCCCTAATTACCATGCAGGATGCAGAAGTGCAGGGTTAACCTATCCTGAGCCCTAATTACCATGCAGGATGCAGAAGTGCAGGGTTAACCTAGCCTGAGCCCTAATTACCATGCAGGATGCAGAAGTGCAGGGTTAACCTTTCCTGAGCCCTAATTACCATGCAGGATGCAGAAGTGCAGGGTTAACCTAGCCTGAGCCCTAATTACCATGCAGGATGCAGAAGTGCAGGGTTAACCTTTCCTGAGCCCTAATTATCATGCAGGATGCAGAGGTGCAGGGTTAACCTAGCCTGAGCCCTAATTACCATGCAGGATGCAGAACAAATGGCTTCCAGCTGGGGAAAGGGAGCGCAGAGGCTGCTGTAGGTTGCCTGGGGTTCCCCTGTCCAGAAGGCGCCAGGCCCTGGGGTTTAGCTGCCCGTTGCTTTACCCTCTGCAGCCTGGGATAGGGCCCTGAGAGCAGCAGTTCTGGGCAGGCAGCTCTCTGTAGAGCTGGCTAGGAGGAGCGGGCACAGGCTGAGCCAGGGGACCTCCCTCCCCACTGCAGTTTATGTCTCTTTGGGCTTGGCTTCCCAGTCCTCTGTCTCTGGAGTGTCCAGGGCTCCGCCCACAGATGCAATGGCCAATTCACCCAGCTGCCCACAGCTCCCATCTACCTCCCCACCCTCCCCATCCATCTACCTACTCCCTTCCCCTCCCATGTTCATTCACAACCCACACTCATCCACTCACCCAACCCCTTACGACCCCTCCACTGCCCACCAACCACCCATCCATCATCTACTACCTCTCCTTGGACATTTCTGCTCCTTAGGCGCCCACTTGTTCTCTCTGGCATTCGTGTCCCCTGGCCATACCTGTATCCGTCTGCCCACCCTCCTGTGCACCCTCACATTGCAACAATCCTTTTAACCCCCCTCCCCTCTCCAGGAGATCCTCACACAGACTTACTCCTGAGTCTGCTGATGACCAACGTGTCTCTGAGCAGGCCCTCGTCTCCTGTTGATGGGTCACTCTTAGGCTCTCCAGAGGCCTTCCCTGTCCCTTCGCCTGGACGCAACCTCAGGAGGGGAGGCAACATGCCCCAGGCCTACATCCGGAACACTCCCACGGGGGCTCTCGTGGGGACCAGAGGGGGAGGGGCCAGCATTGGGGTCCCCAAGAGGTTTGAGCTGTGAGGTGTCCCAACACCTTTGTAAGACCCAGGATATGTTTCTAAGGCGAGCAAAGCCGAGTTCAAAATCCCAGCCCTGGCTGTGCCGTGGTTACTGTTAACTACTTCCCCTTTGCCAGCGGGACCTTCTGAGGGGCTGCGAGAGGAGGAGGGCGGCCAGCGCGTGCTCTCAAGAGGAAGGGGGAGACAGAAGTTAAACTCTCATAGAGGAAGGTGCCGGTGAGGCAGATTATGGGCAGGGAGCCTTCTTGGAGAAGATGGGATTTGATCTGGGCCTTGGGTCTGGCAGGAAGGTGGAGCTGCAGCGCACCTGAGGATATTTTGTGACCTGGTGGGGTAGAAGCTGAGCTGGGAAGCGTGTGCCACGGAGAAGTTCAGAGAGGCGTGGAATGCCAGGCCGACTAAGGTGTGGGAACGCCGGGCATCACGGGCCAGGCTGGCTCATGCGCTCAGGGAGTCTTTCTCTGGAACTACTCTGGTTCCTTCATTAGCTGCTGTTCTTCAGTCTCTTGCTGACCTTGAGGTCAGGGGCTGTTCTGGAGTGAGGCGATAAGAACCTTCTGGAAAGAATTTTCAGCTCTCCATTTCCTGTCTCCTACCCCAGAGCCCCAAGATGTAACTTGGTGTCTTAGGAAGTCTTAGGGTCTACAGTAGGGACACCCGGGTGGAGTGGGGTTTGCCCGGGTTGCACAGGAAGCCTCCAGTAGAGCCCTAGGCCACCCACGGTTCAGGGTGGCTCTCAATAGGAGCCAACAAGACCATGAACGGCAAGGCCACAGGGAACTGTCGGGGCTCCAGGAAGGCTCCCTGGAGGGGCAGACCAGAAGAGCCAGGCTACACATGCTGTGACTGTGTCTGTCACCCATGCACGCAGCCATGGCCGTAGCTGGCACTAGAGGGAGACTGAGACCTAACATTTGGGCCTGGCCTGGGGACCTTATGACTGCAGGCGAGTGTCAGGCTATTGCTTCTCAGGCCTGGGTGTGAAAAGATTTTGGGGAGTCCAAGTGTGCGTGCGTGCGTGCGTGTGTGTGTGTGTCTGTGTGTATGTGTGTGTGTGTGAGTGTCTGTGTGTATGTGTGTGTGTGTGTGTCTGTGTGTATGTGTGTGTGTGCGTGTCTGTGTGTATGTGTGTGTGTGTGCGTGTCTGTGTTGGGGGGGAGGCAAGACAGGAGTTAATCCCAAGAGTTTCATAGAGGGCGGGGCTAGAGGCCCACAGAGTGTGGCTCGGAGACAGCTGTCAGGCCGGAAACGCCTCTGAAATTCCAGGCTCTGGGAAAAGGGCAAGTGGGGAAGAGTTTTCTCCGCAGAGCACTCCAGGCCGGCTCAGCTCTGGTTTCTAGTTCCCAGGTCTACAGGGAAATGGGGAGGGGAAGGATTCGCCCACCCCCATACTGGCTCTCTCTCTAGGAGTGAACAAGACATTGGGTGGGGGAGCTGAGGAAGGATGTGGAGCTGGTTCCTCAGCCCCACCCAGAGGAGGACAGAAGGATGGATGGACTGAGGGGCAAGGGGGGTGCTGGGAGGCACTTATTGTGGAAGAGGGTGGGAGGGGCAGTGAAGAGGTCATGGCCAGGTGACCCATTGTCTCCTGGGTGATGGGATGACTTCTTCAGAGCTGGCAAGGCCTGGATGGAAGGGTGGGGAGGGGTCCACATCCAGGAGACCTTTGTTCTTTACTTGAGGGGGTGGGTGACAGGGGAGAGCCTAGGGACAGGAAACACGTTGGAGCAGAACAAACAATAGCCTATTCTCTGTGGTCCAGCCTGGCCTGAGAGATAGGCCCTTGGGCTGTGGGCCAAGCCTGGGCCCTAACCATCACCAGCAACCCCCACCCCATTACCACCCCGGGCTTCATGGTTCTGTGTATGTGTGTGTGTGTGTGTGCATGTGTGTGTGTGTGTGTGTGTGTGTCTGTGTGTTTGTGTGTGTCTGTGTGTGTGTGTCTGTGTTCTTCCTCACCCTCCCCATGAGCTCTTCATGGTTTTGTGTATATGTCTCTGTGTGTGTGTCTCTGTGTGTGTATGTGTGTCTGTGTGTGTGTGTCTGTGTGTTTGTGTGTGTCTGTGTGTGTTCTTCCTCACCCACCCCATGAGCTCTTCATGGTTTTGTGTATATGTCTCTGTGTGTGTGTCTGTGTGTGTGTCTGTGTGTGTGTATGTGTGTCTGTGTGTGTGTGTCTGTGTGTTTGTGTGTGTCTGTGTGTGTATGTGTCTGTGTTCTTCCTCACCCTCCCCATGAGCTCTTCATGGTTTTGTGTATATGTCTCTGTGTGTGTGTGTCTGTGTGTGTGTCTGTGTGTATGTCTGTGTGTCTGTGTGTGTGTGTTCTTCCTCACCCTCCCCATGAGCTCTTCATGGTTTTGTGTATATGTCTCTGTGTGTGTGTCTGTGTGTGTGTCTGTGTGTGTGTCTGTGTGTGTGTCTGTGTGTGTGTCTGTGTCTGTGTGTCTGTCTGCGTGTCTGCGTTCTTCCTCACCCTCCCCATGAGATCTTCATGGTTTTGTGTATATGTCTCTGTGTGTCTGTCTGTGTGTCTCTGTCTGTGTGTCTGTGTGTCTGTCTGTCTGTGTCTGCGTTCTTCCTCACTCTCCCCATGAGCTCTTCATGGTTTTGTGTATATGTCTCTGTGTGTGTGTCTGTGTGTCTGTGTGTGTGTCTGTGTCTGTGTGTCTGTGTGTCTGTGTGTCTGCGTTCTTCCTCACCCTCCCCATGAGCTCTTCATGGTTTTGTGTATATGTCTCTGTGTGTGTCTGTGTGTCTGTGTCTGTGTGTCTGCGTTCTTCCTCACCCTCCCCATGAGCTCTTCATGGTTTTGTGTATATGTCTCTGTGTGTCTGTCTGTGTGTCTGTCTGTGTGTCTGTCTGTCTGTCTGTGTTCTTCCTCACCCACCCCATGAGCTCTTCATGGTTTTGTGTATATGTCTCTGTGTGTGTGTCTGTGTGTGTGTCTGTGTGTGTGTCTGTGTGTCTGTCTGTGTGTCTCTGTGTGTCTGTGTGTCTGTCTGTGTCTGTGTGTCTGCGTTCTTCCTCACCCACCCCATGAGCTCTTCATGGTTTTGTGTATATGTCTCTGTCTGTGTGTCTGTGTGTCTGTGTGTCTGTCTGTCTGTGTTCTTCCTCACCCTCCCCATGAGCTCTTCATGGTTTTGTGTATATGTCTCTGTGTGTGTGTGTGTCTGTCTGTGTGTCTGTCTGTCTGTCTGTGTGTCTGCGTTCTTCCTCACCCTCCCCATGAGCTCTTCATGGTTTTGTGTATATGTCTCTGTCTGTCTGTCTGTGTGTCTGTCTGTGTGTCTGTCTGTCTGTCTGTCTGCGTCCTTCCTCACCCTCCCCATGAGCTCTCGCCCATGGTGCCAGCAGCTTTGAGCGCAGAATCAGAACCCAGTGAAGCTCCTGGTCACGAAGGGCTTCTTGGCCATTGCAAGCTGGAGGCTTGGCTTACTCTCTCTTCCTCACAGCCAGGCAGTGGTCAGGCTGTGCTGGAATGGGCCCCTCACAGCACCAGGCATAGGAAGGCAGCAGCTCTGAGCCTGTACATAGCCTCATTGCCATCTCTGCTGGTCCCACGTGTGGTACCTACCAACTTCCCCTTGGGACTGAGCGCCCTTACTGATGGCTGTTGCCTCCGCTTACCTCCCCTAGGTGCTGGGAGCTCCGCTTACCTCCCCTAGGTGCTGGGAGCTCCACTTACCTCCCCTAGGTGCTGGGAGCTCACTGTTTCCCCAAGGGCAACTCCATTAGCAAAGATGTCTCCTTGAAACAGCAGACATCAACATTCCCCGCCTTCTGCTCATCGCCTCCTTCACCTCAGTCACCACACACAGAAATGGTCCTGAAGCTCCTTTCAAGTGTCAGAAGGCCTGGCTCCAGCCACTCCCAGACGGGGCTCTTGGGCCAGCTTCTCACACTCCTCTGCACGTTTGTTCATGTGTAAAATGGGAAGAACGCACACCATCAAAGAAGTGGCCTGGGAAAGCTGCCTTACAAACCAGGCTGGGGTGTGCGTCATAGTGACCTGCAGATGCTTGTTGGGCATCTTAGAGCTGTCTTATGGACTTCCCTGTCACAGCAGTCACTCATTAAGCATCAGGTCAGAGAATGACAAGACTGCACAGCATTGCCTTTGAACTCAGGAATTTGCATGCCCATCTGGCAGAGGGAGATGATGGCTTCTATAGCTTTGTGTGCAGAAACGCCTTTGTTAATCTGTAGAGACCCTGGCAGCATCCTCATGGGCAAGAAGAGGCTGTCACGGATGAGGAAAGGGACCCAACGTAGTGCTCTGAGCTGCTCATGGGCCTACAGTGTCACTTTGCTGGGATGGACCAGTTCATTGACAGCAGGCCCTGAGGGGTTAACCTGGTTGGCTAGTGCTCAGAGCAGCAGGAGGGAGGATCTCCTGGGGAGAGGGGGTCTCTTGGGGAGAGGGGTGGGAGCGGTCTCTGATGCTGCTTTGGGGGCAGCAGAGCTCCCGTGCTGACTCAGCACAGTCTCCTGCCAAGGCTTGCTGGCCAGAACCCCCACGGGAGGTGCAGGCCACATATTTTGCCTGCTAAAGCCTGCGGTGGGGGGGGGGTGTCAGAGGGTGGAAGGAGCGGCTGGTACCTCCTGGAGGGGCTCTGTGCTGGGGAGGGTTTGTGGATGCTGGGACAGAGGGCGGGATGAAGCAGGAAATACTTCTCAAGGGGTTAAGGCTGGATCTGTGAGGACTACCACAAGGTGAATGAGTTTGTCTGGGGTGAATTGGTTAGCGTGGAAGCTGCGCAGCTCGCTCACACGTCTGGGCTTTGCCACAATGGAGCTAGGTGACCTCTGCAAAGCACTATCACCGTTTGCTCCCCTCCTCCAGCCACCCACCTCAATTTCCCCTTCTGTCAAATGGGTCTGTGTAATAAGCCCTCCCTGCCAGTACTTCACAGATACTGGGAGGATCAAAGGTAAGAACAAGTTGGGCCAGTGAGCGCCCTGTGTAGATCAAGGGGCCTCACGCTGGATGGCTGACTGGCATTTCTCATGCAGTAAATGAAGGGGAAGGGGACTAAGGGTTAGCTGACAGTGAATAGGAATCTGCCCGACGCCCTGCCTGCTCTGGCTTCCTTTGGTGACTCCCAGGTCCCCTATTTTGGGTCCCTCCCACCTCCTCCAGATTTCAGTGAGCCCATAACCCCCTCCCTAGCCCTTGCAGCAACTTTCTTTTTATGCATTTATGTCTTTTCTGACTGCTATACGGTGACCATCTTCCCCAAGCTCCACGAGGGCTGGGATTGTGATTGTGATTGTCCTGGTCTTGGCAGGGTCTAGGACTGACTGCAGCCTTCCATGGTGACTCTCATCCTCTCCTGTTAAAAGGGAGCCACCTAAGGCCCAGAGAGGTTGAGTGATTCCCCAAGGCTGTGCAGCTGGGCCTCTGGGATTCCAGCCTGTAGTGCCTTCCAGGACTATTTCACCACAGCAAAGCCATCTTCTCTGCAGGCCCCATCTCCGTGGGAAAGAGATCGTGTCTCATTGCTGTGGTCACCCCACAGGGCTGGCAGGTACCCCCTGTTCCCCGCTAGGTGTTTCATAATGTCCTAATTGGTTGGATTGGAATGGGGAGCCGTGACTCAGTTTGCAGTAGATTATGCCACTGGACTCACACGCAGTCCAGCTGCACCCCTAGTGGGCCCCCGTCTGTCCACCTAGTGCCTCAGGGCCTGGACTGGGGGCATCCGGGGCCTCCTCGGCATCTCAGCGGCCAGCTGGCTTCACAGTCCTCCCAGGGTCGCCCAGCAGCTGCAGGGTGGCCGGATGCCCCACCCCAGAGCCTCTGGGCTTGAGCCCAGGCCGCAGGCTCTCTGTGGCTGGCACTGGTCCTCTGGCTTGGGCAGGAACACCACGGGGATTTTAAAAATAAAGGGCCTTGAGACAGTGGCCTGGCCCAGGCGGCCAGAGCTGGGGCGGGGCCAGACAGGGACAATGGGGGGACGCTGAGGCTCGGGGACCCGACCACGGGGGCTGCCAGGCCAGGGCGGCCCAGTACCCATCAATGTAATGGTTCTGCTCGCCCAGCGGGGCAGGGGCTCTGGACTCCTCACCCAGCCTTGGACCACAGATACTTTACTTAGTACCTACTATGTGCAGGGCTGTTCAGCCTCTCTGAGGGTCTGGCTCTTTTCAGCTGTCACTCTTCCTCTCCCCCTCCCCCTCCAGACCATTAGAGTCTCCCTCTCTCCTCTGGCCCAGCTAACAGGAAACACAGCCGGAGAGGTCAGGAGTCCTGGGCCTTCAGAGCCCAGTGTCTGCACAACCCAGGGCTGTCTGTGCAGGAGGGAGGGGGGGCTTCCTGTTTATGAGAATCGCAAGGACCCTCAGGGGCGGTGCCTTGGTCAGGCTTAGGAGCAGCTCCTCTGCTCTGGCTGCTCAGCAGGGGCCCCCAGTACATCAGCCAGCTGGGGACCAGACTATCACTCATGGGGTGGGGAGGGAGGAGCCTTCTGAAGGCAGACATGGGGGGTGTCCTGTGCCTAAATGTCTGGGGCTCCAGGCCCCTAGTCTAGGCTCTCTAGGGTGCCCTCCACCCACCCCAGGCCCTGTCCGTCCCCATCCCCAGGGAGGGTGAGGCCCAGCTGCCAGGCTTAGTTTCCCTCCTCTTTCTTGAGAATTGCATACCCTGGACGATGGGCTTGGGGGGGGGGGGGATCCTAAGGCCAGGGACATGCCAGGAAACAGGTGAAGACCCAGGGCCCAGGGGTGCCAGACAGCAGGGTGGGGCTGACCAAAGGTAACCCTCGGGAAGCCAACCACCCTGCCTACTCGCTCCCCCGCCCCCTCAAGCAGCCCTGGCCAATCCTCCCTCCCTGTGATTGCTCAACATATATTGACCTGTGACCTGAGGGTCATGACCTGGTGGGAAAAGACCAGCTGGGGCAGCTGTCCCCACCCCTCATCACCTGAAATTGGTGAACGGCTCCTCTGTTTTTCCCTCTCCAATCCTCCCCCCCTCCACCTCCAGCTCAGAGTATCCAGAGACAGCCCCTTAGGGTACACGTTGTGGGCTTTTTGGAGCCAGCTAGTGCAGCGGAGGCAATCACAGCAGGCTTCCTGGAAGAAGCAGTAACTTCTCACTGAGGATTCCTGAAATAAACAGTGTGCCTAGCCCAGGAAACAGCCTGGTCAAAGGCATGACATTTCTAGAGAAATGCAGCTGATATGATGGGGTTGGAGGAAGGCATGGGTGAGGGAAAGGGAGCAGTAGAGATAGTTTAGCAAGGGGGCCGAAGTCCTCCATCTGAGCTGAGCTGCCCACCCTGTGGAATGCTCTCTTTGGCTCCTCAGAGACACAGTGGAGAGCCTGGGATTTGGGGTGAGGTGTCCTGTGGCAACACAAGGCACTTCGACCTGGGACTTCCCAGGAGGGGCTGCAGGCTTCCCAGCCCAGCTGCAGCCCGGAGCATGGTCCAAGCACCAGAGCTTCTTGGAAAGGCCTCACTGTGACACTCAAGGGACTCTCAGCTCTGCCAAAGTGCCATCCAGCTGAGTGACCTTGGGTGAGTCACTAACCTTTCTGGTTCAGTTGTCCCCCTCCTTAAGAATGAGCTAAAAGTAATTGCTCCCAGGCCAATTAACTAACCATTTAACACTGGCTTGTGTGCCAGTTCTACTTTGTGAGTATTATTATTAGCTAAGGCAAAGGGAAAGTTGGTTCTGACCCAAGGACATGCTGACAGGTGGGTGGAAGGTGATTAACCAGAAGAGGCTTCAAGCGGAGACCTGACGCTCAACGGGGGTTCCCAGACTTGTCTAGCCACAGACTCTCCAGGGCTCTGGCTAAAACTGCAGTCTCCCTTCCCCAGCCCCTAATAGAGGGAGGGGATCTGGGCAGAGGCCACATGCCCGAGCTTCTGCTGGCAGGTGTTGGGCACATTCTTCTCTGATGACAGCAAGGATCCCTCTTGTGAAAATGACTTCAAAATACCTTATTGATTATGCATTTGTGTGTGTGCTTGTGCGTGTGACAGCTCATATGTGGAGGCCAGAAGCCAATGTTGGGTTTCTTCCTCACTCATTTTTCTGCCTTATCTTCTATTATTTACTTTTATTTTATGTGTACCAGTGCTTAGCCTGCTCGTATATGTGTACCATGTGCAGATGCAATGCCTGCAGAGGCCAGAAGAGGGCATCAGATCCCCTAGAACTGGGGACAGTTGTTAGCTGCCATGTGGGTGCTGGGAACTGAACCTGGGTCCTCCTCTGAACCATGTCTCCGGCCCCCATCTGCCCCATTTGTAAGGCAGTTCTTTATCCACCACTCTTGGAACTGCTCTTGCTCAGTGAACCTGGGCTGCTCAGCCTCTCTCCCATTTACTGTGGAGGAAACAGCCACAGAAGAATGTGTCCAAGGTCATAAACTCCTGTGGTCTGTGAGTGGTGGATTTGGGATTTGAACCTGGACATGGGCTCTGGGTTTGCAGTTCCCCCACCTGTGGCGGGGCCCCCAAGACCTCTGATAAAGTTCTTATCCTTAACTCCAATGCCCGTTAGGTTAAGACTTTTGAACGCAGGGATGGCAGCACCTGCCTTTCACCCACGGGAGGGGAAGCAAAGGGTGGGGGTGCTGGGTTCACCTTCCTTGGCTGGTCCCTAGGCTCTCCTGCTCTGGCTCCCACCTCTAAAGTAGGGACTTGGGGCATCCTTGGTGTCGTCCTGCATCACATGAGACCAGGCAGGGCAGGAGGTTTGTGAACCACTCAGGTTGTGGGGTTGTGGGTATCTTGGAACACATGAATTTTGACCTGGAGCAGGAGCAATAGGGAGAGAAGTTGCTCAATCTCTCTTTGTCCTAGAGCTGGGTGCCTTTCTAGATAGTGTTAGGTGGCAGTGGTGATGTGGGCAGCTTGCCTGTGCTCTCCCCGCCCCACCTGACACCCAGCATGCACTGGCTGGCAGCCACAGTGATTCACCAGCTCTAAGCCTCAGTTTCATCTGTAATCAGGAAACGGGCTGCTGGAGAGCCTAGGGCACTTTCTGCTGAGCCCCACGCCCTCCCAGAAGCCCAGGGAGATGCTGGGGAGACAAGCAAGGAGGTGTGTGCATGGTGGGGGCAGGGCCTGAACCCAAACATTTGCATAATTTGTTCTTTTCTTTGAAGAGGGTGAGAAATCCCCGGGATCCCATTTCCCTGGAAACCAGCCCCATTTCTCATTCATGTTCTGGATGATGTGCCAGTTGCCAGGGCCCTAGACCAGAGGGGCTTTCCAGAGGCTTCCTGGGAGGGAGACTGCTGGGGCTGGGGCTAATTCCGGGTGGATGGTGAACTTTCGGTGAGTGGGTGAGAGTATGTTTCAGGACCTAGTTTGACTGTCCTATGGTCCACCTGGAGGAAGGACAGTGCTGGCGGAGTCAGCGGCCCTCTCTCTCTTTCTCAATGGTCCTTTTCACTTTGATTTTCCCACATGTGAGCTGGATGCAGTAATGGCGTCCTTTTGCCACAGCCGTTAAGAGAATCCAAAAGATTACTGAAAGTGCTTGAAATAGCACCTGTTGTGTGGCTGGCCTTGTATGGGCTTAGTTGTCAGCACTAAAAGGTGGGTAATGTCTTGAGTAGATGCCCATGACATCGGAGCAGGCTGGCCAGCAGTAAGAGGGCATCACAGGTGAAGGGCACTGCCTGTCCAAAGGCCCAGAGGTGTGTAGCATGGAGGCATGTTGGGCACTAAAGAGGAGTGGCAGGGAGGGGTATTAGAGGGGGCCTATCTTCTCTTAGGCTATTCTCCTCAGGGAAACTGGGAGCCCAGGGAGGCCTTTGAGGACAGCCGCAAGGTATACCTGAGTGCCAGGACTATGGAGGGCTGATGGCTGGGAGGGCCCAGGCCTGGCACAGAAACTTCAGAGGCAGCCCAGGTGAAAGCTGAGGGGTGCTGGGAGGATGGTTGGGGTATGAGGTGCTTGCCATTTGCCACGCAACCTGGCCTAGATTCCCAGCGCCCACATAAAACCAGCTGCAGAAGCACCCCCCTAACTCCAGTGTGGGGAAGAGGGGTGAGCGGTGGAGACAGGAGGATCCCAGGGCTCACTAGGCAGCCAGTGTAGACAACTGATGAGCCCCAGGATCCAGAGACAGCCTGTCTTGAAAAATGAGGTGAGCCGGCCATGGTGGCACGTGCTTTTTTAACCCCAGCCCCTGGGAGGCAGAGGCAGGTGAAACTCTGTGAGATGGAGGCCAGCCTGGCCTACATAGTAAGTTCTAGGCCATAGGCCAGCTGGAGAGGCAAGGGAGAGACGCTGTGTTTAAAAAAGAAAAAAGAAAGAAAAGAAAAAAGAAAAAGTGGAGGGCTGGTGAGACGGATCAGTGGATGAGCGCTCATACGACCTGAGTACCTGAGTTACATATCCAGAAATCACCACGGGGGAGAGAATCATTCCTGAAAGTTACCCTCTGACTACCAAGTATATGTTGTGGCACACACACACACACACACACACACACACACACACACACACACCACACGCTGGAAGGTGACAGAGGAAGACAGTATTTACCTCTGGCATACACACATGCACTCACGCACACATACACATGCACTCATACTCAAAATGAGACAAGGATAAGAGCCTGAACAAGGACAGTAGTTTGGGGGCTGGAGAGGTCAGGAGTGGAACTCCTGGGGGCACACATGGCTGAGCTGACTTTGACAGTGAGGGAATGCCATGGGTGTGGGGAGATGGAAGAGTGCGGGGGTACTGCGTGCAGGGGTACTGAGAGCCATTGACTCAGGATGTGGTAGTGCCTTTAGGAGGGGATGTTTAAGGGGGGCCTCGCAGGGCGGGTAGGAGTTGTGCAGGGGCCCAGTGAGGGAAGGAAAGGCCGCCTAGAGACCATTGAAAGCAAAGCTGTAGGGAATTGTGGGAGGCCTTGGCCACTTCCCACAGATAACTGGGGTGAGCGGTGGGCCGAGTGGCAGGGGAGATTTTCAACACTGGTTTTTCTACAGCTCCTGTAACCAAAGACGGCGGTTTAAAGCAAAAAAAAAAAAAAAAAGATGCTCTCGGCCCCTGGAGGGCAGAAGATTGAACTCAAGGGGTTTGGGTCATTTAGAAGGCCCCGGGAGATTCCTTCCTGCCTCCATAGGGTCCGGGCAGCTCTGCACCAGCCCTGTCCATTTCCACAAAGCCTTTTCTGGGTCTGTCTTCTCTTGCCCTAAGGACACTTGTCATTGGATAGGGGCCACCTGGGTCATCCAGGCTGAGCTGATCTTGGGATCCTTATCTTAATGGCATCTGCAAAGACCTTTTCTCATGGAGGCCACAGCCACAGGTTCAAGGTGGACACGTCTTTGTGAGGGTGGCGATGTCCCAACGCCGCACTCTCCCCTCTCGCCTTCTTCCATGAGGCCCCTGGTCCCTCTAGTCTGGCCTCTAGAGCCCGAGCTGGGCAGCCCCCAGGCACCCTTGTAATCCTGTGTTGAAGGAGCTGGCTCCTTCATGGCTCCCTGACCAGAAGCTGTGGGCTGTGTGCGCCACCGTGTGTCGATCTTAGAGTACGGCAGGAGGTTCTTAGGCGGCCCTAGCCGCTGGGAGGAGGGAGGACCGTGGCGTGTTTTAGCCACAGAGCTCCCACCCTCCCGCCACTCACGCCACACTCATGAACCCTGCTTCTGGCCACAGGATAAGGAAGTTCTCTCTCCATTTTTTCAGGACAGGAGACTAAAACAAAAATAAAACAAAACTACACACACACACACACATACACTCACACACATACGCACACACACACACACACACACCTTCATAAAACTGTATGCAGGTCTTCAGCTCTCTGAAGGACACAGGTGAGGACTTCTCCCAAGTCCTCCCAGAGATGATCTGTGCACACACACCTATGTCTATGTATACGTGTCACACATATCATATACACACTACACCTGTGCCTACATCCTCTGTTCTGTTCCCGCCACACTCTCTTGCTTATTTAGATTTCTGTTTGAGACAAGGTTTTACTCTGTACCACAGGCTAGCCTGGAACTCATCTGCTTCCTCCTGCCCCAGCCTCCCAAGTGCTGGGAGCCCAGGTGTAAGCTACCACACCAGGTGCCATTCATATTCATATTCTCTCTCTCTCTCTCTCTCTCTCTCTCTCTCTCTCTCTCTCTCTCTCTCTCTCTCTCTCTCGTCTTCTGTAGCCCCAGCTAGCCTGGAATTTCCCATATAGACTAGGCTGCCCCTGATCTTACAGAGATCCATCTGCTTCTGCTTCCCAAGTCCCCAGATTAAACACGTGTGCCATTTCACCCAGCTTTTCCCACTTAAACATTTTTTGCACTTATGTTTATTTATTTATTAGTTATGTTTATTTTTTTGTACAGAAGCACAAGTACCTTTATCTGCTGAGTCATCCTGCTGGCCATCTCCCCCTCTTTAACACAACAACAAAAATGAGTGGAGATGCTGGATACATGGTTATCCATTTTCTTTCCTCATTTCCTGATACTTCATTTTTATTCCACAGGATTTCATGGAATTCCTACTGGGGGACTTGAGTCCCTGGGACTGCTACAGGGCTGCAAGGGGAGGGCAGCTGGAGGGGACAGGTCATTTCTCCCTTATTGTCTGGTAGAGGGCAGTCTCAAACTGGTTTTATCTGTGTCCAAATTTCTTCCCCCATTACTGCCTCTTCTGCTTCTTCACATCTTCCCTCCCTCCCTCCCTCCCTCCCTCTCTCCCTCCCTCCCTCCCTCCCTCCCTCTCTCCCTCCCTCCCTCCCTCCCTCCCTCCTTTCTTTCCTTCTTTTTAGACAGAGTTTCATGTATCCCTGATAGCCTGAACTGAAATGTAGCCGAGGATGACTGAATTTCCGATCCTCCTGCCGGCACTTGCGTAGTGCTGGGGTTGGATATGCCCCGAGTCCTCCACTTAGGTTTATGCAGTGCAGAGATGGCGCCCAGGGCTCCATGAATACAGGGAAACACTCTACCAAGTACAACCCCTCTTCTCTCCTCTTTCCTCCTACTCCCCCCTTCTTCCTCCTCTTTCTCCCTCCTCCCCCTTCTCCCGCTCCTCTTCCTCTTCCTCCTCCTCTTTCTCCACCCCCTTCATCTTTGACCTTCTCTTCTTTTGTACAGAATCTTGTATAGCCTAGATTGGCCTTGGTTTTGAAATCACAATGCTCCTTAGGTAGCCAAGTTACAAAGAGGTCATTGGGCTGGGTGTGGTGGCACACGCCTTTAATCCCAGCACTCAGGAGGCAGGAGCAGGCAGATCTCTGTGGGTTCAAGGCCAGCCTGGTCTACGTAGTGAGGTCCAGAACAGCTGGGGCTACAGGGAGAACATGTCAAAAAAAAGAAAAGGTCGTCGTGGAGGACTTGATCCAGCATGGCTGGTATCTCCTGAAGAAGAAAGTTGTAGGCCCAGCCAGCCAGCCAGCTCAGCAGGGTAAGGGGCCCGCCTCAAAGCCTGGTGGCCAGAGTTCAACCCCTGGGCCACATGGTGAGAAGAAAATTGATTCCTCAAGAATTCCTCTTTTTTTTTTTTTTTTTGTCTTTTCGAGACAGAGTCTCCCTGTAGCCCCAGCTGTCCTGGAACTCACATTGTAGACCAGGCTGGCCTTGAACTCACAAAGATTTGCCTGCCTCTGCCTCCCAAGTGCTAGGATTAAAGGCATGCGCCATCACGCCCATAATTTATTATTTTTATGTGTATGAGTGTACTATGTGCATGTAGGTTGGTGCACCCGTGTCGTGCAATGCCACGGAGGTCAGAAGAGGGCATCAGATTTTCCTGGAACTGGAGTTAAAGACGGTTCTTAGCCTCCATGTGGGTGCTGGGAATCAAACCTGGGTCCTTGGCAAGAGCAGTCGGCACTCTTAAGCACTGAGCCATCTCTCCAGCCCCAAGAATTCCTCTTCTACATGTCCCTGTGGTGAGCTTGCATGAGCACCCACCTGTACACACACACACACGCACACACACGAACATGTACATATAGGAACACACACGCACACACACAAATGAATACGTACATACATGCAATTTATAAAGAAGTTTGGACCCTGGCCTGGGACAACAGCAATGTCAGCATTGTGGATGATGAGGCAGGAGTTTCTGGTCGTGGTGGGTGGCAGGAGCCCACAAAAAGACAAGCAGCCCAATCCCTGGAGTGCCATCTTCCATGCAAAGTCTTTGCAGAGCCGATTAGTGTCAGAATCTTGAGATGATCCTGGATTATCCACATGGAACAAGTTCAAACATGTGGGTAAGAGGGAGGCAGGGGAGATTACATAGGAGAGAGAGAGAGAGAGAGAGAGAGAGAGAGAGAGAGAGAGAACCATAAGGCAGTGAAGCTGAGTATACTGTCAAATCCATAATCCCACACCTCAGACATAGACAGGAGGCTTCCTGCAAGTTCAAGGCCAGCCTGGGGTACCTAGTAAGGACTTTCTCTTTTCCTCCATTCCTCCCTCCCTCTCTCCCTCCCTCTTTCCTTGTCTGAAGTCTTTCTTTCTTTCTTTCCTTTCTTTCTTTCTTTCTTTCTTTCTTTCTTTCTTTCTTTCTTTCTTTCTTTCTCTTTCTATCTTTCTTTCTTTCTTTCTTTCTTTCTTTCTTTCTTTCTTTCTTTCTTTCTTTCTTTCTTTCTTTCCAGGGTCTCAGGTAGCCCAGCCTGGATTAGAACTCACTTCCACCCCACTTCCCCAGGTTTAGATTACAGCCCTGTACCACCAAACCTGGCTCTAAACTTTGTCTTCCCTTCTCTTCATTTCCCCCTCCCCACCCCTTTCCTCCTGAGCCCAAGACCTTGTTACTTAAAAGAAAAACAAAACTGGGGCAGAAAGATCTGCAAATGCAAATGAAGAAGGATTACTGAGTCCCAGGGCTGGCAGCTCTCGAAGCTGGCTGAGACAGCCATGGCTTCTCCCTTCTCCAGAGATGGCACTGCACATGGTGGTGGAAGGTGCTGGAAGCTGGGTCTATACAGAGGAAAGGCTGTTCTGATATCCTATGAGCTTCCTGGGGATGATGCAAAACATTAACACAAGGGCCAGCAAGGTGGCTCAGTGGGTAAAGGTATTTACCACCAGCCTGACAATTCGGTCCCTGGGATCCACATGGGAAGACCCAATCCTGCAGGTTGTCCTCTGACCTCCACGTGTGCACTGTGGTACACACATACCCACCTTCCACGCACCTCCCCACCTCCCCACAAACACAAGAAATAATCATAAAAATTACTTTTTCTAATCAGCCCAGGGCATGGAGAGATGGCTCAGGGGTTAAGAGCACTGGCTGCTTTTGCAAAGAACCTGGGTTTGGTTCCCAGCACCCACATGGCAGTTAACAACTGTCCTTAACTCCAGTTCCAAGGGATCTGACACCCTCTTTTCACCTCCATGGGCATTTCAGGGCACAAAAACACTTACACACATAAAATAATACATTTTAAAAAGTGAAAACAGCACAAAGTTGGTGGTTGGTGGTATCAAACAATAGAATTCTTCACAGCTCTGAGTCCTTGTGTTGTCAGGAGGCTGGGGTGTCCCTGGGGTCCCACACCACTTTATCACTGTCACCGAGGGCTCTCCTTCCTTGTATTTGTCCTTTATACAAATGCCTTTATTTTGCCAGATGTGGTGGCGCATGCCTTTAATCCCAGCACTCATGAGGCAGAGTTCAAGGCCAGCCTGGTCTACATAGAGAGTTCTAGGCCAGCTGGGGCTATAGGGAGACCCTGTCTCAAAAAGAAAAAAAAAAAGACCAAAAAAATGGCTTAATTTTACATTTCACACAGATGTTTATCTTTTTGTTGCTATTTGGGGACTGAGCTACATCCCCAATATAACCAGTCCATAAAATACACCTCTAGTTGCCTTCCATTGCTGTGACAAAACACTCTGACCAATACCAATAACTTGGAAAGAAAAGGGTTTATTTGTCTCACATCTCCCAGGTCATAGTTCATCACTGAGGCAGCCCAAGGTAGGAACTCGGCAGGAACCTGGAGGCAGGAGCTGAAGCACAGGCCATGGAGGAATGCTGCTTACTGGCTGGCTCCCCTGGCCCATGCTCAGCCTGCTTTCTTATACAGTACAGAACAACCTGCCCAGGAGTGGCACCACCCACAGTGGGCTGGGCCCTCCCATGTCACTCAACAATCAAGACAATACCCCATAGACATGGCCACAGGCCAGTCCAATGGAGGAAATTTCTCAACTGAGGTTTTCTAACCAGGTGTGTCAAGTTAACAACTAAAGCTATCCAGCACAACAACACTATGTTTGTTTGTTTCTTTGTTTGACACAGGGTGTCACTATGTAGCCCTTGCTGGCCTGGAACTCACTATGTAGATCAGGATAGCCTCAAACCCATAAAGATCCGCCTGCCTTTGGCTCCCAAGTGCTGGGATTAAAGGCATGTGTCACCATCTCCAGGTGAAATCCACCTGTTTAAAGCATAAAATTGGGGTTAGGGTTAGAGAGGTGGCTAAGTGGTTAAAAGAACTGGCTGCTTTTGCAGAGGACCTGGGTTCAGTTCCCAGCACCCACATGAAGGCTAACAACTAACTATATTTAACACCAGTTCCAGGGGATCTGATGCTTTCTACTGGCCTCTTGGGGTACTGCAAACACAGGTGTACTTACATTCATGCAGTCAAACATACCTCCAACATTAAAAAAAAAATTAGAAAATTAAGCAGGGCATGGTGGTGGATGCCTTTAATCCAAGCACTCGGGAGGCAAATCCAGGGAGATCTCTGTGAGATTGAGGCTAGCCTGGTCTACATAGTGAGTTCCAGGCCAACTGTAGCTATAGGGAGACCCTATCTCAAAAAGACCAAAAGATACAGGGAACCCTTACACTTAGGGCTAGTATGAACATCACTGAGCATCGTGGGTAAGTTTGTATAGCTATCTATGCTCCTGGGTATTTGTTATTATTAATTATTTTTTTATTAATTTTTTAGACAAGGTCTCCCTTTAGTCCCAGCTGGCCTGGAGCTCTCTCTGTAGACCAGGCTGGCCTTGAACTCACAGAGATCCACCTGCCTCTGCCTCCGAGTGCTGGGATTAAAAGTGTGCACCACCACGCCCAGCCTTTTTTGTTAAATTTTATTTTTATCTCATGTGTATGAGAGTTTTGCCTGCATGTATACAAGTGTACCTGTGCATCCAATGCTGTGGAGATCAGAAGAGAGCTAAGGAGCCCTTGGAACTGGAGTTAAGGATGATTTATATCCACCGTGTGGGTGCTGGGAACTGAACCCAGGTCCTCTGCAAGAGCGGCCAGTGCTCTTGACTACTGTGTCATCTCTTCAACCCAAGACATCGGGTGACTTGATATGGGCTATGTAGCCTACACAGGCCTTGAACTCATGGCAATCCTCTTGCATCAGCCTTCCAAGTGCTGAGATTATAGTCATGTAACACCTTGTCCAGCTTAATTTCTGATAAAAATAAATGTTCCCTTACCATGCCATCCAGCAATAACACTCTGTGATATTTATCCAGGGTGAAAATGCCTGTCCACACAAACCCTGCACACGTTTATTTCAGCTTTATTTGTGATTACCAAACTCGGAGGCAAATACAATGTCCTTCAGTAGATAAATGGTAAACCTTTGAGAGTCAGTTCTCTGTCCATGTGGATAGAACTCAGGTCATCAGGCTTGGTAGCCTGTGCCTTTGCCCAGAGTCTTGAGTGTTGCACTTGCACCTGTGAATGCCATCCCCACAAAGGCCAGAAGAGGGCGCTGGATCCCCTGGAACTGGAGTTAAGTATGGTTGTTAGCCACCATGTAGGTGCTGGGAACTAAACCCATGTCCTCTCCAAGAGCAACCAGTGCTCTTAACTACTGAGCTATCTCTCCAGCCCTGATGCTTTTTTCTAAAAATCCATTGCTAACCTAAGGTCACCCAAATTTTCTTCTATATCATCTCTGAGGAGTTTTATGAAATGCTTTATATCTATGGTCACTTGGCCTTGTATATTGGCCTCTGCATCAGTCCATTTGGGATTGTTACAAAATCCCTGAGGCTAGGTATTCGTAAAGAAATGAGTTATTTATCACCTGGTTCTGGAGGTTCAAGGCCAGGCACTGGCTTTAGCTGAACTCTGCCGAGGGTCTTGTGGCTAATGCCATCGTGACATGACAGTGGTGGGAACACACATGAAAAAGGTCACATGGTTAGACAGAAAGCAGCAGAGCTAGAGCGGAGACAGCAGGACCTGCTTCCTCACAGCACTCTAGAGTGAGCGCTGATCCGCTCTGGGGAGACCTTATCCCCTTAGAGGGCGGTGCCTCGCTCCCTTGACACAATCGCTTTCCACTACCTCTGATTCCACTACCTCTCAGCGTGTACACGGGGACCACATTTCCATCCCAGGAGCCTCATCAGGCGATTGCTGTGTTGTGCACCTTAGTCCCAGCTGCTTGAGAGGCTGAGACAGGAGGATCTGACCAGGAGCCCAAGGTCAGCCGGGGCACCCCAGTCAAAAAGGTGGGCGCTGGAGACATGACAGCTCTTGGAGAAGACCTGGGTTCAGTTCCCAACACCCACACGGCAGTAACTGTTACTCCACTTCCAGGGGACCCCATGCCCTCTTCTGGCCTCCAGTGGCATTGCACAGCTTGGGTACACTTCCATACATGCCAGCAAGACAACAAAAATCTTAAAAAGGAGGGAACAGCAAAACCATACCCCAACCACAGCAGTCCCAGAGCTCGTGGTTTTGCTGACGTCATAGCTGTTTATTGGAAGATGCCTGAGTCTCCCTCATATCCGCAGATATCCGAAGTTTGAATTCTCCTCCTATTAGTTCCATGAAACATTGCCTGTATTTTCTTCACCAGTTTAAAATTTTTTATTGCTGTGTGTGCATGTACAACCCGTGTGTGCATGCTGTATGTGTGTGCATGTACATCCCATGTGTGCATGCGGGCATACGTGTGCCTTTGTGGAGGTCAGAGTACAACTTTTTTTTAAATTATAACTTCCTTGCGTTTTTTTTAAATTTTTTATTTTTTTATGTGTATGAATGTACTGTCTGCATGTAGGTTTGTACACCCGTGTCATGCAATGCCACGGAGGTCAGAAGAGGGTGTCAGATTCCCCTGGAACTGGAGTTAAAGACGGTTCTCAGCCGCCATGTGGGTGCTGGGGATGGAACTCGGGTTCTCTGCAAGAGCAGTCGGCGCCCTTAACCGCTAGGCCATCTCTCTAGCCCAGAACACAACTTTTTGAGAGTCAGTTCTGTCCTTCCACTGCAAGTTCCTTGGGTAGAACTCAAACTGTCAGGCTTGTGGGGCAAAGGCTCCTATCTGTTCAGTCATGTTAACAGTCCTCTCTTTTTTTTTAATTTGTTATTTTTTATTTTATGTGTATGAGTGTATTGCCTGCATGTGTGTAACTGCACCTGTGCCATTCAGTGCCTGTGGGGGTCAGAAGAGGGCGTCACATCCCCCGGAACTGGAGCTACGGGTAGTTGTTAGCTGCCATGTGGGTACTTGAAATTGAACCCAGGTCCTCTGCAAGAGCAGTCAGCGCTCTTAACCGCTAGGCCATCTCTCCAGACTGAGTTTCGAATTTTTATCTAGTCTGATAATCTCGGTTTTTACTCACATATCTGTACTATTTGTATTTCTCTAGTGCTGGGGATTGAAGCCAAGTGACTCACTAGTGCCAGGCAAGTGCTGTACCACTCAGCTACACCCCAAACACCAAGTAAGTTTTTTAATCTGCCCTCATCAGACAAGAGCTTTCTCTGTATTTTATTTTGTCTATTATTTTACTGTTCTTATTTTATGTGTATGAGTATATTGTTGGGATGCAAGTGCATCCATGTTGTGAAATGCCTGTGGAGGTCACTGCCCCCCCATCTCTATTTTTTTTTTTTTTTGTCTTTTTGAAACAGGGTCTCCCTGTAGCCACAGCTGGCCTGGAACTCACTATGTAGACCAGGCTGGACTTGAACTCACAGAGATCTGCCTGCCTCTGCTTCCCAAGTGCTGGGATTAAAGGCATGGGCCACAATGCCCGGCTTATTTTGGTTTTTGAGACAGAGCCATGCCCTGCAGCCTAGGTTGGCCTGGAATGTGAGCTTCCCAGGTGCTGGAATCACAGGCCTGGGTCACCCCCTCACACCCGTGGCTGAAGTCCTGTATTCAGACCTGTCTCTTTTTTTTTTTTTTTTTTTGTCTTGTCGAGACAGGGTCACCCTGTAGCGCCAGCTTGATGAGTCTGGAACTGACACTCTGTACGAACCGGCTGGCCCTTGACTGGCACAAAGTCCGCCTGCCCGCCTCTGCCTCCAAAGTCGCTGTAGGATTACAAGGGCAATCGACCAGGACTTTAGACGTGTTTCTGTGAGTGAATTTCTTATCACCACCAAAGCATGTCTTTTGCAGAAAGAGTTCATTCTATACTTTCCTGTCTTATTTGACTTTTATTTATTTTTTTATTTATTCTATTTGTTGTTAATTTGTCTTTTATTTTCTGTGACTGTGTTAGTGGATGATACCTGTGCTGCAATGCACATTGCTCTGTAGCCACAGGGCTCGTGTCGTGCAACGCCGCGGAGGTCAGAAGAGGGTCTCAGATTCCCCTGGAACTGGAGTTCTCCTGGAATTGGAGTTTCAGACGGCTTTCAGCCGCCATGTGGGTGCTGGGGATCGAACCTGGGTCCTCTGTAAGAGCGGTCGGCGCTCTTAACCGCTAGGCCATCTCTCCAGCCCCCTGTTATTACTTTTAATTTCATAACACAATTCACTCAACATGGACAAAAAGCAAAACTAAATCAAGCAGTCTCCAGAATCTCTCCTGGACCCACGCTGTCCACGGCCGTGTGTCTCGATCTGCCTGGCCCTTGATCTGCTTTATCAATGGTGGGTTTAGGGAGATTTCACCCAAACACCAGGTTTCACTTTCATCTTAGTTTTCCTGTTGCTCTGATAACATGCCTGACAAAAGCAACTTAGGGAAGGGCGTGTGGCTTTTGGTGGGAAGGCGCAGTGGCCAGAGCATGAGGCATCCGGTCACGCTGTATCCGCAGTTGTGAAGAGAATGCCGGTTCTCGGCGACCTTTCTCATTTTTACGCAATTCGGGATCTCATCCCAAGGAGAAGAGTCATCCAACTCCACTTCAGTTAACCTTACCAAGATGATCCCTCCCAGGTTGGCCAGAGACTAATTTATCTAAATAATCCCTCACAGGTGTGCCTAGAAGCCTGTCTACTTGATGATTCCAGACTCTGTCAAGTCAAATTGATAATCAACATTGGTCTTCTCAACTTCCAAGAGATTGGCTGATGTTACAATATTACCCAATCGGGGTTGGAGAGATGGCTCAGTGGGTAAGAGCACTGGCTGTTCTTGCAGAGGACTCAGGTTCGATTCCCAGCACCCACATGGCTGCTAACAACTGCCTGTAACTCCAGTTCCAGAGAAAGCCAATCTGGCCTTCTGACCTTGGGCACTACATGATCTGGATGCACTTACATGCAGGCAATACACTCATACACATAAAATAAACAAAATATTTTTAAAATTTGACCATCTCTCCAGGTGTGGTGACCTGGGCCTTTAATCCCAGCATGCAGAAGGCAGAGGGGCATATATCGTGGCCTACAACTGTCCATAACTTCTGTTCCAGGGGATCCAACATCCATGAGCATTGCATGACATGGATGCACTTACATACATGTAGGCAGTACACATAAAATAAATAAAAATAAAAAATAAAATATTTGAAACAAAACAAAGCTGCTATCACTCAGTACCCAGAGGTCTCTCTGTAGCCCCAGCTGACCTAGTACTCAATATGTAGACCAGGCTGGGTCTCACAGAGATCCACTTGCCTCTGCCTCCAGAGTTCTGGGACTAAAGGCATGCGCCACCATGTGGGCACTGTGTGTGTGTGTGTGTGTGTGTGTGTGTGTGTGTGTGCTGCCTACATGTATGTAAGTGTGCCTTTGTTGTTCAATGCCCATAGAGGCCAGAAGAGGGTGTAGGATGCCCTAGAAGTAGAGTTTTGGACATCTGTTAGCAACCATGCGGGTGCTGGGAACTGAACCCAGGCTCTCTGCAACCAGTGCTCTTGACTGCTGAGCCATCTCTCTCCAGCCCCTTACTGTATTTTAAATCTATTTATTTATATGTATATGAAAGTGGATACAACGCAGAGTAGTCAGTTCTCTCCTTCCACTGTGTGGATCCCAGGGCTCAAACTCAGGTTGTTAGGCTTGTCACTGAGTGCCTTTGCTGGGTCTAGCCATCTCCTGGCCCCCTTAGTGTGCTTTATATCTAAATGAAAGGGAAAAGAGAAGGCCTTAGACATAAAGCCACTGCTCCCCTGCAATGAGATCCACCGTCAGAGGGCCTTCCTGATCCGTCCAGCCGTCAGCTCTTGGGGTAGGATGAGCTTCCTGAATCTGCCCCAGTATCTATCTCCTTTCTTATAGGAATCACCCCCACCCCACCTCCAAGTACCTTGTCCTCCCCTCCCCTGAGCCTGGGTGGCCTTGTGACTATTGTGACCCATATTGCAGAAGTGACACTCTGGCTGACTTCCAAGGCCCAATGGTAAAGGTGGTGCCTTTCTCTGCCTGTCTTTGACATGCATTTGTGAAACCACCAGTAGGAAGCTGACTGTCCCCAAGCCACCACGCCACGAAGACCAAGCAGTGAGACTTCACAGTGAGAAGTCCCAGCTGCCAGTCCCAAGGCCCGTGAGACCTGCTAGCCTGCCAGATCCCACCGCACACAGACTCCTGAGCCGACTCCGTGCGTCTGGTTACTCTGGCTGCTGGGTCCTGGGGTGGGCTGCTACACAGACATTGAGCAGGCACAGCTGGCTGGCTGCCTGCTTCCCCAGGGGCTCTCTGCTCCACCCTGCTAGCTGCACCGGCACTTCCCTATTGCACACAGGACTCTGACTGTTGGCAGCCACTGCCTCCTGCTTCCAGGCCAGCTGCTGCCACACATCCCCCAGGAAGCCCTCCAGCTTGCAGTGCTGGGAAGTATGGGAAACAGGCCCAGGCTGTAGGGCCTGTCCCTTGATCTCTGGAGTCCTCTCACTGGGAACTTAATAGTATCATTCATTCATTAATCTGTTCATTCATTCATTCATTTTATACCCAGCGAGCTGGGCAGGAGCCCACATTCACTCATTCACTGACTCATCCATTGGCTAACCCACTGCTGAGCTAGACTGTGTGCAAGCAGGGATGGGAGAGGCGGGCCTCATCTCTGCCATGAGAGGCTCACGTTCAGGGGAATCCGACACCCTCTTCTGACCTCCGTGGCACTGCACGACACAGGTGTACAAATCTGCATGCAGACAGTACATTCATACACATAAAATAAATAAATTTTAAAAAATTAAAAAAAAAAGGAGTCGAGAGGGTGCGATGAAAACGCCAAAGAGGAAATAGGAATGGAGATGGAGAAACGAGTGCATGTCTTCCCCCTTCCACTGGGAGGAGGGAGCAGGTGCAGAGAGCCAAAGAGGACCAGAGGGGGCCTGGGGGCCAAGCTCGAGGAAGGGTAGGAGGGGGGTTCAGGGGACTGACCCGAGGGCTCTGCAGGCTCGGAGTGGGGCGCCTGGCCCAGGCTGAGCAGGGAGGTGGAGCAGATGTGCAGGACCTGACCAACTTCAGATTGGAAACATTCAAGGAAGAAAAAGCACCAGAAACAGAATAACACTGGGCACCACGGTCTACACTGCAATCCCAGCACTTGGGAGACCGAGGCAGAGGGATTGTAGAAAATTTAAAGGCAGTCTTGATTTCAAGTAAGACCTTGTCTCAAAAACAAACAAACAAACAAACAAACAAACAAACACGAAAGACGGCTCAGTGGTTAAGAGCACTTGTTGCTCACAGAGGACCTGTGTTCAGTTCCAAACACTCCCATGGTGGCTAACAACTGTAACTCCAGTTCCTGGGGATTTGATGTCCTCTTCTGACATCTGTGGGCACTGTACATATATGGTATACTTACATATATGCAGGCAAACACTCATACACATAAAATAAAAGTAATAAGATATTTATAAACAAATCAAACAAGAAACTAGAGCTGGAGAGAAGGCCGGTGGTTAAGAGCACTGACCGCTAGTGGAGAGGGCTGGGGTTTCATCCCAGCAACTGTGCTGGGGGCTCACAACTGCTGGTAACTGCATCTCTTCTGGCCACAGGCAGGGGCACACATGTACACACACACACACACATACACACATGTAGACATACATACACATAAATAAAAACAGTAAAATATCTTAAAAACAAAAACAAGGGCTGGAGAGATGGCCTAGCGGTTAAGAGCGCCGACTGCCCTTGCAGAGGACCCGGGTTTGATCCCCAGCACCCACATGGTGGCTGAGAACCGTCTTTAACTCCAGTTCCAGGGGAATCCGACACCCTCTTCTAACCTCCGTGGCACTGCATGACACGGTGCACAAACCTACATGCAGACAGTCCATTCACACACATTAAAAAATAAATAAATAAATAAATAAAATAAAAAATAAAATAAAAATAAATCTCAAATTTCTCATAATGCAACAATGAAAATCAGCACAATTTGCAAAAGAATCCAGTCTAGCAACCTTTCCACACAGGTCCACTGCATCGGTCACTGCTGAGATCCTCATGTAGGAAGATGTATGTGGATTAGAGCCAAACACGCTTCAATTTTATTAGGGGACTTAAACGTGGCTTAAATATGGGGGATTTGGACATCTGAGGAGATCCTGCAACCAACTCCCACCCCCTATCTCACCCCACCCCTACCCTGTGCACAAGGAGTGACTGTTCAGAACACGGGACTGGCGGGTTCTGTCTGCTCCATCCACAAATTAAAAAAGAGACAGGCCTGGAGAGAGACCTTGGGTGTAAGTTGGGCTCCAGAGACTGTGCTGTAGTAGGGTTCATTTGCTGCCACACCCCAGTGCACAGGCAGGGAAGATGAGGCCACGAAGGAGGGGCATGAACCCCGCCCAAACTCCAGGAACACATAGGAGCAGGGGCATTTGAATTCAGCCTTCCTTGTCCAATCTGGATGTCCTGATCCTTCTTCTACCGGAAGCCTGTTGAAGCGAGGGTGGGGCCCTAGCTGGGACACTGGCTCTGCGCCTGCCTTACCTGAGCACCATCCTCTGAAACTTTTACTTGGAGGAGCGTAAGGCCTCACTTCCTCCAGGGTTGTGAGTCTCTGACCTGGCACAGGGTTAGGTACTGAACTCATCTCTCTCACGCAACTCCAGGTAGTTCCTTCTGTGAACACCAGTGAATAACTATTCACCAGCCTTCCCGGGAGGGGCTGCTGGTTCTCTCAGCTCACCTGTTGGGGAGCATGGGCTGGTGGGGGTGTTGAGTCATGGGGATGAAAGCAAGCAGGACCCACCACTTGCAATGGCACAAGTTCAAGCAAGCAGCTGTTCTCGGAAGCAAGACCCGCGCTCTGCGCAGGCTGCTCCCCCGCCCTTCCCTCTTGCTTCCTCCTCAATGTTTTGATGTCTCTGGGCAGGGTCGAGGGTGTCCTCAGCTGTGGCTGCAGTCCTGGGCCTTTCTCTCAGGTCTCCAGGGTATCAATAGGGCAGGGCACAGTGTCTGAGTAGAGATCCATGCCCACAACTCTAGCTCCACAGGCACCGAAGGGTGCAACTTCACCAAACTTGTCACAGTATCTGACCCGGCCACGTAATAACAGGAAGAGCCAGGCTGGTGGTTTGTGAAGCTGATCTGAGGCTCTAAGCTAACCCCAAAGTGTCCGCACATAATACATCGGTACAGAAATGCTTGCTGACTTTGTGGTGAGCACTTTCCTCAAAGTCACTTAGATACAATCGTTGCTTTCTCCTCTTCAGTTCTGCCCATCACGAAGAAGCCTCAGGGCTGGGACTCAAATCCAGATGTGCGTGACACCAGGTGGGCAGACAGCAGAGGGAACCCTGGCCAGCCCTGGGGGACGGTGACTCAGAGGCTGGTCCCCCACTCCCTCCTCCTTCCCCTCCCTGTCCAGCTGACTCACCCAAACTGTTTCTGGGCCCGTCTTTGGAATTCCGGGCCCCAGGCAGCTTTCTTGGCTGTTGCCTCTTCAACCAGGCAGGGCATGCCCTCTACAGAGATGTTCCAGATGTCCTTGGGATCTTCAAGCCCCTCTGCTGGATTATAGAGGGCCCTCAGAGGAGACACAGACAAGACCTGGAAGTATCTGGGTGGCACAGCCTTGGGGAGGGATGGGCAGCCCAGCCTCAGCATCTTGAGTCTTATCTTGTCTGAGACCATCCCCCTCACTTGTCCCAACCCCTCAGCCCAGCCTCTCCTCTGGTCCCAGGACCCGCCCAAGGCCAGGTGGGCATAGAGCTGTTACTGGCCTGGTGAGTCACTGAGCTGCTGGAGGTGGCCAAGTGGGGACAGGAACCATAGAGCCACACCTCTCCCTGGCCCTGCAACTGTCCTTAACAATCCAGTTCCTGAGAGGCCATCAGAGGTCTCTAGAGAGGAAGGGGAAGGTGCTGGAGCCTGGGTACCCCTGGAGGCACAGAGGAGAAAGGGGGTCCCTGCCTCTGCACTCTCTGTGGGGGGCTTGGGGGAGATAGTGACCTGACAAAAACGAAGGCTGGCATTCTGTTAGTGCCCTGCAAAACCTGTGCTCTGTCCCCTTCTCCTCTTCTACCCCATTCCTCACCTCATGCTCAGAATTTTCTAGCCCACTCCTGTTAATCCCAGACGTCTCTGCTTGGGGGTGGGGGTGGGGGCTGCAGCAAGCAGGTGAATAGGGCAGGCCTAGAGAGTTGGAAGCTGATAAAGCCACAGAGTGTGGTCTGAGGGCTAGAGGAAAGTCCCACTCTTCAGGGAGGTGACATGTGATCCTAGTTCTGAATAGCTAGGAGGAAGACCCAGGCCACGAACACAGGGACAAGTATCCCAGGTAGGGGGAAGAGCCTGGTTGATGGCCTTGAGGTTGAAAAGGCTGACCAGGAAAGGACAGAGGCCAGCCTGTGGGTGGGGACACTGGGCAGGTGGGGCAGCCGATCTGGGGGCTTTAACATTTTCTTCCAGTTTGGTAGAGACACTGGGACGAAGTGTGTTCTGTAGTGGTCTCTCAAGGGTGATAAGAACCCATAGTCCCAAGCTGCTTTGAGGCTGAGGCAGGAAGGTCCCTTTGAGCCAGGGAGTTTGAGGCCAGTGTGGACAAAATCTTACCTGAGCAACAACCACAACAACAACAACAACAACAACAAACCTTTCTTTTCTGGCTGCTCAGTGGTAAACATTAGCTCAGAGTGGGGTGTTGGGAGCAGCCAGGGCTGGTAGGACATGGACCGGCTTAGACCTGGGCATGCTCTGAGATGAGTTTGGGAGAGGACTGACTTCGAGGATGGAGGTGCCTCAGCGCAGATGCAGCCTGTGCTTCCATGCCTGAAGACTCCTGTCATTACGCAGCGCCGAGAGGGGTCACAGAGATTCTGAGGGGAAGCCAGACATCCAAGACATCCCCGAGGCTGAATATCTGTCCCCAGGGTCAGCTCCTCACCTGCCCCAGGTAAGGCTGGCAGGACTCACCACTTGTCATCCTCAGGGAGGGCTAGCACTCCTGGCCAGGAGCCTGGGCAAGGACCCTGGGGCTTGGCATGGGGGCTTGGCCGTCTCTCTTGGCACAGGGACAGGGACATTACCATAGCAGAAGCCACAAGAAGACAGAATTAGAGGGGATGTCTAATGACAGCAATCTGCCCTTGTGGGGACACCTGGGGACAGACAGTAGGTAGACTGGGGGGCTACTCTCTGTGGAGCTGTGGGCTCAGTGCTGAGTGCCTGCTGCCTGGCTCCAAACCCACAGGTAAATGTGCATGTGCATGGGAGTGTGTGTTGTGTGTGTTTGTCTGTATAACTGTGTGTGCATCTGAATGCCTGTGTAACTGTGTGTGCATGGGAGTGTGTGCATGCAAGTGTGTATGTATGAGTGTGTGCATGTATGTATGTGTGCATGAGTGTGTGCATGTGTATGAGTGTGTGCATGAGTGTGTGCGTGCAAGTATGTATGAGTGTGTTCATGTGTGTGTGAGTGTGTGCATGTGAGTGTTGCATGTATGAGTGTGTGCATGCGAGTGTGTATGAGTGTGTGCATGTGAGTGTGTATGAGTCTGTGCATGAGTGTCTATGTGTGTGAGTGTGCATGTGAGTGTGTGCATGTATGTATGTGTGTGCATGAGTGTGTGCATGTGGGTGTGTATGAGTGTGTGCATGTGTGTGTATGAGTGTGTGCATGTGTTCATGTGTGTATAGTGTGTGCATGTGTATATGAGTGTGTGCATGTGAGTATGTATGAGTGTACATGAGCGTGTGCATGTGAGTATGCATGGGTGCATGTGTATTTGAGTGTGTTCATGAGTGTGTGCATGTGAGTGTGTATGAGTGTGTGCATGAATGTGCATGTGTGTATGGGTGTGCATGTGAGTGTGTATGAGTGTGTGCATCTGAGTGTGTGCATGTAGTATGTATGTGTGTGCATGTGTGTATGAGTGCATGCATGTGAGTGTGCACATAGTATGTATGTGTGCATGTGTGTATGAGTGTGTGCATGTGAGTGTGTGCATGTAGTATGTATGTGTGCATGTGTGTATGAGTGTGTGCATGCAAGTGTGTATGAGTGTGTGCATGTGTGTGTGCATGTATGTATGAGTGTGTGCATGTGAGTATGTATGAGTGTGTGCATGAGTGTGTGCATGTGAGTATGTGTGTGCATGCAAGTGTGTGTGAGTGTGTGCATGTAGTATGTATGTGTGCATGTGTGTATGAATGTGTGCATGTGAGTGTGTATGAGTGTGTGCATGTGAGTGTGTGCATGTGAGTATGTATGAGTGTGTGCATGTGGTGTGCATGAGTGTGTGCATGTGAGTGTGTATGTGTGTGCATGAGAGTATATATGAGTGTGTGCATGTGTGCACGAGTGTGTGCATGTGTGTATGAGTGTGTGCATGTGAGTGTGCATGAGTGTGTGCATGTGAACAGGGGTCTCCTGGTTCTGGACCTTGCTTTGGCCTGGTGGCCTCCACCCTGTCTGCTTAATGAGCAACCTCTTGGATTTGGCTGCTAATGCCTGTCCCTGTTTGTGCCTCTGGTGAGAGAATAATTAACCATGGCCTCATTTTCCAGGGCTTCCTTCCCGTTTTCCCAGCCAAGTGAAAACATTCACTGAGAGCAGGTGGGAGGGGCATTCCTTGGAGGAGTGTCCCTCTGAGTGGGAAGCAAAAGACACGGGGTATCCATGGCCAGCAAGGGAAGGTACTTTTTGGCAGGAAACCTGGACACTGAGGAGGGGAGTGGCCAGGACCAGGTCTGGCCACCCTCAGGTCCACCGCTAGCTCGCTTTGTGAATCTGATTGAGTTTGTAGTGCTTTCTGGGCTTCAGCTTCTTTCCCCTTAACAGACAGATTGGCACTAGAATCCAGTCCTTCCCAAGTGTTTCCTCTGCACAGGAACAGGTGATAGTCAAAACAAAGCCAAGTCAACACCAGAATCCTTGGCTCCTGAAGGCTGGGAAGGAACTAAGTTATGTAGTTAAACTAGTTTTCCTTACTGCAGGGCTGTGCAGAGCCTTTGTGGTTGAACTTTGTTTCCTTGGGTGAGTGACGTGAATGCCTGTGGTATTTAATTCAGAAGGTGAGGATGGGTCTGGGCAGTCATATCTTTCCAGCTCCTTTCCTTTCAGAGAGTCCTCTCCAGCCTGCCACCCCCACCCCCAACTCCCAAAAGGCACTGTGGGCAGTTTCCAATGCCTAGAGAGATGCCATCAGTGTGATTGATTATATTATCTTGAGACAAACCTTATGGGGGGGGGGCTCGGACTGCATATCTCACCACAGACTCCTCCACAAACATCTCTTGGACCAAGATATGGAGGAACAGCCACTGAGAAATGTGGGGACTCTGGTCCCTGTGGGGCATGGGCTTTATTCAGGAAGGGGGTGACAGTGTGCCTGCAGGGGATGACTTCTGCCTTCTGCTGCCCACACAGGGGCAGTCCTGAGCCTGGGGAAGAAGCTGGGGCTGACAGTATGTTTGGGGACACTGAGGCTGGGAAGGGCAAGCCTTGGCAGAGGTCAGGCTGGAGGCCCACAGCTGACCAGGGCCTTCCCAGATCCGGGACCCCGGGTATGTGTGGGAGGGAGAGATGTGTGGGGATTCTCCTGGGCAGAGCCCGGCCCCACACTTTAAGGCCATTTCCCGGGAGATGGACAGGGGTTCTGTCTAGGTCTGTGGTCCCAGGCGGGTGGGTGTGCGGTGCAGGCTGGAGTGGGAGTAGTGGCTGCCCCTGGTGAGCGCTCGCAGCTCTCAGGCCTCTGTAGGTGGGACGTGGGTGCAGCAGAGTGTGTGTGCCTAGCGCAGGGGCCGCGAGTCCCACGGTGCACCGGGTGGCGGGCATGTCGTGGACCCCGGTGGCCGCGGCCAGGTGTGCGGCGGCGGCGGCGGCTGCGATCCTGTGCGCGGCGTCCCCGCCCCGCCGGGCCGGCAGGTGTGGGCGGACCTCGGGGACCCCGCCAGGGCGGCCGGGAGAGCCGGCGGGAAACAGGAAGCGGGGGGGTTGGGGGGCGGGAGCGGCGGGGAGCGCTGCGCGGCCGGCGATGTGGGGAGGCCCGGGCAGCCAGGACGGCCGCGGGGCGGGGGGAGGAGCCCGGGACCCCGAGGGTGCCGCCCCGCCGCGCCGCCGCAGCCGCAGCCGCAGCCGGAGGCCGAGCGCGCAGCCTGGAGCGCGGGGTGAGTGCTGGGCCGGGAGGACGGCTCGGGGACTCGGGGACCCCGGGGAGGAGGACGAGGGACCTCTGGGAGGACGAAGGACCCCGGGGAGGACGAGGGACCCTAGGGAGGACGAGGGACCCTAGGGAGGACGTGGGAAGGACGCGGGGACCCCGGGGAGGACGTGGGACCCCGGGGAGGACGTGAGACCCCGGGGAGGACGAGGGAAGGACGCAGGGACCCGGGAAGGACGCGGGACCCGGGGAGGACGAGGGACCCGGGGAGGATGTGGGAAGGACGCGGGGACCCCGGGCGCCGCCCAGGTGCCATCTGTCGCGCTGCCCGGCGCCCACCGCGCCCGTTGCCCGCAGACCCGGAGGACGCAGCCATGCCGGGCGGGGCGGATACGGGCGAGGCGGACGAGGAGGCTGGAGCCGGCTCGGGGTCTGAGGCGGAGGAGGACGCCCTGTGGGAGCGGATCGAGGGCGCGCGCCACCGGCTGACCCGCGCCCTAAACCCGGCCAAGCTCACGCCGTACCTGCGCCAGTGCCGAGTGCTGGACGAGCAGGACGAGGAGGAGGTGCTGAGCACCTACCGCTTCCCGTGCCGCGCCAACCGCACCGGTGAGCCTCCCGGCCCTGCCCGCACCCGCGCGGGTCTGTGTTGGGGTCCCTCCCCGCCACACTTCCTGGGCCCACATCAGAGCAGGGGTGCGAATGTGGTTGCTGGTGCTGGTGACCTCAGCGACCTCCCTCCTGGCCGACCTGTGGCCCTGCCTCTCTCCTGGCCCCTCTCCGCTCTGTGCGGAGTCGGTTTTCCTTCAGAACTTAAGTCCCAGCTCAGTTTCCCAGGACCATTGGGTGTGTCCTTGAACCACAGCTGGCGCAGGGACCAGGTCTGATGGAACTTCATCCCTGGCCAGTAGGAGCCTTGTGCGTGTGTGTGTGTGTGTGTGTGTGTGTGTGTGTGTGTGTGTGTGTGTGTAAGGGTGCTGGGACCTACTGAAGAGCAGGTGCCCCAGGGAGGGTCTGGAGTTCTTAGCCACAGCAGACCGAGCTTTGCTCTGTGATGTGCTGGGACAGGCCTCTGTGTGTGTGTCACAACTCAAATATCTGGGGAACGTGGGCCCTGGAGCATAATAGGGGAAAGAGAGCTGGGGCGCTGTGGGAAGCCCTCATCCTGACCCCTGGTGCAACCCTTACCCTCAGGGCGCCTCATAGACATCTTGCGTTGCCGTGGTAAGAGGGGCCATGAGGCCTTCCTGGAAGCCCTGGAGTTCTACTATCCAGAACACTTCACGCTGCTCACTGGCCGGGAGCCGGCTCAGCGCTGCTCCATGATCCTGGGTGAGCAATCGCAGGGGGTACCCTCTCCCCGCCAGTGCAGAGGGGTCCCTTATCCTGTCCCACTAAGGAGCTGCTCCTGCTATCCCTGTTAGACAGTTAGGGAAACCGAGGCAGACTGAAGCAATTTTCTCCATGCCCTGCCACAGGTGGAGGAGGAGATGCTGGGTCCAGGGCTCACAGTACACAGGCTTAACAAGATTCTTTCTGCTTGAGAATCGTTTCAGCATGATATGGCTACACAGAGCTTAGTTTCTTAGATTAAAAAACAAACAAACAATTGAAGGGCCAAGTGAGCTGGCTCAGCAGGCAAAGGAGCTTGAGGACCTGAGCTATGGATCCTCGTGGTGGAAGGAAAGGACCAATTCTTGCAGGTTTTCTCTGAGCTCCACTGCATGCCACCACTCGCACACAGGAGCAGAGGCTTGGCCTCCGGTCCTGCTCAGGGTCTTGCTGTGTCTCAGAATGGCTGACTCCAGTGACCACCTCCATATCTGCTGCAGTTGTTTGAAGTGACTGCATAATGTGTATTGGTGAAGCTGTGACATAATCCATTTAACTCATCCCTTGATGATGGACAGTTGTTCACAACTTTGTAACATTCTAGCCAGGCTGGGAATCTCTTTGTGTGTGCTGCCTGCTCCACTTCCCTGAACCAGGGAAAGTTTCTGGAGTGAGATTCCTCAAAGGATATATATGTAATTTTTTTAACATTTTTTCAATTTTATTTATTTCTGTATGTGTATCAATGTACTGTCTGCATGCAGGTCTGTGCACCCATGTCGTGCAATGCCACGGAGGTCAGAAGAGGGTGTTGGATTCCCCTCGAACTGGAGTTCTCCTGGAATTGGAGTTTCAGACGGTTCTCAGCCACCATGTGGGTGCTGGGGATCGAACCTGGGTCCTCTGCAAGAGCGGTCGGTGCTCTTAACTGCTAGGCCATCTCTCCAGCCCCTATATATGTAATTTTTATTTTTGTGTGTATGAGTGTTATGCCTAGATGTATGTAAGTGCACCTATGTCTTGCAGTGCCCACAGAGGTCAGAGAGGGCATCAAATCCCCTGGGACTGGAGTTACAGAAGGTTGTTAGCTGCCATGTGGGTGCTGGGATTCTAACCCGGGTTCTCTGCAAGAACAGCCCGTGTGTGCTCTTAACCCCTGAGCCATCTCTCCAGCCCCAGGACGTATATATTTTAAGTGGCATATGAACACGCCTCCCACGAGCAGCCTTTGCTCCATATGCTCAAGAACCACAAGGATCACTTTGAAGCATTTTTTCCAGGTGGATGTGTAAATAATAATAATGTTTCAGGCTTGTACTTTCTTGAGTGAAATTCATGACTTATCTGTTAGTAAACAGTGGGCACCTGGCTTTGCTCACCTTACTGCTTTTCTCTTTAAGATGGGTACAATAATAGTATATCTTATATTGCCGTAAAGATAAAATAATTCTAGCATAAAGAATAAAGTCAAGAAACATTAGTGACTGGTGTTACAGCAAGTGCTTGTGGATTGGAGCACATTTTCCTGGGCGTATTAGCTATTGTAAATTTGGTTCTTATCTATTGATAGTTCTGCTCATATTTCCATCCAGGTGCTTACTTTTTTTTCTGAAACAAGGTCTCATTGTGTAGCCTTGGCTAGCCTAAAACTCATTCTGTAGAGCAGGCTGGCCTCACTCAAACTTGCAAAGGCAGGCTGTGTTTGCCTTCTTGTTTTCTTTTTCTTGTCCTATAGAAACTCTTTTGATACTGTATCTTTGAGTTTTGCCGTAAGTTTTTTTCTATTCCTTTGTTTGTTCTCTAACTTTGTTACCTTCCTGTACTTTTTTTTTGGATTTGCGTATGTAGTGTGTCCGCTTTTTCTCATATAACCCCGAGATTTTATGCCTTGTTTGGGAAGAACTTCTCTATCCCAAAATAGTAAAAATAGCTTCCAAAATTTCCCTGTAGTGATTTTATGGGTGAGTTTTTCTGTACAGTCCAACATCCCCCCAGATTTTATTTGCCCCTCGTGAACCTTCTCTTTCCTGCCCTGGCAGATGAGGAGGGCCCGGAGGGCCTAACCCAGTTTTTGATGACTGAGGTGCGGAAGCTGAGGGAAGCTCGGAAAGGCCAGCTGCAGCGAGAGCAGCACTTGCAAGCTCGAGTCCGGGCTCTGGAGGAGGAGCGGGCTGGGCTGGAGCAGCGGCTGCGAGAGCAGCAGCAAGCGCAGGAGCGCTGTCAGCGGCTCCGGGAGGACTGGGAGGCCGGGAGCCTGGAGCTGCTGCGGATCAAGGATGAGAATTACATGATTGCCATGCGCCTGGCCCAGCTCAGTGAGGAGAAGAACTCTGCGGTTCTGCGCAGCCGTGACCTGCAGCTGGCGGTAGGCCCTGGGGCGAGGGGCAGGATGGAGTGAAGAAGGGGTCTTTCAAAAACTGATGGTGACCGTAGTTGTCTTTTTTTTCTTCTGTGGCCTAATTTGGGGTTTCTATTTTATTTATTTATTTATTTATTCACATAAACGTAGTTGTCTTTTGACAGAGAATCAGTCCTTTCACTCTGGGGGGAGATCTTTCCCCAGACCCCAAAACATTTGCCCATTCTGGGAATAGATTTATTTATTTTTTTAATTTTATTTATTTATTTATGTGTATGAATGTACTGTCTGCATGTAGGTTTGTGCACCCGTGTCATGCAATGCCGCGGAGGTCAGAAGAGGGTGTCAGATTCCCCTGGAACTGGAGTTCTCCTGGAATTGGAGTTACGGACGGTTCTCAACCACCATGTGGGTGCTGGGGATCGAACCCGGGTCCTCTGCAAGAGCAGTCAGTGTTCTTAACTGCTAGGCCATTTCTCCAGCCCCCAGATTTATTTTTAAAAAATATTTTACTTATCAGGGGCTGGAGAGATGGCTCAGCGGTTAAGAGTGCCGACTGCTCTTACAGAGAACGCAGGTTCGATCCCCAGCACCCACATGGTGGCTAAGAACCGTCTTTAACTCCAGTTCCAGGGGAATCTGACACCTTCTTCTAACCTCCACAGCATTGCACCACACGAGTGCACCAACCTATATGCAGACAGTACACTCATACACATAAAAAAATAATAAATAAAAATTTTAAAAAATGTTATTTGTCAGGTGTGGTGATGCACACCTTTACTCCCAGAACTCGAGAGGCAGAGGCAAGCAGATCTCTATGAATTCAAGGCCAGCCTGGTCCAGGACCGCTGAGACTACAGGATGACCTTGTCTCAGAAAGATAAAAAAAAATTTATCATTTATTTAATGTATTTATTTATTATTTTTACTTAATGTGTATGAGTGTATTGCCTGCATGCGTGTAAGTGCACCAGTGTTGTGCAATGTCCTTGACGGTCAGAAGAAAGGGCTGGATTCCTCTGGACCTGGAGTCACAGATAGTTGTTAGCCACCATCAGGGTGTGGGGAATCAAATCCCGGTCCTCTGCAAGGGCAGCCAGTGCTCTTAACTGGTGAGACATCTCTCCAGCCCCTTATTTTTACTTAAAATGTTATTATTTATTTTACTTTAAAATGTTATTATCTATTTTTCCCTGTAGCACCAGCTGTCCTAGAACTTGTTATAGATCAGGTTAGCTTTGAACTCACAGAGATCCTCCTGCCTCTGCCTCCCAAGTGCTGGGATTAAAGGTGTGCACCACCACTCGGGAGTTTTATTTTTTATTTTCATTTTTATTTTGTGTGTACGAATGCTTTGCCTGAATGTAAGTGCACCGTGTGTGCGGTGCTTGTGGAGGCCAGAAGAGGGCGTCAGATATCCCAGAACTGGAATTTTGGACAGTTGTTAACCGTCATGTGGGTGCTGTTTTCTCTGGTCCTCTGGAAGAACAGCAAGTGTTCTTCTAAGCCATCTCTCCAGCCCCAGATTTATTATATATATATATATATATATATATATATATTAGTATATATATACATATATATAGTATATATACATATATATAGTATATATATATAATAGTATATATATGTATATATATATATATATATATATAGAGAGAGAGAGAGAGAGAGAGAGAGAGACAGGGTGTCATGTATCTTAGGCTGGCCTCAAACTCTATGTCACTGAGGGTGGCTTTGAACTTCTTATGGATCCCCTCACCTTCACCCCCAAGTGCTGGGATTACTACTGTATACTGCCACATCACCAGGACTTTGTGCACGAGCCATACTCCCAGCTCTCTGGGGGAAAAGTTTTGGTTGTCACAAATGGGGTGATAACAGTATTTATGCGGTTAAGTGGCCCACCATGCCAGGACAGCCCCCGTGGCAGTATTACTCAGCCCCAAGTCTCACTAGATGCTAAGATGGCAAAATTCTGAGCTGAAAGGATTAGGTGGGTTTAGGGTATGAAATGTCTGATGCAGACAGTGCCTGGCGAGCCTGGGCCATGGTCAGCTGTTACTACCCATTGCTGTCCCTGGCCTCGAAGGTTCCCTGCATCAACTCATCTTGTCCTCACAGATTCCCTGCACAGGTCTGGTTTCGAAGAACACATGCAGTGGTTCACACTTATGAAGGGACTTTCTCAAGGTCGCAGAGCCTGGGAATAAACTGCCTCTGCCTGGTACCTGTGTAGGCCTCTTTCCCAGGATGTCATTCTGCCTATTCTTGGCCAGCCAACTCCTACTGAGCCCTCTCTGGTGGATCCTCTGATTTGCTATGCCTCTTACAGGCTATGAGGCAGAACCTTCTCCACCCCAACCCCCCACCAGTTCTTCTTGGGACTCCAGTGGGGATTATGCACTAGCCACAGGGCTTTGTCTCAAGCACTGATAAGCTGATTGGGGGTTTCCCTGGCTTCTCCAGGAATGTCAGACTCTGTAAGTTCTGACCTTAATGTTTACAGCCCCTCCCCCTTGAGCCTCAGCTGTGGCTCTGGTGTTGATAGTGACAGGGAGGGACTGAAGGGGAGAACTGGCGTGTAGGAGGCATGTGTGGGGTGCCAAGGTGCCAGTGCTTTCGTTTGTACATGTTGCATGCGTAGCTCAGGGTTTAGGGGGAAGGGAGCCCAGATGAGGCTACTGAAGTCAGGTGTTGGAAGGGCTGGGCCACTGTCCTTGCTTTGGGTTTCCGTGGCCTGTTGGCAGTCGCTAGCTTATCCTGAAGTCATTGTCTGAACGCCTCCTTTCTGACTGAGAAGTGATGGGAAAGGGCATGACACAGGTCCACGGTCTCTCCCTGTTGCTGATGGACAGTGTTGCGTAGGCCCAGGCTTCCCTCTCCATGCCTCAGTTTCCTCAGCTTTAAAGTGAGAGGTCACCACAAGGAGACCTGGCATTGTGAAGCAGCCCCGTGTGCCAGGCACGGTTCTAAGAGCATGATTGGGGCACATTATGTGTGTGAGACCATCTGGGGGTGTGCTGTTGAGACAGGGTAGCAACCAGGGCCGGAGAAGACACAGACAGAGGTGCCAGAGGCACGCAGGTGGGACCATCTGCCTCTATGGCTGAACTCGCATTAGCTTGCATTTAGGGAATAGAGTGTGAATAGACCAGATGAATAGAGATCTTCCACAAATCCACCTGCACTTCCTGGAGCTTTTCTGTCACCAAGTTTAAAGAGGGCTTGCAGGTGGAAGTTTGTAGAACAGCCCATGGTGTCTGGCTTGGCAGCTTGGTCTCCTTCCCCCATGGACAGGTGTGTGTGGTGGCTGATTTAATACTGTGTTTTATAAGGTGCAAATTTAATGAGCTGTTTTATCTAAGCAACATAAACTTAAGGAGTAAATGCTGTAATTTCATGCTCAAGGAGTTTGTATACTGGGATTAAAGGCATCTGGTTTCCCGGGGCTCAGCAGAGACTGCTGGGTGACCTGTCCTCTGAGCTCACTGGGGAAGCCAACTGGCCTGAGGGTCAGGCAGGAACCTCAGTGTGCAGCTTCGGTTTGCTGTGAAGGGTGTGGCTAGTCTGCCCTTGAAAGCAGCTGTCTTTCTCCAGCCGATCACAAAGCATGTTTTGTGAGTGGAAAGGAATGTGGGGTCATAACTGAGTCTCTGTGGAGGAGGAGTGAACTGTTAATTCGTGGAACTGCTGACCCAGCTCCAGGCCCGTGTGTGTGTGTATGTGTGTGTGTGTGTGTGTGTGTGTGTGCGCGCGCGCGCACGCGCGCGCTGTTCCGAGCTCTGAGGCCTGGGGGACCAGCAGGTCATTTCCTAGCAGAGACAGGACTCTCCTAGGACACCAGAAATCCCCAGAGGTCCCTGTGGTCTCCCCAGCAGTGACCTTGCCCGTGGCTGCCCCTCGCCGCTGTCCTCCCCGTATTCTGGTCATCCCGTTCCTACATGAATTTGGCAACATCCCCAGCCAAGAACCTGTACTTCAGCAAATCGGCTATGCGTGTCCACCCTTGAGCCAGGTGGCCATCATCAGCTGCCCACCCCCACCCAGCTCCCAGGCAGGTTCTGGCTGTCCACGCCAAGCTGGGGATGGGCCAGGACTCTGAGCTCCTGACACGTGGCAACTCTACAGCCTGCTTTGTCTTATTCAATTCTTGCAACAGTTCTGGGAGGCAGGGTCCCATTGTGTTGATGAGCAAACTGAGACCAGGAGGAGATGGGGGACTTGCTGAGGATGGCAGAGCTATAGTGGATAATACTGGACCCTAAACCTGAACCTGCTTGAGAGGTATTAGACGTAACCAGAGAGCTGCTCTTTTATTTGCTTTTTAATTTATTTTTTAAATTTTTTAAAATTTTTATTTTTTTGCATATGAGTGTATTGCCTACGTATATGTAAGTGCACCTGTGTCATGCAATGCCTGTGGAGGTCAGAAGAGGGCATCTGATCCCCTGAAACTAGAGTTACAGATGGTTGTTAGCTGCCATGTGGGTGCTGGGAACCATACCAAGGTCCTCTGCAAAAGCAGCCAGTGCTCTTAACTGCTGAGCCATTTTTCTAGCACTCTTTTATTTTTTTATTTTAAGGACATTTTCTAAAACTCTTTAAAAATGTATTTATTTTTATTTTATGTGTATGAGCGTTATGCTTGCATGTGTGTAAGCGCACTGTGTTCCAGTGCCCACGGAGAACAGAAGAGGGTATCTAGTCCTCTGGGTGCTGGGATTTGAACCCAGGTCTTCTGCAAGAACAGCCAGTGCTCCTAACTGCTGAACCATCCCTCCAACCCCATTACTCTTTTAGAAAAAGCCTCTGGAAAGATTTTTTCTTTCTTTCTTTCTCTTTTTCTCTTTTTTCTCCTCCTCTTCCTCCTCCTCCTCTTCTTCCTTCTCCTCTTTCCTCTTCTTCCTCCTGTTTCCCTCCCCCCTTTAAAAAATGTTCTCACTATGTAGCTGAGGCTGAGTCAGAACTCAGTATATAGCCCAGGCTGGCCTTGAACTTTAGGCAGTCCTGCTTCAGCCTCCCAAGTGCTGAGGTCACTGGTTTGTGTCACCGCACGGAGCTCTTTTGTAAGGAATTTCCTGAAGGGAGGAGGACCTGGCAGTGTGGGTGTCTGTGTAGTAGGGGCTGGAGGTGCAGTCCCTGGCTCCTGGGCTGGGTGAGACCCTCAGATCCATCACTCCTTTCTCCCTCCAGTTCCAGACAAGGAGACTCAGTAAGGTACAGCCTGAGGCTATGACTCGCCCCCCCCCACCAGTCGATGCGATGCAGCTCTTGTCCCAGACCCCACCCTCCCCGACCCTGCTCCTGTTCTCAGGCAGCCTCTCCCCCATCCTGTTGCTCTTGGCCACCTTAGGACACGTGTGCTATGACGCAGGGAAACTGCACTTAAGCCTTGAAGCAGGTTCCCCTGAGAAGATGGCCTAGGTCTTGGCTTTGCCTGCTTCCTCCTCTCTATGAGTTCCGTATTTGTGCAGTCTGGTCTTCAGAGGCGAGTTTCAGCTGGAGCCCTACTTGGGTTTCTCCAGGGACCTGGGACACCAGGAAAGAAGAACTTTCTCATGGCTCCCAGTGGGTCTCATCTGGGCTCATCTGTGTCTTTGGCCCCAGGTGGATCAGCTCAAGCTCAAGGTCAGCCGGCTGGAGGAAGAGTGCGCGCTACTGCGGAGGGCCCGGGGGCCGCTGCCTGGGGCTGAGGAGAAAGAGAAGGAGAAGGAGCCCGACAGTGCAGATCTGCTGTCTGAGCTTCGGGCTGAGAACCAGAGGCTGACAGCCTCCCTGCAGGAGCTCCAGGAGGGTGTGCAGCAGGTAGGATGCTGGGGGTGGGTCAGCCAGAAGCTCACTCCTGCTGCTCAGGGTCTTTCTGAAGCTGGAAGACTGAGGACTTCAGAACCAGTGGGCTGAGGGCTGATGCAAGCCGGCAGTTCTCAGCTGAGGGTCCTTTGTCTGCTTTCCCAGGGGGTTCAGTCTGAGGTCTGTGGACAGCCTCCAGAGGTCTCTGAACCCCATGAATTGGTGCCCGAGTGTGTATGAGCATCTACCTGGAGAAAGGGCTTCCAACCTCCCTTTTAAAAAGTGTAATGTTGCAGGGTGTGGTGGCTCACGCCTTTAATCCTAGCACTGGGGAGGCAGAGGCAGGTGGATCTTTGTGAGTTCAAGGCCAGAGCAAGGCGGAAGGGCTAGGTGGGGGTCGGAACCACGGTGTTCACAGAACTCAGCATATCCTCACCACTTAGCCCTCTGAGCCCCACAGGTCCTCTGCAGGACATCGGGGCTTGTGGGGCCAGACCCAGTCTCCACACAGGGAAACTGAGGTCCAGAGAGGTACAAGTGCTGAGGCCAGGATGGCAGAGCTTGTGCCGTGGGGTGGAGGGCAAAGGACTGCCAAGGTGGGGGAGAGGACGGGGCTGAGGTAGCTCCCACTCTGCCGCACAGGACGTGAACCGGCCGGGCCGCGCGGGCTCTGAGCGCATTCTGCTGGACATCTTGGAGCATGACTGGCGGGAGGCACAGGACAGCAGGCAGGAGCTGTGTCAGAAGCTGCATGCCGTGCAGGGCGAGCTGCGATGGGCGGAGGAGCTTCGGGATAAGGTAGTGAGCACTGGGCACCTCCCTGCCCTGCTCCACTGCCCTCTGCTGATGCCCTGGCTTGGGAGAGGGGAGGCTCCTGCATCGCCATTGTACCCCAGTACCATTCCCTGGACATTTCCAGAGGACACGGGCCTGAGATTGTGCATTTGTCCATCCTGTGTCAATAGGGCCCTACTAAGCACTGGAGATTCATTAGCAAACAAATCCAAGGCTCCCTTAAATAAAAAAATAAACCTTAAAAAAGAAAAGAAACAAAGGGTGGGGTAGAGAGATGGCTCAGTGGTTGAGAGCACTGGCTGCTCTTGTAGAGGACTGGGGTTCAATTCCCAGCACCCACATGACAGCTAACAACTGTCTAAAGCTCCAGTTCCAGGGATCGATGCCCTCTTCTGGCCTTCTTGGGCAACTGCACTCACATGTACATACCCCCACACACATAATTAAAATTGAATCTTCAAATCCAAGCATCCAGTTCCCAGGGAGGGCACTGTCTAGTGGTGGAAGCAAGCAGTGTGCACACCTGTAGTGCTAACAAGGGTCCTGCCATAGGCCACAGTGCTGGGAAAGCAACTGAGAGGAGTACGGGGTTGTGGGCTGAAGATTCCGTGGGAGACCAAGGTTGGCACGGAGGATGCTATTAGTATGTTCAAGCCCATCATATGACTTAGTCGCCCGAGGCCCAGTGAGGTGAAGGCAGTAGCTGAGGTGACCCCCTGGGGAGGGGGTACTTGTCCCCAGGGCTCTGGGGTTCTAAACCTGGCCTGCCTGGCCCTCTTGCAGTACTTACAGGAGATGGAAGACCTGCGACTCAAGCACCGCACACTACTGAAGGACTGTGACCTGTACAAGCACCGAATGGCCACTGTCCTGGCCCAGCTGGAGGAGATTGAGAAGGAGCGGGACCAGGTGAGCCCCGCCTGCTGTGTGGCCTGCTGTGTGGCCTACCGTGTGGCCTGCCATGTGGCCTGCCATGTGGTGTGCCTTGTTCCACTTTTGGATCTAGGTCAGCAAAGAGGAGGAAAAGGAGAAAGAGGAAGACGAACAGGAAGAGGAGGAAGATAAGGGAGGAGGTAGAGGAGGAGAGGAGGACAGGGGAGGGAGCACTGGCATTTCTAGAGGAGACAGTATCCACACACTGACCCACTGATATGGGGCTGCCAGGATAGGAAGACCCAGGCGAGCATTTTTGCATATACTCAGGCAAGTGGATTGTAAGACACACAGGCTTCAGGTCTAATGTGGGGCACGGCGTCTCCCAGAGACCAGCTGCTCTAGTCTCATCACTGCACAGGGGCCACGGAGGGGCAGGGCCTGGCTAGACGTCAGGCAGCCCGGTGGCACTGGAGTGGGCTCCAGCCCTGTGATAAATCATACACGTCTTCGGATTGCAGCCAGGAGCCCTGATTTTCCCCAAGCCCTTGAGAGACTCACCTTGGACCCACCTTGCCCGCTCCGCACTCTCCACCCCCTCCGTGCTCCTCCCAGTTCTACTTGTCAGAGACAAGGTTAGTCTGGAGGAGGCACCAGCAAAAATTTGCTGATAGAGAAATTCCCAAAAGTTTTGGCTCTGTGTTCCTGGCACCATGGCCCTCATCTCTTGCAGAGGCTGCAGGGTAGCTGAGTACCTAGGGCCAGTTCCTCTGCCCCTGTCTACCATGTATGTGGGGAACGGGGCAAGAGGCTTTCATCCCACGAGTTAGAATGGCCCGCCCATTCACCTGGAGGCTTTGAGAATGTAGGTTGAAGCCCGGCACGGTGGCGCACGCTTTTAATACTAGCACTTGGGAGGCAGAGGCGGGCAGATCTTTGTGAGTTCAAGGCCAGCCTGGTCTACAGAGTAAGTTCCAGGACAGCTGGGGCTACAGGGAGAGACCCTGTCTCAAAAAAGAAAGAAAGAAAGAAAAAAAAACCCACATAAGAGAATGTAGGTTGAGAGCATCATCCCTGATCTGATTGTGGTGCTCTTGGGAAGGACCCAGGAATGGCTTGTCACCGGGTCACTCCCAGTCCCCGGGGTCAGGTCTGGACCTCTGCCCAGCTCTCAAGGACTTGGCCTTCATGGGAGGACAGTGTTCTGGTTGCCCTGGTCTGGGATGGACTCCTGAGGATGGGCCCTGAGGCTGTGACTCCGGGTGCATGACGGGGTCTCCTGGAAGCATCTTAAGTTGTTGTGGAGAGTGACTAGCCTGGACGCAGAGGTCGGCCTTCCTGGCCAGGGCCAGCTTTATTTCTGTTGGCGTTCTTGTTCCACCAGCAAATGAGAACAATCGTAGTTCCCATTTAGTCATTCTGAGTAGAGATTAAATGAGCTGATGCTTACTTAGCGCAGAGCCCAGTATATAGAAAGAGCCATGACCGGTGACTGCACCATTCCAGTTCCATCCAGCCCCAGCCAGAGCTGCTCTCTCAGTGGCTTGGCTACCCTGCTCTCTCCAGGCCATCCAGAGCCGAGACCGGATCCAGCTGCAGTATTCGCAGAGCCTTATTGAAAAGGATCAGTACCGCAAGCAGGTTCGGAGCCTGGAGGCAGAGCGAGACAACCTGCTCACCATGGTCACCGGCCTGGAGGGGGCCAAGGCCCTGCTGGAGTCCCAGCTGCAGCGGGTGCAGGGGGGCTCCTACCTCAGGGTGAGTGGGGCCTGGGGCGCAGCGCCCTGGCACTGCGTCCTGTGAACTTGGAGACTCGGCTACCTGGAGAACATACCACACCTCACAGTAGTCTGGTGGGAGCTCCTGGCTAGTGCTGGGAACACAGGGGATGGGAACCTGACAGGGCTGGGAAGGACTTGGGACTGGGCGGCTGTGGGCTTTGGGCAGGACAGGACTGTGTCTCTTTGGGTTGTGGGACTGCTCTTGGGCATAGAATAATTTGAGGTTCAAGGTATGCACATGGGGGAACCCCAGAGGCAGCTAGGCTAGCCTGGCTTGGGCTTCGAGGCCCCCAGCCACCAGCTCTGTTCTGAGGGCCCAGGAGGGGTTCCGGCTTGCTGGGGCTGACACAGCCAGGTGGCAGTGAGAGGGGTCCTGACCTTTGGAGAATCTGACAGTGGTCCCCAGGCTCCTCCAGGAGCTCTGCTGTCCCCTGTCTTTGGTTACTTGTGAGTCTGGCATTGGTGTGGTGCGGCCTAGAGGATCAGAAGCAGCACTGTGTGACCTCTTGTTTGTCAGAACCCCAGGGGCTTCGTCTTGGAGGTGAAGTGGACTCTGTAGAGCAGCCCCACAGGCTCCGTGGTGGGCCTCTCTACCCACTCCCTTCATTTGGTCCTGTGGCTCAGTATTGTGAATCCTAGAATGTGTCTGGACATTTGCCTACGTGGCTACATCTACCCAGCCCCCCGGTCTCCAACCGAACCCACATAGCGCCTCCAGATCCTGAGTCCCCAGCTCAAACCCCATTTTCCCAGGAAATTGGTGGTGTCTCCCCGCAGGGTCGGGCCTTTGGTGAGCTCTGTGCCCAGGGCAACTTCCCTCTACTGGCCTCACCATTACATGATTTTGTCTGTCTGCTGGCTTGCAGTCGGTACCCCCTTGAGGCCGTGGGCTGCATAAGAGCTGGACCCTGTGCCCAGTTCTTCCCTCTGCACGGCCTGTGGCAGTGTACAGTGCTGGCCGTGGCAGGCCTGCTCTCAGTCCGTGAACCTCTTCCCTCTCCTCTTCCTCCCAGGCCTGTGCTTCCTCCCACTCCTTGTGCTCCAATCTCAGCAGTACCTGGAGCCTCAGTGAGTTTCCGTCCCTGCTGGGAGGCCCGGAAGGAACGGGGGAAGCCGGGGGATCTGAGCCCCACACCTCGGTAAGCCACCAGCTGCCCAAATGCAGGAAAGCCTGTGAAGTTCTGTATTACAGCATGCACAGTGCTTTCCAGTTTTCCAAGTGATGGATTTCATAGGAGAGGCACTGAGGCTCAGGGAAGATGGAGAGAATTTTTTCCATGTGTGTTTTTCTGTGTGTGTGTGTGTGTGTGTGCGCACCTGGAGGCCAGAGGTCAGTGTTGGGTGTTGTTTCTTAGGAGCCATCCACCTCTCTCTCTCTCTCTCTCTCTCTCTCTCTCTCTCTCTCTCTCTCTCTCTCTCTCGGTCTCCCTATAGCCCCAGCTGTCTGGAACTCACCAAGCAGACCAGACTGGTCTCGATCTCACAGAGATCTACCTGCCTCTGCCTCCAAAGTGCTGGGATTAAAGGTGTGTGCTACCAAGCCCAACCTTGTTTATTAGTTTGTTTTTTTAATTATTTTTATTAAAAGTTTTTAGTTGTGTGTCTCTGTGTGCATCTCTGGACGTGTACTAGATACCAGAGGTGTCCTGGACCTATAGTTACAGGCAGTTGTGATCTACCCGATGTGACTGCTGGGAACTGAACTTGAGTCGTTTGCAAGAGTAGCACATCTTCTTAAACACTGATCCGTCTCTCCAGTCCCCACCTTTTTTGTTGTTGTTCCATAAATGCCTTCTCTGTCATGTACGGGTTTTTTTTTAAATGTTTTATTATTTTCATTTTATGTGCATGAGTATATTGCCTGCATGTATAGAAGTGTGCCTATGCCAGGCAGTGCCTGCAAAGGTCAGAAGAAGGCATCCACCCCCCCTGGAACTGGAGTTAGGGACAGTTGTTAGCTGCCACGGGTGCTGTGAATCGAACCCAGGTCCTCTGCAAGAGCAACAAGAGCTCTTAACTGCTGAGCCATCTCTCCAGCCTCCGCTCCCCCCTTTTATGAGACAGGTTCTCACTTGGACCTGGGCTCTGATTAGCCTAGGATGAGTGGCATTGAGCCCTCCTATCTCAGCCTCCTGGACTGCAAGCGTATGCCACTAGCCTGGTTTCTTCTGCGGGAGCTGGGATCGAACTCCAGTCCTCATGCGTGCGTGGCAGTTTACTGGCTGAGCCATCGCCCAGTCCCCTTCCAGAGCATGGAGAGGTGCAGGCCCTCACACACTGCAGTCAGTCCTAAGGCCCAGGTCGGTGGGTGGGCATGAGCCAGATACACCAAGGGCTGGGATGGCATGGGGCTCGGGGTGATCAGGCTCTGTCCTGGGTTGCAGGAGGAGGCCACCGACAGCGAGAAAGAAATCAACCGGCTCTCCATCCTGCCCTTCCCCCCCAGTGCTGGCTCCATCCTCCGTAGGCAGCGTGAGGAAGACCCAGAACCCCCTAAGAGGTAATGGGGTGGAGGCAGCTAGAACTCCTCCAGGAGGTGGGGTTGCTGGCTTATGTACAACCATCACCCCTGAGCCCAATCGCTAGAATCAGGACGAGTGGTCCCCTCCCCTGACTGTCCTGACTGCCCAGAGCCCTAGAAACTCTGGAGTCAGAGAAGGATCCAAGTCAGGGACTGGGACAAGGCGGAAGGGCACAGTGGATTCTGCTGTAGCCCAGCGCCCAGGTGGGAAAGTCAGCAGAGGCAGCTTGAGATCCTCAGTCTGAGAAGCCTGGTGGCTCAGGCAGGGAGCACAGAGGTTTCCAGGGCCTGGGACTCAACACAAGAAATCTAGGCCCCAGCTTCAACCGGCATCAACAGCAGGATGGCCAGAGAACCAGGCCCATATCCGTGAGACTTCCTGTTTCCTGGCTCCCTCCCATGGCTGACTCCCCCTCTAAGTGGCCTCCTGACAGGACACTGAGTTTGGGAGGTTGTGATACTCATGGGCTAGATGTGAGTGACCTGCTGTCACAGGGGTATGAGGATAAGGGTGGTCTTATTCAGGAGATGGTCCTGGGGACCAAGGACCAAAGGTAGCAGGACGAGGCGGTGGGGGCGGGGACAGGGAGGTGTCATGAGAGGACCTGGCTTTCAGGGACAAGCCATCCATGGGACAGGGTGGCAAAGGCCAGGGTGGGAATTTCTCACCCTGTGGCTTGGGGGGGGTGACCTGGTTGCAGTGGGCATGGTACTGGCCAGTGTTTGTAGGGGGCTAGGACAGGAGCTGGGGCAGAGTGTCACTGGGCCTCACCTGTCACCTCACCTGCCACCGCTGTCCCCTCCCTGCCCAGGTCCTTCAGCAGCATGTCGGATATCACAGGTAACTGCCTAGGGCCCGTGGGGGAGGATGGTTTGGGGATGCATCTTACAGCCAGCCTGGGGCCTGTGCCACCTGCTCTATTGACCTGTGCCCCCCGCCCCCCGAGGCTGCATTGTGCCCCTGGCCAGGCAGGAGGCTCTTGGGAGGATCTTAAGCATTTGGGTCTGTCCCCACACCTGCTCCTGTCCCCACACCTGCCCCTGGCCCCACACCTGCTCCTGGCCCCACACCTGCTCCTGGCCCCACACCTGCTCGTGTCCCCACACCTGCTCCTGTCACCACACCTGCTCCTGGCCCCACACCTGCTCCTGTCCCCACACCTGCTCCTGTCCCCACACCTGCTCCTGTCCCCACACCTGCTCCTGGCCCCACACCTGCTCCTGTCCCCACACCTGCTCCTGTCCCCACACCTGCTCCTGGCCCCACACCTGCTCCTGGCCCCACACCTGCTCCTGGCCCCACACCTGCTCCTGGCCCCACACCTGCTCCTGGCCCCACACCTGCTCCTGTCCCCACACCTGCTCCTGGCTATGCTGTTCTGGGCCCCTCAGTTCCTGCCCAACTTTTCCTTCCTCCAGGAAATGGGAGCATCGCCCTGTGGCCCTGCCCAGCTCCGTGCCCTCGGGCCGCAGCCTGCCAAGGCCCCTCTCATTGCCTTTGCCCATTCCTGTCTTCCAAACTCCTAACCTTGCTCTTCCTCCCCAGGGAGTGTGACCCTTAAGCCCTGGTCCCCTGGCCTCTCTTCCTCATCCTCCTCTGACAGCGTGTGGCCTTTGGGGAAGCCAGAAGGCCTCCTGGGCCGCGGCTGTGGTCTGGAGTTCCTCAACAGGTATTTGGTTCCCCAAGATGGTGGAGCAGGGGAAAGGTATCACCGTGCGGCCGGACAGAGTCCAGAGTCCAAACAGGAGGCAGCAGGCTAGACCTCTGCTCCAGGCACCTGTGGGTCAAGAAAGTCTTTAGACAGTGGTGGGCCTGGGATTCACATCCTGTCACCTTTGTTTGTACTGTCCTCTCTGGGCCATTTCCTCACTGTGCAGGGCCGAGTGGCCACTAACCCAAAACAACTTGCAGAGCATTAGGGCAGGATACCCTGAAGACAGCCTGCTCTGTCCATGGGGGAAGGGTAAGGGGAAGGGGGTCACGTGACCTGTGAAGCCTGGGAGGGCTCCTGCTGTTCCACGCCTGGCCAACTTCTGGCTGCTTCACTCCTGGGACTAGGCGTTGTTCTGATTATCTGCTTCATAAAGCACAAAACTTAGGCTAAAGCACATTAAGGAACGTGTACAAGGCCACACAGTGGACAAAAAGTACCAGGGCCAGGTTCTCGTGGACCTGATCAGACTGGGTTTGGGGAAGGGATCAGGAAGTACTGAATGTCAGCTGGATGTAGGGTTGGGGAACATCAGCTCGGATCAGGACAGACAGGGCCTGGAGCCTCCTGAAGGCAGCTTGTTCTGGCCTTCACTAGCCCTTCCCCCACTGGGATCCAGGCAGTGGGCCCAGTATGACATTGTCTCTGCTTGGGCAGGACGTGCTTGTGGGGGAAGGGGTTAGAGGCGCCTCCCTTCCTGCCCGGGCCCTTCCTCCAGCCTGGCCTGCAGTGGGGGTCCTGGCTGCCTTCCAGGGGGCGTCAGGATGCAGCCTGGAGCTAGGCTCTGACCCAAGGCTGCTGTCTGTAATCACAGGGGTCACGTTGCTGCTCATACTGTTCTGGGGAGGCAGAACACAGACTGGGCTGGGGTCAGGGGTGGCTGGGAGAAGAGGGGGGACAGGCAGGGAGGCCCTCACCTAATTGCGCTGGCCAGGGTCACCAGCTGGTGTCTCAGGATGGGACTGTGGGGAGGTGGGGAAGAGCCAGACTTGCAACTACCACCTTGAGTTCAGATCCTACCATTGTTTCTTGCTACCAGGAGGTATGGCTGGGCCACTTTGTAGTGTCTCAAGCCCCATGCTGTGTGATATGGGTCTGTAGACTGTCTCCTGGGTTATCTTCAATGTTCCTGAATTAAACAGTGCCTGGCTCACAATGAATGGTCCCCTTGTCCGCTCTTAGGTATTCTAGCTACGGCAGTGGCTTTGCAGGACGTGTGTGTGTGTGTGTGTGTGTGTGTGTGTGTGTGTGTGTGTGTGTGTTATTCATGTGATATATGCAGTGGTATACAGGAGTGCAGGCCAAAATTGGCCCTGTGTTCCTTCACGGCTATCCACTGTAAGTTTTGAGACAGGGGCTCTCACTCAACCTGGAGCTCGCTGTCGTGTGAATTCGCTGGCCAGTGAGCCCTGGTACCCCTCTGGCTCTGCTTTCCTGGTACTGTGTGGTTACAAATACTGTGCTCGACTTTAAAAAAACATTCTTTTTAAATTTTATTTATTTCTGTATGGTGTGAATGTACTGTCTGCATGCAGGTCTGTGCCACCCGTGTCGTGCATGCTGCGGAGGTCAGAAGAGGGGTCGGATTCCCCTGGAACTGGAGTTCTCCTGGAATGGGAGTTTCAGACGGTTTTCGGCGCCATGTGGGTGCTGGGGATCGAACCCGGGTCCTCTGTAAGAGCGGGTCGGCGCTCTTAACCGCTAGGCCATCTCTCCAGCCCTGCTGTGCTCGATTTTATGTGAGTGCTAGGAATTCAGATTTAGGTCCGGGTACTTACCCAGCAAGTGCTGAGCCAGCTCCCTAGCCTAGAACGCATGGTTTTGAGTTTTTTTTTTTTTTTTTTTTTTTTTTTTTTTTTTTTTTTTTTTAGTGTTTTTGAGACAGGGTCTCCCTTTAGCCCCAGCTGGCTGGAACTCACCATGTGTACCAGGCTGGCTTGAACTTACAGAGATCCCCCTGCCTCTGCCTTCCAAGTGCTGGGATTAGAGGCTGCACCACTACACCTGGTGGTTTGGTTGAATGTATTTTTTTTTTTTTTTTTTTGGTCTTTTTGAGATAGGGTCTCCCTGTAGCCCCAGCTGTCCTGGAACTCACTCTGTAGACCAGGCTGGCCTTGAACTCACAGAGATCCCCCTGCCTCTGCCTCCCGAGTGCTGGGATTAAAGGCGTGCACCACCACGCCTGGCTTGAATGTATTTTTAAAAATTATTTTATTTTTTTCTTTTCTAGCCAGGTGTGGTGGTGCATGCCTTTAATCCTAGCACTCAGGAGGCAGAGGCAGGCAGATCTCTGTGAGTTCCAAGCCAGCCTGGTCTACAGAGCGAGTTCCAGGCCATCTGAGGCTATAGGGAGACCTTGTCTCAAAAAGACCAAAAATCTTATTTTTAAATTATGGGCATATGTTTGTGGCTATGTGCATGTTGGTGCCTGTGGAGGTCAGAAGAGGGTATCTGATCCTCTGGAGCTGGAGTTACATACAGGTAGTTATGATCTACCCTGCATGGGTGCTGGGAATTGAACTCGAGACCTCTGCAAGAACAGTATGTGCTCCTAACCACTGAGCCATCACTTTAGCCTGGCTTGTGGTTTTAAAGCCCTGCTATATGGACAAGGAACCGAGGCTCTGGGCCAGGAATCTGCCCCACATCCAGATGCCCTCAGTGCTGGTGCATCCGATGTCTGCTGTGCATATACTGGGTGCCATATGCATGTCCCCTGAGCTCTCAGTCACCAGCTCTGTCACTCCCTCTACCCCTCCATTCTGCTGTGGCACTGGGGGGAGGGGCAGCTAGAAGATAGCTGGACAGATAGTTGGGTGAGAAGATGGCAGGGAAGAGCTCAAAGTGACGTGATGCACTGGATGTGGAGTGTTAGAGAAAGTCAGGCTGCCATCTCCCAGCAAAGGCCTGTACCTGCCTGGACTTGCTTTCATGGCCCCAAAGAGCTCTAGAACCTTCTGTCTTCAGAAACTTCTGACAGTCTTTATCCATCCCCACCACTCACCAGCTGTGCTTTCCGTAGCAAATGATAGCCCCTGTTTGGGTTTTCCCTGTCTCTAACCCAAGATCACTGTAGCCGCCTTCCATAGGGCTGTCGGAGCATTAAATGCTCTTAGTCTGATGGTCATGGTGGTGCATGCCTTTAATCCCAGCACTCGGGAGGCAGAGGCAGGTAGATCTCTGTAAGTTCAAGGTCAGCCTGGTGTACATAGCGAGTTCCAGGGCAGCTGGGGCTACAGGGAGACCCTGTCTCAAAGAAAAATAAAGAAATGATAAATAAATGCTGGTTGTCTGGTGGCAGGCTTCAGCCTCCGCGTCCGGGATCCCTTGTTGCTACAAAGCAGTTTAATATACAGCCTGCAGACCTTCCTACAGTACACTGGGGCAGGGTCACTCTGAGGCCCCACGGCCCATCACCATCCAGTGCTGCTGACGGGTGGGCCAAGAGTCCTCCTCTGTGATTGAAGAGCCCCTATTTTTCCTACCACCCAGTGCCTCCGTCTCAGGCCAAGGTCAGGGGTGGCCACTGTGGCCAGCTCTTACCTCTTTTCTGTATCTGCTAAAGCCCTAGCCAAGGGGCTTCCCTGAACTCCGCTCCCGCCAAACCCCAGGCCACCCCAGAGCTCTGAAAAGTGTGGGCAACACACAGCCCATTTTGTGTAGGCTCAGAGAAGTCACAGGATCATTTGGGAACCCTGGGGGCCTGTCAACAGTGTTCCAAAGGAGAGGGCGCCAGAGTCTTCAGGGCGGACTAGGAGCTGGCAGAAAGACCCGGTAGGCAGGGGTGAGCCCTCCAGCTGGGACTGCAGTGGTGGGGCAGGCAGGGGTGTAGGAAGGGGCTGAGTGAGGGTCTGCTGGGAAGGCCTTCAGTCCCACCTGACTACAGGAAATGGTCAAAGCAAGCTTTTAAAACTTAAAATGTATTGATTGATTGGTTGATTGATTCGTTGATTGATTTAGTGTGTGTGGGTGTGGGGTGTGTGATCAAGCCACAGAGTATGTGTGGAAGTCAGCAGATGCCCTGCAGGATCCCATTCTCCCTTCCATCATGTGAGTTCCTGAGATCCACCTCGGGTTATCAGGCTTGGCAGCGGAGAGCTTTACACCGAGACATGTAGCCAGCCTGGCCGGATTTTCCTGAGCACTGTTCCTGAGGACATACCTGCTAAAACTGTTAGAAGAGCCGTCAACCTCACATTTTCACTTCTGGCCGGACCAGTCAGAGGTTGGGGCGGGGGTGCAGACGAGGGTGTCAGCAGCCAGGAGGCACTGTCTCCTTCTGTCGCTTTCCTATCCCTTAGTGAGAGAAACCCTGGGGAGGGGAGAGGCTAAAACAGAAGGCTCCTGAGCGAAGGTCCAGGCCTGGAGATGTGGCTCAGTTGATTGAGTGCTTACCCAGCATGCACAGGGCCCCAGGTTTGTTCTTCAGCACTGTAGAAGCAGGATGTGGTAGTGCATGTCTGTATTCCCAGAACCTGAGAGATGGAGGCAGGAGGCTCAGATGTTCAAGGTCTTCCTCAGCTCCATAGAGTTCAGCCCGGGGTACATGGATCCCTGTCTCAGAGAAAGAGGAAGAGGATTATGGTTCAATTTACTTGAAAGGAAATAAAATTGCATCTTTCTAGGCTGTTCCACCAAGAACATAGGGCCAGGGAACTCCACAGCTTCACACTTTGTTTTCTTTTTATCTGACCCTCACACGCACAGGGGCAGAGGGACTGCTGTTGCCGTATATATGCAGGTGACAATGAGTCTCAAACAACCAGCTCGTTTTCATGAGTCTAGAGCATGGTTTATGTTGGGCTTAATGCAGGTGTGTCCAAGCTTTTGACGTGATGACATGAGGTTATCATATCAGAATTCATATCCGAGAACAGTGGAATCAAGTTATAGGGGGAAAAGGCAAAAAAAAAAAATCTCATGTTTTAAGTAAGTTTGATTTTGTGTTGCACTTGCTCGTGGCTGTCCTGGGTGGCATGCAGCTCGTGGGTCTTGGTCATGCCTGGTGGAATCTTCCGGAATGTGTTGCTTCAACCACTGACTGCATGGGTATCAGGCCTCCCCATTCTGCCCCCCATCACCTGCAAACCAGGGCAGTCTCTATGGGCCTGGCTCTCTGCTTTGATGGAGGGGACAGGAGCCAGCAGCAGGGGGCAGTGTGGCTGATCTGAGCTGGAGCTGCCAGGGTTGGGGTGGCTCTGCAGAGTGATCTCTCCTGTCCAAATTTCACCCCCTTTCCAGGGCTGGGATTCATGAAAGAGGTTGGGGTCAGTTTGTCTCTGAGACTGGCCACCAGACCTCACTGGCTCTACCCTAGTGATGACAGGACCCTGTCACCATGGGGTTCTTGGTACCTCCTTTCCACAGTCAGTGGGGGGGGGGTGGTAATGGTGTGGCTGGCAAATGTCTTCCTGCTGTACCTTCAGACGTTGTCTGGCTTTTCTAGGAGCTGTGGCTCAGGATGTTAAGTTAGTAACCAGGGCAGGGAGCTGAGCATCATATGGGGTAGCCTGGTACCACCTGCTACCACCACCATTGTTGAACCTTTATACATCCTGAACTCAGCACTCCGAGCCTTCCTTTGGCCAGGAGCCCCAACTCCTTTCTGTGTATCTCAGAAGTGCCTCTGCTTTCACTGAGGTGTGGCCCAGGTGTGTCATTTCCTCTCTGTACCCTCTGTTCCCAGTGTGGCTGTTCCAGGTTAGATTCTAACTGAGCCTCCATGCTTGGACTGTGAGCAAGACAGGCTTTGATTCCATCAGACACTAGATTGTTGGCTACAGAATCCAGGCTGGACACCACAGATGTCTGGGGGTGAAGGTCTTTGTGATGGGTGGACTAGAGAGAAAATGTAGAAATTGGCAGGGGGTTGGCTGGAGCATGCCAGCCCTGGATGCGGGTCAGGGCCTGCTCAGGGTGTACAGGATCTCTGAGTTGTGTGCCAGTACTGACCAGACTCTCATCCCCATGTCCCCCTTCCTTCTCAGGTCTCTGGCCATCCAAATGTCCGGCTGGAGCCCCCCAGGGGGCCCGGAGCCCCAGGAGAAGAATGCAGATAATCTTCCATTTCTTGGTGACAGATGGTCTGGGGGTGTGGTTCGAAGGGTGCTGTCAGGGCCTGGGTCGGCCAGGTCAGAACAGAAGGAGGTGAATAAGGTGTCCTCCCCGCCACCTTGGGAGGGAGGCAAGCTTTAACAAAGGCTGGACATGGTGGGTGGAGCGACGCTCATGGGTGGGGCTTCTGGGGGTTGGACGGTAGCCTAGCCTCAGCCTGCAGTGACTAAAATCTGATTCAGTAGAGAATAGGAGATGGGGCAGGCTGAGGATGACTTGACAGAGCCCTGCCCTTAAGGCCACTGAGCCTCTCACCTGGGTTATCTCCTAGCCAAGGGCAGAAACTGCAGGCCTGGAGAGGGCCAGCCTGGAAGCCGAGGCCCAGCAGAGGACCTTGTCCCGGAACCAGGGCTCCACACTCCCCTACCTGCTGGACTCAAAGGGTAAGCGTGGCCTACTGGAGGACAGGGAACGCCTGAGTTCCAGATGGTCAGTGCCCAGGGGCCTCTGCTCCTTCAGTTTGTGTGAGGGTGGGAAAAGCAAGGCCCAGAAGCAGATGTAGAAGTCCCGGTGCTGTAGGACCGTGGCCTCCTTTTGTGTTCCCAAATCCTTTCTCTGCCCTCCATAAGCACCTTGCTGTGAAAGAAGCACTGTTAGGAGTCCAGAGACCTAGCTTTGAGTCCTAGCTCTGTTTACTAGGGACTTGGCTGCTTCAAGCAAGTCCTTACCTCCTCTGCAACCTAAGTCTCCCACTTAAAGCCAGTCCTGGCAATCTAGCTCTGCAAGAAGCCCATAACCACTACCCCCCTACCCACCCCTCCCACCAGGCCTCACTAGCCTCCCCTTCCTACCTTGTCCAAACCCAGCTTGCCAGTCCTTCCATGAAGCCCTAGATGTCTGGGCCAAGGGGCCAGGCGCTGAGCCCTTCTATATTCGAGCCAACCTCTCCCTGCCTGAGCGAGCGGACCCCCATGCCCTTTGTGTGAAAGCCCAGGAGATCCTGCGGCTGGTGGACCCAGCCTACAAGCGGCGAGAGGAATGGTTCTGCACCCGGGTGGACCCCCTCACGCTACGGGACCTGGACCGGGGCACAGTCCCCAATTACCAGAGGTGACAGCAGCGGGGAGCCCAGGATGGGCGTCTAGGAGCAGGCACCACGATGCACCCGTCTCCCCTGGAATCTCTCGATGCCCTCTAGAACAAGATGGGTTGGAGGAGAGGAGGTCAGGGATTGCCCTTCCCCTTAGGTACATGACCTCGCTCCCTCCTGCAGAGCTCAGAAGCTTCTGGAAGTTCAGGAAAAGTACCTGTCCTCCAACAGGCACCGAAGCCCTCGAAGTAATGTAAGCAGTCTGGAGGGGCAGGGAGAGGGTCTGGGACAGAGCAACGTGGTGGCATCCAGTCAGCCTTGGTGGGGGGGGGAAGGAGGGAGATGCCCTGCTTCCGCTGTCACTGTGACTTAAGCTGTCAGCTACTAGGTGCCTCGTAAACAGAACACCAATTTCACTGTGGTAGAGAGAAAAAATGGAATGTGCCAGGTGCCCAGGAGTGTGGTCAGCACATAGTGGGCACCTGGTAACAGTCTTGTTCCCCTTTTCCACCCCTGGGTTGGGTAACTGCTCTGCCCACAAGAAAGCAAGACTCCCAGATTAGATGCAAGGGTGGCCCCATTGCTGAAGAGCTGGCCGGGCGCGTGGGTGCTGGGCAGATTATGCAGACCAGGGCCACCCTTGCCTGCACAGTTCCGTGGCCTCCCATTCTCTGCTGCAACCAGCATCGGTCCTTCCGGCCTCCTGGACAATAAGCAGCTTCTGTGGGGGTCTCACATATCTGGAGCTTCTGTGGGGGTCTCTCTCACATATCCGGAGCTTCTGTGGGGGTCTCTCTCACATATCCAGAGCTTCTGTGGGGGTCTCTCTCACATATCCGGAGCCCCGTTCATTCCGTAGTTGTAAGGCTTGGTCTAAGTAGTACTGGCGTCATTGATTTTCCTACTCAGGGTCCTGATACAGTCCATGGAGGAGTGCCTACCTGGGGCTAGGCTGGGCTCCGGGGCAGTTGATCCTGGACAGTGGTGGTGGGACGCCCCCTCGGCTCCTCTTCTGTTGGTGGGATGAAGCGAGTTTTGGCTGACTTTCATTCCTTCTACTCTCCAGCTGAAGAAAAGAGCCCTGGGGCTGGTAAGGCCCAAGCCTTCAGGGAGCACTACGGGGGACTCAGTGGAACAAATGACTGCAGAGCCTTGCTCAGGTGAGCCTGCAGGAGCGAGGAACATCTGTGCCACTTGAGTGTTCAGTGTACCTCTGAAAGGCCTCTGCTTGGAAGAGGGGACAGTCCAGTCGTGAGGGGCAAGGCCCTGGGAGTGGATGGACTGAGGAGAGCTCTGATGTGGGGTGTGTGACCTTGAGTGATGGTGTGTACCAGCACTACCTGCCATGCCAGAGGAGGAAGAGGGGATGGGGGGACACATGAGGGAGTGGTGCTGCTGAGGGGCACCCAGGATGGGGTGGTTAGGGAAGACTTTAGAAGAGAGGCTCTCTTGACTGAGGCCTCTGTGGTTGAAGAGGAGTTTACTCCTGGCAGAAGGGCTGGTTCATGCAGTCACAGGACCACAGCCAGGGTGGGCACGGGTGATGGGCACAGTGCCAGCCTGCGGTCCAGGAGACTCCCAGCCCCTTGATCAAGGAGGTAACTGTTGAGTAGGTGACAGTGAGCATGGTTAGAAAGAGTGAAGTCTGTAACACAGGACAGCTGGGCGCCTTGCAGCATGTCCCAGGGGCCCTGCGCCTAGAAAGGTGACCTGGGCTGGCCTGGAGAAGTTAGCTGAGCTGTCAGGTGCACTGCAGCAGAAGCCCTGACACTGCACATAGCTGAGGTGAGAGCTTAGTTAGTGGCTCCATCCTCCCTACGCTTTCGAGCTATGCTAAGTCACCAAGGGGAGGATGTGGAGGATGTAGCCTTTGCCCATGGATGCTGGGAAGGCACTGGTGCTTTGAAAGCGGGAGTCACATGATCTGACAGTTGGAAGCCTTTTCCTAGCTGCTGAGTAGGGAGTGGCCTGCAGAGGGCAGAGCTGAGACAGAGGCTCAGGAAGATCTACTGCAACAGTTCCTGCTCTGTCTTCCTGTGTGTGTGTGTGTGTGTGTGTGTGTGTGTGTGTGTGTGTGTGTGATACATGTGGAAGAGTATAGCAGGGCCTGGGAAGGCAAAATGAGTGTCAGGAAGGTCATGCTGATTCTGAGCATCCCGTGGAGCCCGTCCTCTTTTCTGCACCCCTCCCTCCTGCAGAGCTGGAGCAAGGCCTCAAACCCTACAGCCTGGTGCGGCCACTGCTCGTGTCCACACTGCGGCCTGTGGTTCTCCTGCCTGAGTGTCTGGCTCCCCGGCTCATTCGAAACCTGCTGGATCTGCCCAGCTCTCGCCTGGATTTCCAAGTGTGCCCAGCCGGTGAGCCTAACACTGGTGTGGGAGGGCGGGGGAAGGGGGGGATGTGGTAGGGTGCCACTGGACAGCCAGGCCCATGGCTCTGGGTCCTCCCTCGCCTGTCCTCTGCAGAAAGTCTCTCTGGGGAGGAACAGTGTTCATTCTCTGCACCTGGAGCCCCCAAGGCCCAGCCCACCAGCCCTGGGCTGGGCAGCAGGATCCGAGCCATCCAGGAATCTGTTGGGAAGGTAGATGCCGGCTGCAATTCTGGTACCCAGAACCAGCTTCTGGGACACCTACTGGGCTCCTCAGTGTCTTCCCCTGTGCTGGGTGGCTTGGGACTGTGGTTCTCTTGTGGCTCACCCTGGAAGTGTTGGGCTGGTCCTTACCTGGTGTCCTTGTGCCTGAATTCCCACTGTCCCCATTGCTGGGAGTGTTGGGTGGAGGCTGGTGAGTAGAGGGATGCAAGACCCAGGTCCAGAGGGCACCTGGCCTCCCTTCAGCCTCCATCTTGTCTGGTTCTTTGCTTTCTGCCCACTCCCTTGGGTGCCAAAGCGGGACTACCCCCTGGGAGCACACAGGGGACAGGGTGGTGCAGTAGGGGAGGCGGGCCTGGGAGTAAGCTGGTCTGTCTGTCCGAGAAGAAGCACTGTCTGTTGGAGCTGGGCGTGCGGGGCGTGCGCGAGCTTGTGGAGAGCGAGGTCTACCCCATTGTTATCCATGTAGAAGTGACAGAGAAGAATGTCCGGGAGGTCAGGTGAGTGGGTGCGCATGGGCGGGCCGCCCCACAGTGCTTCTGTCTCTGCATCTCACAGCCGTCTGTCACTGCTTCTATGTCTTGAGTGTGTGATCATGTATGTGTATTGTGGAAGTATGTGTATTGTGTGGGTGTGTATTAATGTGTTATAATAGATATGTATGTGGCCATATCACATGTATATGTCTGCACGTCTTTATTGTACTGTGTGTTATGTGAGTGCTCAGCTTGTGTGTATCACATCTGTGTATCGTGTATGTGTTAAGCAGCTCACCCTGACCGCTGTCCACCCCCTTCTTGGCAGGAGCCTGCTGGGCCGGCCAGGCTGGCGGGACTCTGAGCTGCTTCGTCAGTGCCGTGGCTCAGAGCATCGGCTTTGGGGACTGCCCTGCTCCTGGGTACAGGTCCCTGCCCATGCGTGGAGCCAGGCAGAGGAGCTGGCCAAGGTGGTCCGTGGCCGCATCTTGCAGGAGCAGGCGCGCCTCGTGTGGGTGGATCGGGGCAGCGGCCGGGGTGGCGGCAGCAGCAGCAGTGAGGCCTGAGGCCCCACCCTGCACCCCGGTCTCCATCCAGCATCCGGGGCCCTTCCGTCCGGTGCCTGGGTCTCTTCCATCAGATTCTGTATCGCAGAGGCTGCCTGCTGATGGGACCCCAGGCCAGTGGTGGAATCCGGCCTTTACCATCCCGGGGCCTCCCTTGACCCGGGGACTCTCTGATGCGGGGCTCTGGCCCTGTGAGGCTGTGGGAGCCCGTCCGCTGCCCCTGCACTTGCTGCTCCGGGCTCCCCTGAAGTCCCAGTGCCCCTGTGTTTCCATTCCTGGGGCTTCCGTGTTTGTGCCCTCCTTGCACACTCATCTTGGAGTCAAGTTCTCACACCCGTGCCTGACGCACATTCATGTTCTCACGGCATATGGTTCTGTCCTTCCCCTGGGGCCACGAAGTCCCTGGTGTTCTCAGCCTGCTCTGACCAGCACTGCGTGATCCCACCATCCATGTGGCACACGTGGACACTGTGGCTGCTCTGGTTGAGTCTCACCTGTGCCCCTCGTGTCTCCTTCTATGTCGTCTGTGCTCCTCCTGTGTAACTGACACTGGGCACTAACAAATGTGTTCTGATGAGCACACCCAGGACATGTTCTCATGGCCGGCTTCCTGCCTTGTAGCTGCCTCTGCGGAGCCAGGGTGCCGGCAGCTGCTCAACCAGAATGTATGGCTCGTGGTTGACTCCCGGGGCCTTCCACTCAAGCTGCACACGACGAGTCATTAAAGTTTGTCATAGAAGCCTTCTGCCTGCTGACATCCCTGGCGCACTGGGCCTGCTCTGGCCCTGCCTTTGTCCTCACCTCCAGCTCCTGCAGACTCAACCTTTCAGGTCCCTGCCAGCTTGTTTAGTCTACGGGGAGGGTCACATTTCCTCCTGACTCACTCCAGAGATGCCCGCCATCTGTGCCGGCATCACCTTACCTGCCCCGGTGCCAGGTGGGGGCCCCCACAGATGGGCCACCCGGGCCCTCAGCCCGGCCTGGTCCATCAAAGGAGTGTCCCCTAGAGCAGGTCGCCTAAGTCAGTAGGACATGGGGTGAGTTAAGAGGTCCTACTCCTGAGTGTAGGAGAACCAGAGTAAGTCCTGGGCGTGTGGTGTCCCTGAGACAGCTCCCCCAGAGAGGACAGTCACCCCTAGTCGGGGGAATCCGGACATGGCTGACTGGGAAGAGGTGCCCCTTGGCCTTGATGACTGGAATTCTTTAAAAATTTTTAACTTATTTTTATTTTATGCGTATGAGTGTTATGCCTACATGTACGTAAGTACACCCATGTTGTCCAGTTCCCGTGGGGGATAGAAGATATCAGATTCCCTGCAACTGGAGTTACAGATGGTTGTTAGCCACCATGTGGGTGCTGGGATTCAAAGCCAGGTCCTCTGCAAGAGTAGCCAGAGCTCTTAACCGCCAAGCCATCTCTCCAGCCTCCCCCCCCCCTTTTTTTTGATATGTTCACTGTGTATGTGTGTGGAAGTGTGCATGGTGCATGTGTGGAGATCAGACACAACTAGTTGGAACTGGTTCTTTCCTTCCACCATGTGGGTCCTAGCAATCAAACTCTGGCCGTCAGCCTTGGTGGCAAGTGTCCTTACCTGCTGAGCTTCTTGCCATCTCCGGGATTTCTTTAGGAAGCATTATTGGCATTGTGTGGTGAAACGTCTACAATCCTGCATGGGGGAGGTTGAATCAGGAGGGTCTTGAGTTTGAGACTGGCCTGTGTGGAACTGCATAGTGAGATCCTGGCTCAAAACACAAAGAAAATAGCACTTATTAAGCTTTATGCAATAGAGGTGAACTTGAGCAGGCACCTGGGGACTTGGGCACGTACTGGCTAGAGCAGAAGATGGGGTCCCCGAGGCCTGCTGGGGCGTGGGAGGAAGTGAGGCCAGAACTCATGGTCCAGAGCTGGGGTGCAGGCTGTGGGTGGAGGGCCTCCTGGGAGGCTAGACTGAGCTGTCAGGCTGTGGGCATGGGAGAGTCTGGTTTGGGATTGGTGCGGTGAGCTGAAGATGGGTGACTGGGCACTGGGTGGTGGAGGCAGGAGGGGTCTAGGGGAGGAGCACTCTGAGGGCCCAGGGTTGGAGCTGGGTCTTGTTGATCGATGAGCAAAGTTCAAGGGTTCGGAGATGAGTGTCTGGGAGGTGGATAAAGAAGGAAACAGGGTGGGGCTGGAGAGATGGCCTAGAGGTTGAAAGCACGACTGCTCTTGCAGAGGACCCGGGTTCAATCCCCAGCACCCACATGGCGGCTAAGAACTGTCTGTAACTCCAATTCCAAGAGAACTCCAGTTCCAGGTGAATCCGAGACCCTCTTCTGACCTCCGCGGCATTGCACGACACGGGTGCACAAACCTACATGCAGACAGTACATTCATACACATACAAAAATAAGATTTAAAAAAAATAAAAAAAAAAAAAGAAGGAAACGGCAACGGAAAGGGATGAGGGGCCCGGGGCACCCTTTACTGAACTGCAGGCTACATTACCAGCAAGTGTCCAGAATGGGGTTTTGTGACCTGTGTTGGGCTGAGATTTAGGTCCTTCGTGTGCACCTACCTACATGCAGGCAGTACACTCATACACATAAAATAAAAGTAATATATAAAAATTTTTTGGTCTTTTTGAGACAGGGTCTCCCCGGAGACCCAGCTGTCCTGGAACTCACTCTGTAGACCAGGCTGGCCTTGAACTTATAGAGATCTGCCTGCCTCTGTCTCTTGAGTGCTGGGATTAAATGTGTGCATAACCACATCCAGCAATAAATAAAATTTTTGAAAGGGGAATGGATAGATGTCTCAGCAGTTAAGAGAACTGGCTGGTCTTGCAGAGGACCCACGTTCGGTTCCCAGCACCCACTGGCAGCTAACAACCATCCATAACTCCAGTTCCAGGTGATCTGATGCCTCCTTTGGACCTGTGAGGTGCACATACATCCGTGCAGGCAATACACTCATACACATAAAAGTAACAAATATTTTTTAGAAAAAGAACTGAGGGACACAGTCCTAGAGTGAGAGCTCAGGCAGGGCTCGGTGCAAAGGTCCTGTGGTATATGTAGGTCTGACTAGTCAGGAGCTCAGTCAAACTGAAGCTGAGAGTTGTAGGAACCTAAGTGACCAACATTTGGGGAAGAGACCCAGTGCAGGGCTGCATCAGAGGAAGGAGATGGGAGCCCTAGGTCAGGCAGGAAGGAGGTAGGGCCGGACGAAGGCCGGCATGAAGAGGCAGCCATAGCGCCTCACTAGTGAGGACGGTCTCCTAGGCCCAGGTAGGACCCGAGGCTAGAGCACCACCGTGCTGTGCCTGGACGGTTGGCTCCAGATTGTTGTAGGCTTTAAGGACTTTGGGTCTCAGCTATGAGTTTGCTGTTGTGAAAAGGAAGAGAACGTTCTGCAGGAGCCTGGGCTTGGGAGGGGTGCTCGGGGGAGGCTTCCTGGAGGAGGTGCAGAGCAGTCCAGCCAGGGAGGACGATGGCAGCGGGGAGGGCAGGCAGGAAGGAAGCTGGGGAGGCAGCGCTCCTCCAGGGCGCTGCGGAAAAGGGGTGCCGGGCTGTGGGCTGGCAGGGCTGGAGGGGCTCCTTCCCGCCTGGTGGAGAGTTTGACGCGCTGGCCTGGGCTGGCAGGGGCGGGGGCTCGGCCATTCCGGCCACCTCTGGGGCTCCCGGGGCCGGCCCCGCCCCTCGGGTTGAGCAGGGGCGGGTCCGGAGTCCCCGGGCCTCGCAGGGAGGGCGGGCGGGGGAGCAGGTGGCGGACCCTGGCTGCGGGCTGCCGCAGGCGGAACGGGTGGCTCATCCTCCGGGTCCGGAGCCCCAGCTCCCGCCTGGCCTTCGGGTGCCTGCCCCTGATGCCTGCCGGATTCCTGCCTGTGCCAGGCCCCCCGCCTGGCCCGCCGCCCACCCCGGACCGATACGGGCTCAGCTGTCTGGGGTCCTGGGGCCAATGCAGGGTCGACTCCTCCGGGGCCTGGCGGGAGTCCTCCTCACCCTCATGGGCACGGGGCTTCTGTCCCTGCGCTACCACCCAAGCCTGTCCCCGCAGACTGGGCAGGGGACCCCCAGGCTGAGCCACCCGAGCCCGGGGCCCCGGGAACTGCAGTTGGGTGACGTCTTTATCGCAGTCAAGACCACCTGGGCCTTCCACCGCTCCCGCCTGGACCTGCTGCTCGACACGTGGGTCTCCAGGACCAAGCCACAGGTGACAGGCAAACCTCCGAGGCCTGGGGAAGCTCCTGTCCCAGGGGTCTTTCCGGCAGGATGGGGAGAAGCTGTCCACGAGAGGGGTCATCTGAGCCATCTCCGCACTCCTTCCCTCCCACGTGCCCACCCCACTGCCCCCCTCCAGGGGCTCCTCGGGCACAGCTCCTGCCCTAGCGCCTCCATGGGGTCCCTCTCTTCTCTGCTTGCACTCCCACACCCTCAGGGATGATGGTGGGTGTTGGGCAGTGAGAGAGGAAGCCACAGAGAGGTCTGCCCCACCCAGCCTGGGTAGCTGCCCTGCCTTGGCTCTGATAATGGACAAGGCTTGGGCGACAGGCAGGCAGTAGACACGGAGGTAAGGCCTGCTGTGGGGGCTTCGTCCAGCTCCTGGTCCACTGCACTGCCCAGGGTGTGCCCGGGCAGCATCTAGCCTCCCAGTTTCCTGTGCTGCCTCTGGAAGAAAGTGGCTGAGGCAGGAAGTCCAGGTGGGATGCAGGCCTGCCTGGCATGTGGGGTTACATGTGTGTGGGGGGGTGCGTGAGCTCACACATGGAGCTAAGTATGTTAGATGACGGGGTGTGTGGGTGACAAGTGTGGCTCCTTCAAGCTGACCCCCTTCTCCCATCCCCAGGACCCCCATCAATCAAAGCCAGTGAGGGGTTGCTTTGGGGACCATCTCAGGGGAGGTAGATGTGAGTCCATTCACTTGCATGTGTGTGCACATGTACTCTGTTCCCACTAGGCTGTGTGGGACGAAGTGACTGAGCCCTTGGAGGGCGGGCCAAAGAATGGGTGGGTCAGGGAGAAGTGGGCTGCTGGGTAGGATACAGCTCCCCCCCTCCCATTGTCCTGGCACTGATATCCCACACCCAGATGAGCCCTTTCCTAGCAGGAACCCCTGCACCCCACTCTCCTTAGGGCTCCACACAGCTTCGCCTTGGGGAGAGTCTTGTTCCTCCTTAGAAGCCACCAGGCTGGCCCTCCCCACAGGCCTTCCTGTTTATGGCGTGTTTCTGCGGGCCTCACGTGGTCCCCAGCACCTTCCTGTGTTGCTTTGCTCACTCTGGTGGTGGCCTTGATCCGATGAGGGAACTAAGGCTGCAGCTGAGGAAGGGCTGGCCAGCGGCACCCAGAAGGCCCGTGGGCACAGAGCCCAGCCTCTCAGCTGGGTCCCTTTACTTTCTGATAGGCCCAGGAAGGAATCAGAGCTGCCTGGGTTAGTGGGGTCCCTAGCCGCCAGAGGGGGCGGAGGGGTGCCAGGGAGAACCACAGCAAGAGGCCAGCAGCTGCCTACCCTAACCCTAACCCTAACCCTACCTAACCCTAACCCTAACCCTACCCTACCCTTCATGTTCCAGGCAGAGGGAACCTCTAGCTCCTTCCCACTGAAGGGGCTTCTGTCAGCATTGCTGCCCTTCGCTCCCTTCCTTCCATCCACGGTGTGGCAGATCCTAGCTCCCATTATAGTAAAGTCCTAGCACAGCCAGGAGAGGTGTTTGAGCCACACCCAGAACAAGAGGCAGAGCTCAGCCATTTTGTTCTTTAAGCTACAGGAAAGGCGGTCAGGTGCAGGAGGAAGCCATCCCATCACCCCTCACTTTCGGATTCATTTCTCTCCAGGGCTTGGCTATGAACCTTCCTGTTATGCTCTCAGTTTCCCATCTGTGCAACACGTGTGTCTGAACCAGCTCTAGCTGGTTAACTCCAGAACTAAGTGCCCAGCTGGTTAAAGGTGATGGGGTGGCAGGTGGCCTCGGTGTAGCCGGCTGAGAGAGACTGGTGTGCTGCCTTTGTCCTTTGGAGGGGTGGGCTGGGAGGCTGTTTTGTGTGTTTTGAGTTTGAGGGAGCCTTTCTTCCGATTGTCCTGGGGAGGGGGGCTGGCCTTAGCCTGCTCTGCCCCTCTTTGCAGCAGATGGTCCCCAGTCACCCCTCCCCTGCCCCAGCAGGCTACCGGTCTCTTTGTTTCCTCCTTGTGAGGTTGTAACTAACTATTGTCTGGGCCCACTGCTTAAATAAATCAAAGTGCAGCCCTTGCTTGGCTTCAGGATTCTACCCAGCACTTGGCTGTAGCCTGAGGGCCCCCAGGGGCTGAAACCACTCGGCTCCTGGGCTCCCTCGCTGCTCGCTGCTCGAGGCTCTGGCCTGGACCCTGGCCCTCTCCCTTACTCGGCTTCCTCATCCCCTGCATTGTTTATTCCTCAGCAAACATTCTCAGTCCATTTGGCCTGAGCTCCAGACTTGAGTGACTTCTGCCACCCCATGGCAAAAGTTTGTCAGGGAGTGGGTCAAGAAGGGCCCGACTTCCTGGACAGCTTCCATCGGGCTGTGTCGCAAGCTTGGGTGAGGGTGGAACAGGAACCAGAGATCAGGGAAGATAGCCTGGGGAGCCAGGCGAAGGTCGGGGCCGGACTGGCCCTGGGATTGGGAAAGACAGAAGCCCAGATGGGCTGGAGGGTGAGGTGGCTGGACCGGACTACACGAGAAGTGCGAAGAACAAGAAGGGGGCTTAGTGACTCGGGGCCCAGCCTGTGGGTGCTGGGAATGGAACTCAGGGCGTCACACAAGCTAGGGCAAGTGCTCTGTCGAAAGCCCAGCCCTTGCTTTTGGGGGGTGGTGGGCTTCGTCTTTTCCGCAGTGCTAGGGATGAACATCAGGCCTTGCACGCGTGCTGGCTTTTGTTTCTTTGGTTCTCAGTCTTGGTGGTCCGGCTGGCCTCAAGGGAGAAGTTACGGACACAGGGATTGGAGAGGCTGGAGCGCAGAGGTGACGACTGGGCAGCAGGTGATAAGGTTTCATGGTTGGGATCAGGTGGAGTGAGGAAGAGAGAAAGAAAGCAAGCCTGGGCTGCCCTGCTCTCCCCAACACATCCAGGGCTCTGGCATCAGCTCAGTGTGAGAGGGCTCAGAAGGTAGACAGCACCCAGGTCCCCTGAGGAAGCCAGCTGTGGGACAGTCAGTGCAGCCCAGTGGCCTCCCAGACACTACATTCTGGTGGGAAGAGGAAATGGGGTCTCTGAAGTAGCTATGGGATGTCAGGGAAGGTTTCCTGGAAGAGGGGTGCTGGAGGTGGGAGTCGGAGGGTGTAAACAAAGAGATCAGCACGTGCAGTGTGTCAGCGGGTATACCTGTAATGTGCTGAAGCAGACAGACAGAAAGCTGGGCAGAGAGAAGGGGTGGGGGCAGCGGCAGGGCAGGAGGCACTGAGGTGAGGCCACAGCAGGTGGCAAGGGGCAGTGCTGCTCCTTGGACACACACCCTCAGGGCGGGCGAGAGCCACGGAAGGTGTTAGCAGGTGGGCACAGGTGCAGTGTGTTTCTGGTCCTGGGAGGAAAGGTCTGAGGATCAACAGATCTTCCAGCAACCTACTGAGAGATGGCTGGGGCTCGGGTGCAGGCCTGTGGCCATGGCCCTTGGACGAGAGTTCTGCCTCTCCTGCCCCCCTCTCCCCAGGCTCCCACCCTGGCTTCTGGTCTCCTGAGATAGAAGTCGAGCCTGCCTTCCATGTCCTCCCTTGCTAGTCCTCCGTGAGTCCCAGTTTACTCTTCTCTGATTTATGGATGGGTAAACTGAGGCTTGGGGCAGGGTTTTTTGGTCTGGTTTGTAGTGAGAGGAAGAAAGAAGTTATGGGTGAGCAAGGAGGGTCCCTGTGTCTGGAACCCTGAGTGTTTCGCAGGGACAGAGCTGGGTCACAGGCCTTGGGTCTCGTGAACGATTTGTGAACACACTGAACACAGGGAACTTAGTCTCCTCTGTCCTCACTTAGAAGGGGCTCAAAATTGTTTCAAAAGCTGACAAGGACAGTCCAAAGGATAGGAACACCAAAGGCCTTCAAGATGCTCTGTGAAGCTACCTACTGCTTTGGTGGCTGGAAGCTCTGTGTGTGTTGAGCCAGGCCTGGGGTGGGTGTGACACAGTGCCTGCCCTTGCCTTGTCCATGAGTGGATCTGGAGGGTTCTCTGCTGCCTTGATTGGGGTTAGCTTCCACCCACCTGCGGACGGCAAGAAGTGTCTCAGGTCCAGCCTGGTCATGCCTGTAATCACAGCAGGCCAGAAGATGAGGCAGTAGGATTACCACGAGTTACAGGGCAGCTTGGATTCCAGGGAAGCCTGATTTCCAGTATGAGGGCCTCTCTCAACAAACAGACAAATTAAACAAAATAAAAAGAAACAGCCTAGGGGGTTGGAGAGATGGCTCAGCAGTTAAGAGCACTGGCTGCTCTTGCCGAGGACCTGGGTTTGATTCCTGGCATTCATATGGGTGGCTAACAACCATCCTAACTCCAGTTCCAGGGGATCCAATGCCCTCTCTGACCAACATAGGCACTGCATGACACAGGTGCACTTACACATACATGCAGGCAATACACTCATCCATATAAGATAAAAATAATAAAATATTTTTTAAAAAGAAACAGTCTAGGTCTGTAGGTTGGAGTCCTAGCTCAGGGCTTGCTGACCTTTGTCCTCTGGATGGTAGTTTTGTGTCATGATAAGGGGACAAATTGCACCACCTGATTTAGAAGGTCATTTGGGACCACGGAGATGGCTCAGTGGGGAAAGGTGCTTGCTGCCAAACCCGATGACCTGAGTTCAATCCCTAGAACCCACATGGTAGACAGAACAGACTCATGCTCATGGTGACACACACGCACACACACACACACACACACACACACACACAAACAAATAAATATAACAAAAAATAAAAAAGAAGGCCCCTGGGGAGTGGGCATGGTGGGCCTCTTGGTGAGCCACGTGTCCAGAATGGGAGGTGGGCTTGTGCCAGGATGTGAGATTTCTGATCAGCTTGTGTGGGGCTTATGGCTGGACCCTGTGACTCTCCCCTAGGCGGTGCAGTGTCCCAGGCTGTGGATGGGGCGTCCTTTCACAGTCTGTCCCCTGTGTCTACTTAGCAGCTAAGTACAGCGGTGACACACACAGAAGAGATGGGAGTTGGCCAAGGGCGTGCGGCTCCCAGAGGGCATGTAGCTGGGTGTGTTCACCCTGAAGCTGGGTGTCCTTGAAAGCTGGGACATGTGCAGTGTGTGTCCACCTGAGTGGGCCTCATGTGCAGTGTGGCCTTGGTGGGTTGTGAATTGAGGGGCCTCCCCTGCTGACCTGTCCTCATGCCTCCTTCCCCCCAGACATTCATCTTCACTGACAGTCCAGACAGAAGCCTCCAGGAGAGACTGGGTAACTGCCTGACTGGGGTGGTGGCCCCCGCTGTCGCCAGGGAAAGCAGGGTAACTGCCTGACTGGGGTGGTGGCCCCGCTGTCGCCAGGGAAAGCTGGGTGGCTGGAATATGGCCTGGGGTCCCTAGGAACTAGGACCACCTACCTTGGCCTCAGGGCTTGCCGTGTGTTCAGGAGGGGAATGTGAGGGCTTCTGCGGACAAGGCTCTGGGTCTGGGGCCCAGCTAAGCCTGCTCCTTCAGTTTCCCCATAGTGAATGGGTAGGAGTCAGGCCTTCCAGGCTTTCTGAGGCCCAGCCTTGCCTTGTGTTCCCTGGGCTGAGGGCTGTGAGGAGGAGCTGGCAGGACTCCAACTGCTGCTCTTGTCTCCAGGGTCCCACCTTGTGGTAACCAACTGCTCTGCAGAGCACAGCCACCCGGCTCTGTCCTGCAAGATGGCTGCGGAGTTCGACGCCTTCTTGGCCAGTGGGCTCAGGTGGGTGTTGCCAAGGCACTGGGGCGGAAGTGACCTTTGCCCCAAGCTACCTTTTTCATTTAAATTTTTTCAAAATTACATGTATGTATATATGTGGGGGGGGCATGTGCATGCTACAGTGTACATACATACGTGTAGAAGTCAGAGGATACCTTTCAGGAGTTCTCTCTTTCCACCATGTGGGTTCCAGGGATCCACCCTAGGTCTTCGGCAGGCTGATGGCAGCCTCCTCTACCTTCTGAGCTCTCTTTCAGGCCCTCAGACCCCCTCTTGAGTGTCATGTCAAACAAGCAAAGCTAGGGCTTGGGGCTTGAGAAGCTGGCTATGTTGGCAAAGTCCTAGCTGTGCACAGACTGAAATACCCATCTGAGAAAGCAGTGGTACAAGCCTGTAATCCCATCACTAGGAGGTGAAGACAGGCAGATTCCAGGGTCTTACTGGCCAGTTAGCCTGTCCTAAGTGGAGAGTCCCAGGTTCCAGTGAGAGATCTTGTCTTGACAATGCAGATGGTGTCTGAGGGGAAGTGACATCCAAGGCTGACCCTGACACATGTGCACCTGCGCACACACAGATGTATATGCAGACAGTACACCCTAGCACGCACTCCCTCATACCCGCCCCCCAAGTAAGTGTCCTGGGCCCAGTGAAAGGATCCCGGAGCCTAATGGGGTCTGATTCACCCTTTCCCACCCAACAGGAAGGGGAGGCGTGCCACCTAGCATCAAAGCTTGTCACTGGCTCTGTGGACTTGGCTGGTGTCTTAGCCTCGAAGTCTTTGTCCTGATCTGTTCCCAGACAGACTTTAAGTAGTAGCCACGGCACCCACAGCTGCGACTGTGGCCCAGGAACACTAAGGCTCCCTGTCACCCCATCCCCATAGGTGGTTCTGCCACATGGATGACGACAACTATGTTAACCCTATCGCGCTACTGCGGCTGCTGAGAGACCTCCCACAGGCCCGTGATGTCTACGTGGGCAAGCCTAGCCTGAACCGGCCCATCCGCGCCTCTGAGCCCCAGCCACAGAACCGCACGGTCCGTCCCACTCTTCCTCCCCCACCAGCTCCCTGCTGCTCCCACGGGTGGGGCCTATCCCAGAGGTGGGACCTAATAGAGACTCCTGGTGGGATGTCTGTGGACTTGGGCTGGTGGCCTCCCCTCTGATATAATAATGCAGGTAAGGGCCAGAGACTATTGCATAGTAAGGCCTGGGTCACCTGTGTAACTAAGCCAGTGACATGGCTTAGTTACACAGTGAGTTCCCTAATTGCTAGGCTTTCCTGACTACAGGACCAGGCTCCCAGCTACTGGGTATCTCCATGGAGTTGTGCAGGCTGTTAAAATACACAGTACTAGGCTTGGGGTGGAGCTCAGTTGGTAGAGTTAGCACTGAACATCTGGGCACGGTGGTGCATAGCTCTAATCCCACCACTAGGGAGGCTGAGGCAATTGCCTTCAGTTCAGGGCCAGCCTGGGTTACACAGGGAACCAAAAAATCCTGCAGGCCTGGTGAGAAGTCATGGGGTTGTTGGAGCTGCTTGGTGTTCTATTGGCCTGCCTCTTGGACCTTCCCCTCGGACCTTCCCCTCGGACCTTCCCCTCGGACCTGCCCCTCAGACCTTCCCCTTGGACCTGCCCCTCGGACCTGCCCCTCGGACCTTCCCCTCGGACCTGCCTCTCGGACCTGCCCCTCGGACCTTCCCCTCGGACCTTCCCCTCGGACCTGCCCCTCGGACCTGCCCCTTGGACCTTCCCATTACCCTGTCACTGAAATGTGGATCTCTGAAGCAAGGGGCCTCAGAACCAGCTGCACTGCAGACCACAGGATTGCAGGACTGGACTCCAGATCAGGAATGAAGTTTTAGTATGACTCCATATGCGTGGCCTTTCCAATGCCCCCCGTACTTCTAGGTTTCGGGTGCTTGGGTGGCCCAGGCCCTGTAGGCTCCCTTACCCCCTGCATGGAGGGAAGGCAGGGAGCACCCCTGTGGGGAGGTCAGCTTGAAGCAGGAACTGCGGCCTGGGGCTCCCCCTCCCAGCCCAGGTCACCATCTGCTATCTGGGGAAACTAGCCTTAATTAGCAGCAGCTCACTAGCAGCTGAGTCCTAATTAAATCCTCCTGGGCCCTGGGGGCTGTGCATGTGGGTGACTCCAGGTGAGTGCAGGGGTGTCCCCAAACTCTTCTGCTGCTTCTGCCCGACCCTCCCACCCAGCTTGAGAGTTCTAGCCCACCCCCTGGGTTCACATGCCAGCTCTTCCACTCTGCCCCCTGGGTTCACATGCCAGCTCTTCCACTCTGCCCCCCCCTGGGTTCACATGCCAGCTCTGCCACTCTGCCCCCCTGGGTTCACATGCCAGCTCTGCCACTCTGCCCTCCCCGTTCACATGCCAGCTCTTCCACTCTGCCCCCCC
>VZQC01007315.1:1098319-1292846 GCA_009823505.1 Rhizomys pruinosus
TTCCACTCTGCCCCCCCTGAGTTCACATGCCAGCTCTTCCACTCTGCCCCCCCCCCGGGTTCACATGCCAGCTCCCCCCCCCATGTTCACATGTCAGTTCTTCCACTCCTGGCTTGGTGACCCTGGTTGAAGTTGCCCAACTTCCTCATGCCTCAGTTTCCTCATCTGTGGAACAGGTGGCCTTACAGGGTGGTTTCGTGTATAGAAGGATCAGGTGGCACCATCTGTCAGAGTCCTTGCACTGGTGACCGGATAAAAACTGGACACACCTAGAACTTGTCCCTAAGCATGTGTACAACACTCTCATTTACATATACTCCCCAAAGGGAATCCTCAGTTCTGCTGCAAATTGTTCTAGAATTCCAGAGCACCAAGGCTCATGGAGAGCCTGGTGCTCCCCAGGGTGTTTCAGTAAAGAGAACGATAGCTCTGACCTGGCGTGGGTTCCTGCTCTGGGACCCCTCATTCCTCTGTGTCTTGGTTACTGTACTGGTGTACAGCCCTTAGCACAAGGCCAGGTGCAGGGAGCACTCGGTCAAGGCACCGACAGAGCTGCTGTTGTTATGACTGTAACCGTCGTCTAGTACTGGAAGCCACATACGTGGTAACTGAGAACACACAGGCATCAACTGGGCACCTTCTGGATGCTGGATTCTCAGGAGACATTCGTGCTGTCTTGTGCAGCACTGAGCTTTCTCTAAAGGACATCTGTGGAAGTAAGCTAGAAAGGACACCCGGGAGGGGCGGAGACCACAGGCTCAGCCGTCTAGTTGCCCGCCCAGAGCTCTTTTCATAGTAGCATCGTGGAGATAACTCTGCCCAATGCAGGATGCATTAATTAAGCACCAACTATGGACTTTGGGGAAGAGAACCAATGGGGATATTTAGACCAAGAGATGGAACTGTAGAGAGGAGAGTTCTCCTAAAGCTTTGGTGAACCCATGGGTGAATTCAGGGTTCTCACAGAGGAGTGGAGAAGAAACTGGGTGAAGGAGAGGGTGCTGGAGGGGTGAGAGTGGCTTAGCCTGCGAAGGGACGCTACAGGTGGCCTCGGTCTTTATGCTTGGAAAACCATTCTTGGTCTCAGGAATTGGGAGTTGGAGAGCCAGGGCAGGAGGCCTGGTGTAGTTGGATATTGCTCCTCAGCTTGGTGACCCTGTAAGTAGCACCTCTTCCTCATGGTCCATCTGTTACACTCTGGGAAGGGCTCTGATTGGCTGACCTAAGTCATGTGCCAATTCCTGAGGTAATCTTTGAGCCCTTTGACTCAAAGGCCCAGGGGAGCAGGTGCTGGGTTCCCCCTCTCAGAAGAAGAGGATGAAATAGCACATGTCTCTTCAGTGGGGCTCTGGCTGGGGTTGTGACTCCCCTGTGATCTCCCCATTCCTAATTAGTGAGGTGGCTTTGAGCTCCGGTTCTTATCAGTAAAGTGCACACCAAGGCTAGGTTTCAGCCTCTGTGAGATGTGACATAAAAAGCTTTGGAGTTATGGTGGTTGGGGGTGAAGGGTGTCCAGGCCGTGCTCTGAACTCTCCAGACTCACTTCATATCTTGGCCCTCCTCTCTCCAGAGGCTGGTAAGATTCTGGTTTGCCACAGGGGGTGCTGGCTTCTGCATCAACCGCAAACTGGCTTTGAAGATGGTTCCGTGGGCCAGGTAAGGAGACACCAGACCCAGGGATGGTGGGTAGTGGGAGGGACTATAGTGTATATGGGCGGGGCAGGCTTTGAGGTAGGAGGGGAAACTGTTTCCTATCCCTTCTGTTAGGGCAGCTGGGTCCATGGAGAACAAGCCATGGCTGCCAGCCCTCTGGGGCGTCCGGTCCAGTGCACTCTGCCTCACACGGGCAGATCTCTGAGAGCCGTAGTTTCTTCATGTGTAAACAGAACAGCTAGGGGTTGGAGAGATGGCTTAACAGTTAAGAGCATGGACTGCTCTTGCAGAGGACCTGGGTTCCGTTCCTAGCACCCACATGGTGGCTAAGAACCATCTCTAAGCTGGTGTGGTGGCACACGCCTTTAATCCTAGAACTCAGGAGGCAGAGGCAGGTGGATTCTGTGAGTTCAAGGCCAGCCTGGTCTACAGAGTGAGTTCCAGGCCAGCTGGGGCTATAGGGAGACCCTGTCTAGAAAAGAAAGGAAGGAAGGAAGGAAGGAAGGAAGGAAGGAAGGAAGGAAGGAAGGAAGGAAGGAAGGAAAGAAGGAAGGAAAGAAAGAAAGAAAGGAAAGAAAGAAAGAAAGAAAGGGAGCGAGGGAGGGAGGGAGAGAGAGAGAAAAGAAAGAAAGAAAGAAAAAGAAAGAAAGAAAGAAAGAAAGAAAGAAAGAAAGAAAGAAAGAAAGAAAGAAAGAAAGAAAGAAAAGAAAGAAAGAAAGAAAAGAAAGAAAGAAAATGCAACAGCTAATGGCTAGTGCGGTCTAGTGGGAAGCCTGGGCAGACACCTGCTAGGAGCCAGGTAAACTAGGCCCTTTGTAGCCTTTCCCTTGAAGGTCAAGTGTACGATTTGTCAGAAGAAGAGGACAGGCCTATTGTTTGGAGACAGGACAGAGGCTTCCTGGAAAGGTGACAGTAGACCTGAAACCCCACAGGGAAGGGATCCCAGGAGTGGAGGTGAGGGTGGCCATACAGTCATAATAAAATTGGCTGTGGCTGGCCTTTTGAGGTCTTCCCAGGCTGCCGTCAGTGGCCTTGAACTTGCGTGGATCACCGACCTTGAGTTGGGCTGTGCTCTACCCAAAGGCACCAACAGTCAGAGGATAGCAGGCTTCACTACAGAGCCCTTGCTGTGGAAACTGAGGCTCTGAGAGTTTAAACAAGCCTAAGGTCACCCAAGTTCAAGGTCACACAGCTGCTCAGTTCAGCTCCATGGCCTTCGAGCTTGGCCACTGACCCAACCTGTCCCCTCTTGCCCAAGGAGGAAAGAGTTCCCCAAGGGATTCATGTCAGAGTGACAGCATGCTGTCCCTCAGGCAAGCCCGCAGCAGGCATCTCCCTGTGACCAGGGCTCATCCTTGTGACTAGGGTACCAAATGGGGGCTCTGGCCTTCTTTGTGTGCCCATGCCCACCCAAAAGGTGCAGTATGCTGACCCAGCAGAGGGCTTCTGCAAGGTGGGAGGTGTGCAGGGCCTGGGTCAGTGGCCACTGACCTGCTCTGTCCCGCAGTGGCTCCCGCTTTGTGCACACGTCGGCCCTCATCCGGCTCCCCGACGACTGCACGGTGGGCTATATCATCGAATGCAAGCTGGGGGCCCGCCTGGAGCCCAGCCCCCTCTTCCATTCACATCTAGAGACCTTGCAGCTGCTGGGGGCCACTCAGCTCCTGGAGCAGGTGAGCCAGCTAAGGGCAGGGGATGGGGAGGAGGGGTTCCCCTAGAGTAATGTGGGGTATCTGAAATGAACCTGGAATTGGAGGTTAAGGGGCCTGGCTACCCACAGCAAGACCAAGACACCCAAACCCTTGGTTGCTCCAGTCCCTATATAAAAGGCTGTGGTTTTTTTTATAGCCTTGACATTAACTATGGTGCAGGTTATGATCCCTAATAGGATATAAATACTCAGTAAAATTGCACACTATGTTGTTTAGGGATTAATGAGGAAAAAAAAAGATCTGTGTACAGCGATTTGTTGTTGGGGTGTTTTTGGCTCACGGATGGTCAGCTCTGCAGATGTGGAAGCTGTGAATATAGAGGGCCAACCTCGGGGCTTGGGTGTTGCCCAGTGGGTAGAGCCCTTGTCCACTGTGTGCAAAGCCCTGGATTCGATCCCCAGCACTGCAGACCTGGGTGAGGTGCTACAGCTGTAATCCCAGCACTTAAGGTGAGGCAGGAGGGTCAGACCTTCCAACCCCAGGCTTAAACAGACTCTCAGAAGGCCCATCGCAAAGTGTCCGACTTCTATAGACCTGAAAATGGAGGCTCAAAAAAAGAAATGGAGGCTCAGAGAGCTGGCATGGTGTAGTCCAGGCTCTGGGTGGAGTGGACCCTCCCGAGGGCCATGGGAGACATCAGAAACCTCTGGGTGGTCCAGGCACTCAGCTGATGGGAAAGCCCTTAGGCCCTCCAGAGTAGGAGCCTGTTGTCAGCCTCCTAGGGAAACAGAGATGTTGGGGGCAAATGGATGGAAGGCGGGACCAAGCCCTACAAGCTCCAGAGCCCTTTGGGGACCAGCCTCCTTGATGTCCTCCCCGTGACTAATGGAAGGTTGGGCGCCCCAGGCTGAACTGCCATGTCTCCCACAGTCTTCCCTGCTGGTACTAAAATGCTGCCCCCTTGTGTAGAGCACCTAGCACACTTCCTACTTCCCGTCCAGGTCACCCTCAGCTATGGTGTCTTTGAGGGGAAACTGAACGTCATCAAGCTACAAGGCCCCTTCTCCCTGGAAGAGGATCCCTCCAGGTGGGTGTGGTGTTGAAGCTTCAGGATGGAGATGAGGGCTGCACCCGAGTTCCTCAAAGCGGGGGAGCTTCAAAAGAGAACAGCACAATGCAGGCCCCTGCGGCTGACCGAATGGAGCTGGGAGTGGAGAGAGTAGATTTCAGTTCTTTCTCCGTTACTAGCTTGTTATGTGACCTTAGACAAGTGTCTTGCCTTCTCTGGGCTTTAATATGTTGCTCTGGGGCCCAGGGCTCGGGCCGTTCCAAGGGTTCTAGAGCCAGAGCTGTGATAAACAAGGCCAGAAATTCAAAATCGCAAGAGGAAAGGAGCTGTCCGTCAGTGGAGGTGTGTAACCTCGCACTATACTGTGGTTGATGGAGTGAGCTGTCCATCAACAGAGGTATGCAAGCTGTAGCTGGTTGATACTAAATTTCCTGGGAGCCTGAAGATTCTAGAGCTTAGCTGTGGGCTCTAAGTGACTTCTCTGCCTTTCGAGGTGTCTCAAAGAAGAGGTTGTCAGATCAGGGGTGATTTTCTACTGAGTAGAGTCATTTCTGATAGCTCCATTTGGGGGTGGTCCCTCTCCTGGGTAGAGGCTGGGGAATGCCAGCCACCATCTTGCCAGACACAGGATAGTCTTCCATGGCAGAGTCCACAGTGCTGGCTCCAACTGACCCTGTGGCGTGTGTCCTCCAGGAGTCCATGGCTGGAAGGCCGGGGTGATCATGCCTCCTTGCTGCTCTCTCTCCAGGTTTCGCTCCCTCCACTGTCTCCTCTACCCGGACACACCCTGGTGCCCACCGCTGCTGGTACAGTGAGCCCTGAACTGCTCAGAGGTTGGCTGAAGCTTCTGCTGGTTCCCCATCTCCTGGGTAGTGTGAGGCCTCCAAGCCAAGTGCCCACCTGCAAATGGTCCCTGGCCGGGTCTCTGGGTAGTAAAAAGGGCCAGGATCTTTACAATGGCTGGTGCTGAAGGTATCTCAGGCCCAGGTTCCTCATTCGTGGCCACAGAGGCTGTGCAGATACTTGACCAAGCTACTCCCTGGGAGCTGGAGACATCAGAGCAAAAGCAGGAAAACTCTGTCTCCTGAGACCGCTGTTGTACTGACCTATCTCGACCACTCCTGCCTCTCCACGCCTGGCCAATAGACTTTGAAGCCTCAGTATGCTCAGACACAGAGAATGAACCTTTGGTTCACTTTCCCAGCCTCCTTTGCTGTGAGGAGCTACAGTGTGACCCAGCTCCGTCTAGTGGAAACTAAGCAAAGCCAATAGAGAGGTTTTGGGGTGGATTTCACAGCCCAGGGCCTTGTATTCCTGCTGCGACTGTGGATGTAATGGCTGGGGAAAAAAGCACCTTGCCACTGTGAAGGAGAGGTCAAGGCGAGCATCTGCCGCTGTCCCCAGTAGCATCTGGCCTGTAGGAAGTTAAACCTCTGGAAAAACAAAACCAAAAAAAAAATGCAGGGCATGTTGGCGCACGCCTTTAATCCTAGCGCTTGGGAGGCAGAGGCAGGAGGTGGATCTTTGTGAGTTCAAGGCCAGCCTGGTCTACAGAGCGAGTTCCAAGATAGCTGGGGCTACAGGGAGATCCTGTCACGAGAAAAAAAAAAAAAAAAAGGAATTAACCCTCTGTGTAGGTGTCTTGGTCCGGTCGTGTTCCTGGCTGGACCAGGGGCTCCCGTCAGTGACGTTGGGGTACAGCTCAAAGTTGGCACGGGGAGAGGAAGGGTTTGCTGAGTGTGGACAGGACCTGGGCATGAGTGTCAGGCGTGTCAGGCGTGCCTGTGTAAGGTGCGGTGTATTCGTGACTTGCACGTGTGTGTGTGTGTGTGTGTGTGTGTGTGTGTGTGCTCTGAGGTGCTGTGGTGCTGGGGGTCTATCTTCCTTTTCCTGTCCTCAGGGCACAGACTGGTGATTCTATGAGTCAGGGGAGGCTGGATGGGTGAGTGAACTGAGTGATGGGAACCTTCAGGCAAGGAGGCACACAGGTGGGTGTGGGTATGGGACCTGCAGGAGTTGGGGCCACGGTGGGGTCCTGGAATCGGGGAGGAAAGAGAGGCCTGTGGCTGGAGGGAGAGGGGCTGCCCCAGGCTGCCAGGGTCGAGGAGTCCTTGGAACACACCCTAAAGGCCCAGAATGCTTCCGGGATGTTTGTGTCTGGCATACTGGCCACCACCAGGTACCGGTGTCTCAGCCCTTGAGTGGTCCCCCTATGTGAAGAACCTGGATGCATGGTCCCCTCTGACGTTGCTGCCACCCCGGCTGCCTTAATGTGAGTGGGAGGTTGTTGGAGCAGGGGCAGCCCTCAGCCCTGCAACCCAGAGAGAGTGGAGTTGACACTGTCCACAGCCGCTGTCCCTCTCCTGCGGGCAGGCGGCTGGTCAGCTGCTGATTTAGAATCTGCAGCAGGTTTGGGGGTTATTCTCAGATCCAGAGGGCAGGCTGGAGGAAATACTCCTGACATTTGCTGCCTCCATTGTCAGGACAGCCCACCAGGAGGGGAGCCAAGCAACATGGTCTATGTAAATGGGGAGTGTGGCCTAACCCTCTGTGTTCTATGTTAGCTCTTTGCAAGTTGTCTGGCTCCAAGCTGCCGAGGGACCCTTCTGAGCCCAGAGACAGGGACCTGGAGGGAGCAAGGGTGGGGCCTTGCCTGAGCCTCAGTCTCCTTGTCTGTGTCTTGGGTGTTGAGCCCAGCTTGCCTACCCTGGGGTGCTCAGAGCTGAGATCAATTCAGGGCTACAGTGGTGGCTGACCATTGGGCTAGTCAGCTGAAGGTGGAGCTGAGGGAGACAGAGAGGATGCCATGGCTTGGGGGAAGTATTAAAGGGGCCTGAGTTTCTCCAGTCAGCCAGGAGCCAGCAGGGACCCAAAGTGGCTTGGTCCCCAACCACACTGCACCTTCCTTGAGTCAGTCCAGTGTCGGCTGTGGATGAAGTGGAGGAGGAAGCCGGGACACTGGTGACCAAGAGTCTCAGTGCTGCGGGACGCTGGTGACCAAGAGTCTCAGTGCTGCGGGATGCTAGTGACCAAGAGTCTCAGTGCTGCGGGACACTGGTGACCAAGAGGAGTCTCAGTGCTGCGGGAGATTGGTGACCAAGAGGAGTCTCAGTGCTGTGGGACGCTGGTGACCAAGAGTGTCAGTGCTGCGGGACACTGGTGACCAAGAGGAGTCTCAGTACTGTGGGATGCTGGTGAACAAGAATCTCAGTGCTGCCTTGTTGAGGGTGCAGAGGCCGCCTGTAGCACGAACCTGAGCAGAGGCCAGCATGAGACGCTGTCTGCTGGGTGCTTCTCCTCCTCCTCCTCCTCCTCCTCTTCCTCCTCCTCCTCCTTCTCTTCCTCCTCCTCCTCCTCCTCCTTCTCTTCCTCCTCATGTTCCTCCTCCTCNCTCCTCCTCCTCCTCTTCCTCCTCCTCCTCCTCCTCCTCCTCCTTCTCTTCCTCCTCATGTTCCTCCTCCTCCTCCTCCTCCTCCTCCTCCTCCTCCTCCTCTTCCTCTTCATTGTTTTTGGACAGGGTCTCATGTAGCCCAGGATTGCCTTGAACTTACTATGTAGCTGAGGATGGCCTTGAAAGTGCTGGTCAGTTCTTGGAGGAAGAGGGAGGCCTGTGGCTGGAGGGTCTCCAACTCAGACTTCCAGGGTCTAGGGCTCCAGGGAACACACCCCTCACCCTCGAAGGCCCAGAATGTTCCAAGATGTCTGTACCTGTCATGTTGACCCAGGATGTTGGGGGTCAAACCGAGGGCTTCGTGCGTGCTAGGCGAGCAGTCCGGCAACTGAGCTGCATCCCCAGACCCAGTCCTCGGGCTCTGCTCTATGCACTTGACATGAACCAGGGTATTTCAAGTTCACCTGCTTGAAGCAGGGACTGTTCCCACTTATAGATTAGGAAACTGTGGTACGGGGTGGAGAAGGGCTTTTTTGGTGTCAGTTTTGAGGCGTCCTTGCCTATGGAGCGTGCGTTACCACAGGAAGATTTAGGAGGATGAGGGGAGTCTACAGGCCTGGGTCCCACCCTCCCGCTCTCCCTGGGACTCTGGGCAGCTGGCTTCATGGCTCACTCACTGGCCCCCAGGTGAAGTAGGTGACATCCCCGCTGCAGGCTGAGGTGGAGACCCCGTGCCTGTGTGGAGCAGATGCTCGGCAGACGCCCCTCCTCAAGCCCTCACTCTCAGCAGTGGGGGGCAGTGGTGGCAAGGACTGAACTAACGACCTTTTGTCCGCTGGCCCAGGGCCCCATATAGCAGTGCTGCAGCTCTGCAGGCCCCTGAGCTGTGCATTGTCCCACTCAGGGTTCCTCTCTCTATATCCTCCGTTCCCATCATCTCCTCTGTCCCCTTGTAAAGAGACCCTCATGATACCCCCTCCAGCAGCATCTGTTTGTTATGGATCCCTCATCCTGTGGTGACTGCACCCCTCAGTCTTACCATGTCCCTTTGTGTTTGTGTATATGCAGGCACATGTGCATTTGTATGTATGCAAGTACATTTGTGTATGCATGCAGGTACATATATGTGAATGTATGTGTTTGTGTTTATGCAGGTACATATATGTGTGTGGGGGCAGAGGGCAGCCTTGACTGTTATTCCTTAGATGCTGTCTACTCTTTTGTTTTTTGATATTTTGAGACAAGGTCACCCTGTAGCCCCAGCTGCCCTGGAACTCATTCTGTAGACAAGGCTCGCCTCCATCTCACAGAGAGCTCTGCCTGCCTCTGCCTCCCAAATGCTGGGATTAAAGGCAAGCACCACCACTCCCAGCTCCTTTTTTGTTTTTTTTTAAGACGGGATCTCCGGCTGGCCTGGAACTCGATGATTTTGCTGGGCTAGCTGCCATCGAGTGCCAGGGACTGTCCTGTCTCTGCCTTCCAGTGGCCTTCCAGTGCTGGGCCTACAGGGGTCTGATAACACACAAGGTTTTTATACAGCTGTGAGGGTGATCTCAGCATTTTTTTTTTTTTTTTTTTTTTTTTGAGACAGGATCTCCCTGTAGCCCTGGCTGACCTGGAACTCCCTATGTAGACTAGGCTGGTCTCGGACTCGAAGACATCTGCCTCCCAGGTGCTGGGATTACAGGCATGTGCCACCACGCCCTCTGCCAGCTTTGTTCCATGTGCTGGGACATTAACTCGGGAGCTTGTTCTCAAGAGGCGAGCACTCGGTGACAGCCACTCCACTTCCGTGTCTCTTGCTGGCATCAACTCACCTCAGTGTGTGTTTGATGTCCCCTCATGCGAGGTTGTCCTAGCGTCCCAGGGCACTGTTGTCTCTGTGCCCTGCAGCTCACAGCCATGGCAGATGCTGCGGAATATCTGTGGGTTGGGTGGAGAAAGGCATGGATATGCTTCTCAGATCCCTCAGCTCCGATGACCATGGTACACGGTGTTCTTAGAAAGGGGCTGACACACCAGTACAGCGTGTGATGGGGTGGGACTTTATAATCGGTGGCCATGCTAGAAGCCACCATTCGTTCTTGGTGTCCCCCAAATGTGCTGCAGGCGTGATCAGGCATGAGGCCCAGCAATGCCCATAAGTCACTCACCACAGCAGATGTCTGTCTGGCAGATCAGCCCTCAGATCTAAGGGCCATTTCACAAGAACTAGGGACAGTGTAGGGGGTTCAGTGACGTCATAAGGCTCAATCCACCAAGTCCTCTGCCACTGGGACAACACTATAGGACTGAGGATCTGGTATCTTCAACAAGGAAAACTATGCACATGGGAATGGGAAGGAGATGAAAAGAAATTCAGCCTACCACCTAGTCTTGATCTTGTCTCCAACCAATGGGCCTTAAAAAGACACTTTTGAGGAAAATGAGAAAATTCGAGCGGGAACTGCACATTAACTGATATGAATGTCTCTGAGAGACAAGGATATTGAAGTGATTTTGAGAAATGTTCTGATATGTGAGAGATACAGTCTGAAATATTTATGGCTGGAATATGCCTGGAATTTTTGTTACAAAGAGGACTAAGGGGAGGCATGAAGAAAGGCCGGAAAAGTGGGGGCGGGGCTGGGGCTCAGCATGTGGGGGTTCATCATGACATCACCCCTTCTATGTGCATGTGAAACTTTCCACAATAAAAGGCACGTTAAATAATCACAGAGCATCTGCGGACATTCCAGTTGGCTGCTGAAGACCTTCCCTGCCCTCCCCTTCCTCCCTCCCCTGCTCCCTTCTCCCTGCCCCACATTCAGGCCCTGGGAACATCTGTTTTGCAGGGTACAGCTGTCCTGGCATCCGGGGGAGGCAGGCTCGCTGGGGCTGGCCTGACTGCTTTGCATTTGGCCCATTGCCCACTCACCCTAATTTCTCTTGGTGCTCAACATTGGGCCCAGCTGCTTTATAACCAGTGGCCCTCTCCCTGGGCACAGCCTGTTCCTATTCTCTTCCCCCCCACCACTCATCCACCAATTCATTTTCACTGCTCTCCTCCGAAGGGTGGTGGGTGCAATATACATTAGATGCTGCCCAGCAGAACGAGGTGGAAGCTCCGCTCTCAACAGGGGCCTGTGATCCTGGGGGGGGTGGGGGGAGAGGATGACATGTGCGGAGAACATGACATAGCACATAACTGGTGCTAACATGGAGCGTGGTGGAGGGGCATGGAGGTAGCAGGAACCCAGACACCTGATATGGGTGGCATTGGATCTCGGTCTGGAGCCAAGTAGAGCTCAGAAGGAACAGCCTGCATCACTCAGGCAGGGCTGGGGAGGCTCCTGGGAGGAGGCAAGCATCAGCCGGGCATGGTCGCTCCTCTTCTCAGCCGTTAGGTTCACCCAAGAGAAGCCTGGCACCACAGCAGAAAGGGTAGATGCTTCCACCCCAACCTCTGCATGATGAGTGACTCTGTGTATCCCTCACCAGAGACCCCACTCCGCGCAGCTCTGTGTCTCACAATGTGAAACAGGGCCAGGTGCATAGCAAACACCACACAGTTGCTGAGGCAGGTGTTCAATCCCAGGCCAGTATCCAGTACAGGTGTTCACTAGAAATAGAATCCAGCAGCCAGGGGTGTGGCTCAGTCAGTAGAGTGCATGCCCCACCATACACAAGGCCCTGGGTTCCATCCTCAGACATGGTGATGCACACCTGGAATCCCAGCCCTCTGGAGGTAGAGGCACGAGGATTTACAAGTTCAAGGTCATTCTTGGCTCCATAGTGAGTCCAAGGCAGCCTGTATTTGAGACTCTTTCTCAAATAGAAAAAAGTGTCCAGGGCTTACAGTGGACTCTCAGGAACCAAGTTCTAAAAGGGGCATTATATGCTGACCTGGAGAACAAGGTAGGAGAGGTTGGTGTGAGTTCAGCACCACGGACAGAGCCCAAATCTGCCACCATCACCACTTCCTGGGACTGGGTGGATCTAGAGTAAACCACATGTGAGTATGTGACAAGTGTTCATAGCCCGGCTTGATGGGGCCAGGTGATGCCAGTGGTCAGGATCCCCACATGATGCCGCCATCATATCTGGTTTTGGAATGACTTTCAGGAAGGTCACTAGTCCCTCTGCAGGGACAGCTCCAGCTTTACACAAAGGGGGGCTGTATGACAAATGTCCCTGTGGTTTCTTCTATAACTTGTATGCACCCCCATCCTGGGCAAACAGCTCACTGTGAAGCCAGAGTGAGTATGGCAAGATTAATCCCCAGACACGGTTTGAGTGCCTACTGTGTTCAAGGGCAGTGTTGGCAGCCAAGGGCCATGGAGGGAAGAGGATTTAGATACTGTCTGGAGAGCCCACAGCTTACTCATTAATTGCTAGAAAGGAGGGCAGCCTTGATAACGATTGCCAGGCTGAGTCAGCAGGTGTGAGTAGGAGGGGCCTGGGAGGGGAGGAGAGAAGTTCCTGGATCTGCCCTATGGGCCCGTTGGCCCATGTGGCCCTGTATCTGCTGCTTAGCACCAAGTCTCAGTTTCCTAATCTGAAATCTGGGGGTCATGTCATCCCTCCACATTCCCCCCAGAGCACATAAGAAAATATTCACTCATCCCAGGGCCCAGTACCCACCTGTGCCTTCCCCTGTGGACTCCACATTTCCTGAAGGTCCATACGCTCCAGGCATGGTAAATAAGGATGAGTCTTACCTCAGGGGTAAGGCAGACATGATGGACTCTTTTCTTAGCTCCTAGCTACATGCATTTTTTCCCTTGTCAAGCATGTAGCATGTGCCAAATACATCCTATCCTCATGCTGATGGGCTGGAGGGGAGAGGTAGGGGGATGGAGCCTGGAGATGGGTGGGGCTCTGTCCCAGAGTCATCAGAGGGGAGTTCCCACTAAACACCAATGGGGTGGCTCTGAATGTTGTGACTACCAGAAAGAAGCTGTGTGGATCTTGGCTCCTGGCTCTGGGTTGTTTGTTAGGCAGTGCTGCCTTGGCTGAGAGTTTGAGTAACAAACAGCCGAGCCATCAAGAAGGGTTTTTCAGGCAGGAGGGGTTGGGGGAGGAAACGAGCCAAAAGGGACAGTGCAGGAGCTCTAGGGAAGCACATTCTGCACTTACGCTTGGGGTCTCCTAAGCTTCACTAATAGACCTGCAGCCAGTGCTGGGGATATGGCTAAGTGGTGCTTGTTATTCAAGCATGGGGGGCTGAGTGTAAGACTTCAGAACCACGGGGTGGGCGGGGACGGGGGAAGCTAGCCACCAGCCTAGCTAACCACTGAGCTCCAAGTTCAATGAGAGACCCTGTTTGAAAAAATAAGATGAAGAGGTTCCATGGTGTAATGGTTAGCACTCTGGACTCCGAGAAAACAAGAGGGAGAGTGGTGGAGGAAGATGCCTTATGTCCACCTCTGGCCTTCACAGGAACGAGTAGACGCACAATAGAAAATGAGAAGCCCAATGAGCCTGCAGGTACTCAAGGGTCCCGCTTGGCTTTTCTTCTTCCGCTGGATCATGCTCAGTATTTTGAAATCCTTCCTCTGTTATCTGCAGGTCCCTTTCCTAACCTTCCATGTTCTTGGCTTCTTTCCAGGCCATAGGACCTGACAGAGTCGTTAAAAATGGGTCTCCCTCACTTCCAGCCCCTGGCTCCAGCTTCACCATGGACTGGATGAGAATAACTTAGTGCCTGGGAGCTTAGATGCAAGAGAGTTCACACCAGTTGGTTGGAGTGCCAGTCAGCTTTTGCTAACAACGCAGACTAGAGGCGCCTGGCAAGACGGGATCTCGGCGGAAGAATTCTCCGATCAGATCAGCCTGTGGCCATGTCTGGGGGGCATTAATTTAATTGTTAATTGTTAATTGATGTGGGAGGGCCCAGCCTGCTGTGGATGGTGCCATTCCTGGAAAAGTGGGCCTGAACTGTACAAGAAAGGCAGCTGGGGCTGGAGAGATGTCTCCTCAATAGTTAAAAGCACTCACTGCTCTTGCAGAGAATCTGAGTACAGTTCCTGGCACCCACAGGTTGGCTAACAACTGTCTCTAGCTCCAGTTCCAGGGGATCCCACACCTTTTTCTGACCTCTGTTGGCATTGCACAATGATGCACTTACACACACATAGGCAACACACTCATACACACAAAATAAAAATAATAACATATTTTTTAAAAAGAAAGATAGCTGATGGGGACTGGAAGGATGGCTTAGCAGTTGAGAGCACTTGCTGTTCTTACAGAAGAGCTGGGTTCAGTTCCAGCATCCACATGGTGGCCAATAACCATCCATAACTCTAGTTCTAAGGGATCCATCCCCCTCTTGTGGCCTCCCTGGGCATTGCACACATGTGGTGCACTTATGTACACACAGGCAAAATACTCATACACATAAAATAAAAATGCATACATCCAAAAAGCTATAAAAGAAAGGCAGCTTAGCAAGACAGGGGAAGCAAGCCAGTAAGCAGCATTCCTCCCTGGTCTCTGCTTCAGTTCCTGCCTTGGCTTCCCTGGGATAGACCTGTAAGCTGATAGAAACTCTTTCCTTCCTAAGTTGATTTTGAACAGTATTTATTTTATTTTATTTTATTTTTATTTTTGTGTATGAATGTATTGCCTGCATCTGTGTAAGTGCACCCGTGTCATTCAATGCCCACGGAGTCAGAAGAAGGTGTCAGATTCCCCTGGAACTGGAGTTGTAGACAGCTGTTAGCTGCCATGCGGGTGCTGGGAATCAAACCCCGGTCCTCTGCAAGAGCAGTCAGTGTTCTTAACCATTGAGCCATCTCTCCAGCCCCTTGATCAGTATTTTATCACGTCAACAAAGAAGCAAAATATGACAGTTGGAAAGAGCTATTTATGAAGTCTGACACTGGTTATTTAAATGAAGTTGAAATAAATTTGAATTCATAAGCAATGTTTTTATTGCTCCACTTATTTGTGGCCGCATAACTAACTATCCCCAAACCGAATGGCTTAAAACAGCAACGCCAGTTTTGTTCATAGATCAGTAATGGATCAGAGCTCAACAGAACTGTTTCTGTCTGCTCTGTTGGCATTGGCTGGGGGCACAGGGGGAAACTAGGGTGGAGCTGGGATTCCCTCAGGTCTCATTTGTCTGAGGCCTGGAAGAGTTGGATCTCTGGGTCACCACCCTGTCTCCAGGAGAACGGTGCAGGGCAGCCAGACTCCCAGTGTGCCGGCTCTGGGCTCCTGGCCAAGCCAGCTATGTTGCAGCTTCAAAGCCTCCGAGAGCTGAGGTGGCTTTATCAGAAGCCATTAGCCAAAGCTGCCCTGTATTCAAAGGATTTAAATGTCCTCCCTTTTATGGGTTTTAGTTCCGAGGTAGAGCCCAGGACCTTGCATGAGCAAGCCAATGCTCACGTACTGAGCCCAATCCTCAGCCCCTAGACTTCTTCCTTCTTAAAATTTACATGATTAATTTTACAAATTGCAGGCTAAAGATGTGGCTCAGTTGGTAGAGTGTTTGCCTACCAATTCAAGAAACCCTGTGTTCAAGCCCCAGCACTGCATGAACCAGGTGAAGCAGTGGATGTCTGTAATCCAGCACCGTGAAGGTAGAAGCAGGAGGATCCAAAGTTTAAGGTCACCATTGGCTACATAGTAGGTTTGAGGCCAGCCTGGGCTATACAAGACCCTGTCTCAAAAAATATTTACTTTTTCAAATTGGAGTCCTGGGAATCGACCCTGAGGCTTCGTGCCTGCTAGGCACGCACTTTGCCGTTGAGTTGAACCCTCTGTTTCTCTGTTATTGATTTTTTAAAATTGTGTTAGTATATGTGTGGTATAAAAATTGTCATTTTAATCATATTTGAGGGTACAATTCATCAGGATTCATTTCACTCACAATGTTGTGCAACTGTCACCCAAATGTTTTCATAATGTCTAACAGTGAAATTTTCAAGATTCAGCCACATTGGAACATGTAGCAGAATTTCTTTGACTGTCAGCTGATGGGTGTTGGGTTGCGTCCCTCTTCTGGCTGCTGTGCATAATGAGGCTGTGACTACGGATGTAGGAATATCATATTCACCACGGTGGTGTATGGAGGTCAGGAGACAACTCGTAGTGTTGGTTTCCTCCCTCCACCGTGTGGGTCCCAGGAATTGAACTCAAGTCATCAGACCCGGGAGCAAGCACATTTACCCACTAAGACATCTTGCTGGATCGAGTGTTGAAGTTTTAAAGAAACTACTATGTGGGTTTCTATAGCAGAGAAATGAACAAGAGTTCCCATTTCTGGGGTTTTTGTTTGTTTTTTGAAACAGGATCTTATGTATCCTGGGCTGCCTTTGAACTTGCTGTGTAGCTGAGAGTGGCCTTGAACTTGCTATGTAGCTGAGAGTGACCTTTGAACTTGCTATGTAGCTGAGAGTGGCCTTTGAACTTGCTATGTAACTGAGAGTGGCCTTAAACTTGCTGTGTAGCTGACAGTGGCCTTGGATTTGCTATGTAGCTGAGAGTGGCCTTGAACTTGCTGTGTAGCTGACAGTGACCTTTGAACTTGCTATGTAGCTGAGAGTGGCCTTTGAACTTACTATGTAGCTGAGAGTGGCCTTGAACTTGCTATGTAGCTGAGAATGGCCTTGAACTTGCTGTGTAACTGACAGTGGCCTTTGAACTTGCTATGTAGCTGAGAGTGGCCTTGAACTTGCTGTGTAGCTGAGAGTGACCTTTGAACTTGCTGTGTAGCTGAGAGTGGCCTTGAACTTGCTGTGTAGCTGAGAGTGACCTTTGAACTTGCTGTGTAGCTGAGAGTGGCCTTGAAATTGCTGTGTAGCTGAGAGTGGCCTTGAACTTGCTGTGTAGCTGAGAGTGACCTTTGAACTTGCTGTGTAGCTGACAGTGGCCTTGAACTTGCTGTGTAGCTGACAGTGGCCTTGAACTCCTGATCCTCTGGCCACAACCTCTTAAGTTCTGTGATTATAAGCAAGTACCACCACACTCAGCTAAGGGTTCCCATTTCTCCACATCCCACTCATACTGCTACTTCTGTTTTCTGCATTTCTCTTTCTCTGTTTCTCTCTCTCTCTCTCTGTCTCTCTCTCTGTCTCTCTCTCTCTCTCTCTCTCTCTCTCTCTCTCTCTCTCTCTCTCTCTCTCTGTAGTAGCCACTGCTGTGGGTATGTGTAGGAAGCTTCCTTTGCCACGAGCAGGTACAGCACAGCCCTGCTAAGGGAAGGGCAGCACAGTACCAGCCTGCGGCCACTGTAGGAAACTGACCCCTCGGCGCAGAGGTCAGTCGGTTACTTTCGTTACCCGACCTGAGAGGTATTTCCAACTCAGGTCCTTAGCCTGGGACAATAGACCGTTTCCCACCCTTGGTCTTGCCTTTTCCACCTGCCCAAAGACTGCTGGCCCCGGACAGGAATTTCAGGCTGATGGCTGATGGCCTATCTTCAGCCTAGGTCCACTCACAATACACTTCACCACACCAGCTATCCAGATTGGTGGTCTAAAGGACCACTGTCCAACCCACTGGTCACTCGAACAAAAATCAGGCCTGCTTCGGCCTGTATGCGTGCAAAAATGACGGCCGGGAATTCTGTAATGATGGCAATGGAGAATTCGATTTATTGCCTGCTAAGGCCTGCTTTTATAAGCAAAATGACGTCAGCTCCCAGAACCAATCACAGACCCCCAATTCTGCACCACGGCTGCCCCACCCAGCATCATGCACCTGGCCATGTTGTTTGCTCCTTCTTGGGGCAGGGTCAGAGAAGTCCCCTGACTCCCACCTACATGGTGCCCTGAGGTGTGCTGGCTGAGAACTAGCCCCCAATTCAAACTGGATCTTCCCACAAGTATGATGCACCCACTGTAGTTATCATGTGCATTTCCCCGATGACTAGTGATGTTGACGAGCCGCTGGCTCCTACTCATCTTTGTAGACCTTTGCAGGACTGTCTATTTAAGTCCATTGTGTGGTTTGTACCTGGGCTTCTTACTGTTGAATCCTTATTATTTCACACAGTTCCATGGTGTCCCAAAGAACAGTTGCTGGATTTTCTACCAACCAGTTACCTAGTAGTGGACGGTTAGGTTATTTCAGATCATTTGCTGTTGAAACTATGTTTCGGTGAATTTTCCTCACTTAGTATTTATCTACAAGTGAGTACACTGGATGTTAGTTTTTAGTGGTGAGGCTGACGGATTGAAAAAGCACACTTGTGGTGTGGGCAGTACTGTCCAACTCCCTCAAGAGCGGATGAGCTGACAATCATCCCCTCTAGTCATGTTAGAGAGCAAGGCCAGCTTCAAAGCTAACACATATGTTCTCCGTGTTATCCCAAAGGCTTTGCCCTCCTTGGGGATGCAGGGTTGACATTTCCTAATACCAGTTAACGTACTGGCCTGAAACTCTATTCTATTAGGAGATTTGCCACTTAATTGCATTTGTTCATACAACAGAATTAACATTGAGTAACTTGCTATCAATAGAATTAATTCTGACCTAGTGCTATGACAAATCTATTTATGCTTTATGTTTCAAAAATCCTTTCCAAGCTTTAAAAAAAAGCTGTTATGATGAATACATAAAAATCAGATTCTGTCAGGCTATGTCTGCCAGTCTTCCAAAGAATACATTTGTTTTGCTGCAGTTCTTTCACAGGAGAATTCATAACTGGAAAGTCTCTTTCTCATCAAGAGCATCTAACAAGTTAACAGAATGATGCTGGGCTTGGAGGTGTGATTTTGATGCCAGCCTCGTCCATATAGCAAGTTCCAGGCCAGCCAGGAATATACAGTGAGACTCTGTCTCAAGACAGAAAACAAAACCCAATGGATCATTTGTGGAACACAGTCTTTTTTTTTAATCAATTAATTAATTTATTTATTTGTATGAATGTAGTGTCTGCATGTAGGCTTGTGCACCCATGTTGTGCAAGGCCACGGAGGTCAGAAGAGGGTATTGAAGTCCCCTGGAACTGGAGTTCTCCTGGAATTGGAGTTTCAGACAGTTCTCAGCCGCCATGTGGGTGCTGGGAATCGAACCTGGGTCCTCTACAAGAGCAGTCGGTGCTCTTAACCGCTAGGCCATCTCTGCAGCCCCTGTGGAACACAGTCTTAACTCACATGTTCTATCCTGCATGTGGGTTTACAGATGCGAGCAGCAGCCCGTCTTTGAAACCACACGTAACTGCTCACTCTTCCAAGTTTAATCAAGGAATAAACAGAAAGCTGTTATGAGTGAATCAGGACCACAATTATAAGAAATGCAGAGATTAAAACCACATTTAACCACATTGTAGTAATACATGTTTGTAATTAACCAGTCATGGGAGGGGGATATTTTTTAAAGGGAGAGAAGTCTCATAAATGAACTAACTTGTAAATAAACTCGGGATGACAAGTCCTCAGTGCTCTGCACAGCAGCCGATGTAATATTTATATCCACTGGAAATAAAGATAAATGCCAGCCCAGCCAGGAGCGAGAATGGGAGCCACTCACACCTGTGATTGCAGCACTGAGGGGCTGAGGCAGGAGGATCACTGTGAGTTTAAGGCCAGCCTGGGCGCAGAGTCTCCAAAACAAACACAGACAAATAAAGCATGCACTGGCTGGCGCTCCCTGAGGATCGGCTGGCCTCTTCGAACCCACAGAGGCCTGAGAGGAGCGGCAGGTCACCGAGGCCCACCTCGGTTCCTCCAGTGATAGCCATTTCACTATCTCAAAAGCCAGAGATGTTTGATGATGGGTACCTGTGGCTGTTCTGTCTTCTCTGCAGCCCTCGGGAATCCAGGACACAGACCTGCTCAAATAATTCCACTGGACAACCAGTGTGCACTGTAGCTCTATACCTAGATCATCAGTAATCTGCCTTGTTCTGTCTCATTCATTCATGCATTCATTGCTAGCATTTATCAGATTCTTGTGCTGGGTGTAGAAGATACGGCATGCTACCTACAGCGTGATGATGACACTCTGTGGGTAAGGACATTTTATGTCTTAAATACCATGGGTGTGATAGGCAGATACATTATATCTAACCCACTCAACATGAACACATAACACGAAGCTCATTACTATCATCCCAAGACCATGCTGTCACCCTCTCCATCTTTCAGGAAACAGTGTCTCTTGGCTTCCTTGCCCACCCCACAGCTGTTCCCTGCGATGATCCACGCCCTGCTGGCTGGCCACTTCTCTCTTGCTTGACTCTGTCTGGATTCCACCAGGAGTCTGCCACCCACAGCCACACTCCCTGCTGCTGGCACTCCAAATGGCACTTCACCAACATCTTCATGCCCTGCTGAAGCTTCATGCTCTGCTTCAGAGTCCCCCCCACATCAACACCCCCCCCCAGGCTGTTTGAAGTTGTGTATGAAGACAGGGACAGCTGCCTCCCCCTGGTAGAGGCCCACTGTGCAGTGCAGGCTGTCACCAGGAGGGGGCACTGGTGCCTCGGCACTGGCTTCTCACCCGAGGCCTGGGTGAGGACCACCTGGCTAGGCTTGGAGAGGGCTATGGTTAGAGGGGCTTTGGAGTGGGTCCCTTGCCCTCCCCAGTCAGGGGAAGAAAATCACACAGCATGTTTCTATTAGGCTCAACAAGCACGACCAGCCAGCAATTAGAAAATCCTGCCAGTTGGTGTAGGGTAGGGTTGGTGTGTGTGTGTGTGTGTGTGTGTGTGTGTGTGTGTGTGTAACAGCAAGCGCCTGGGTTACTGCACTCCTGCTCAGTAGATGCAGAGGGCAGGGTTATAGGCCAAGGAGGAGGGCGCTCCTTGGAACCCGGAGTTGTCCTGACCCCTCTACCCCCTCCCTGGAAGGCCAGTTTGGGCAGACTAGGCCCTCTGCAGTGTGATCTGACACAGTTCCCTGGGCTTCTACTTCCTGTTCTGGGAGATGGCACTGAAGTTGTGCGTTGCTGCCGGCTTCTGGGAGGGGTGACAGTGTGCTGCAGGCGGCTGCAAGGCTAAACAAAAACAAGGAAAGCTTGCCCGCTTGGGAATGCGGGTGCATCTGCAGCCTGGAGAGTCTGCGGCCTGCCGGGAGCTGTGGCTGGTGCGGCGGGGGCTGTGGCTGGTGCAGCGGGGCCTGCCTCCATCTCTGATGACTCTTCTCTAATTACTCTAATTTGTATTTTCACACACATTCTTGGAAAAGAATAAGAGTCGGAGAGGCGGGCAGAGGAGGAGGAACCCAGGCCGGGGGGGGGGTTGCATTCACCTTCTGGTTACTACGCCCCCCACCACAGCACGGGGTGGGGGGGTCTTGGGACAAGGGCATACTGCCCTGATACCTGGGTTCTTACTATTCAAGTTCAGATGGGAATAATCCTGGGGAATGATGAGGTGGGGGGAGTGGAGTACCAGGGGGAGGGAGGGAGGGTGGGAGAGAAGGCTGACAGGATTGAGCTCACAGAGGCAGGGGGTGGACCTGGGGGGGTGGAGCGTCTAGGGAGGAACAGGAATGAGACACCCCTTCCCCCTGACTCTGGGAGCAGAGTGCTCTCAAGGGCAGAGTCTGCGTGTGAGCGTGGCCGTGCCTGTACCCTGAGACGGTTCTGTGCCTCTCTGGATCGTGTCGCCATTGGAAGGACAAATGTGTGTCTGTGATGTGTGGTCTCTGGCTGTGCATCTGTGAGCGGCATGTGACCCCAGTGGTATTCCCACAAGGGCTGGCTAGCTCACTGGCTCTTGGCTCTGCAGGGTTTCCTTGATGAGTCTTTCAGAACCTGGACTTGGGACAGAGTGGCAGAGGAGCTAGGGGTGTGAGCCGGGCTAGCCTAGATAGAGGCTGAAGTCTCTAGTACTGGGGCCAAGGGATTACCTCCGAGGGCATGTGGTGTATGCGTGCGTGCGTGTGCGTGTGCGTGTGCGTGTGCGTGTGCGTGTGCGCGTGTGCGTGTGCGTGTGTGTGTGTGTGTGTGTGTGCGTTTGTGTGTGTGTGTACACAGCCCTTAGTGGCTGCCGAATCCTCGGCTTCCTAAAGGGGGTTTGCCTTGCTCTGGAGACTCTCATTCCTTCTCCTTACCCTGGTCCCTCTCCCGTCAACCTGGTTACGTGCCTGTCATCCAGGATGCTGTGTCTACCTCTGCTAGGCTCTCTCTGACTTTAATGGAATTTCCTCCAGGGTCAGAGGGGAGATATTGTGGGATGAGGGAGCTTCCTGATACTATGTTCATAGTGAGAAGAATTAGGATTCTCGACCTTGTTTTGACAAGCAAATTGCTGATCATAAGCACACACTTCTATCTCCATAAGCTAAGCAAGAGGAAGGCTTTAGGCTGCCGCTCCTGGAACCTGGAGACACAACAGGCGTTAATTATCACAACAAGAGCATACGTGAAGGCAGCCATGGAATGTTCCAACACCAGGGTAGAAATTTGGTCTCTGCCAAGAAATACACCACGAGGAAATGTTCTCACCAGGTCTAACAAGGACGGCTCACACCTAATAACCCCTGTGCTGCCGGAGCGGCTCCCGGAATCCCAACACCACTGGGCATTTTACAGAGCGGAAGAGGAGAGCCTGGAACAAGGACCTTGGGAGGGAAGACTGAAGGGAGGGAGGAATGGCCACAGGTCTGGGCCAGAGCCTCCGAGGAGGGCTCCCTGGAGGAGAGGGCCACAGTGCAGGGTCTGTGAGGGCCCACAGCAGACAGCAGAGCACACTGTTTACGGCCCTGGAACTTGAAGTCCTGCAGCCTGGCTTCAAATCCCCAGGCTCCAACTTCCCGACTGGGTGACCTTGGAGAGTCACTGTTACTCCCACTCATTTCAGAGTCTTTAGCCTCAGCCTGGCTGCCCCGTGCCGCCCCCTGCCCCCATTCTGAGCCAGCCTGGACCTGCTGCAGACATCGTGAGGTCCAGTGAGAGCGAAGGTGTGGAGTCCGTGTCCAGTGTTAAGAACCAGGACGGCAGCACTCAGCCAAGCCTGGGCCTTGCGGCCAGGGCTGCAGGGCTCCGCACAGGCACAGGGCATGTCTCTGTGCTGCCCACTCAGCTTCAGGAACACCTGCCCATGGTCAGGCTCCCCTGCTTCCCCCATGGTCTCTGGGCTCCATTACAGTCTGGGTCCACCCTGCTGTTCTGGCCATTATGCCCAGCAGTCCTGGCCCTCACGTGGCTGCTCCTCATCCTGCCCTGTGTGGCAGGTGGCATGAGAGGACCTCCAACATGCCACCTGCAGTTAGATCGCACGTCCTTTAATTTTATGGCTCTAATATCTTTGCCAGGAAGCTTCTGAGCACTGAGACTCGAAATGTCAGGAGCCAAAGGGTCAGGCTCCCTTTGTGCTCTCAACCCTGCAGTCTGCCCATAGTTTGGAAGTTGTAGATGAAAGGAGAAGCATGGTTAGAATTTCATTCCCTGGCACCTTGCAAAAATGAATCAACAGTGCGTTTGTCTAGCGTTTGTCTAGCCCTGGGTTCTATCTCAGCACCAGGAAGACAGCGTATCAGTGAGATTTGCAAAATCACTCAGTTCCTGAAGACGAACACTGGTCTCTCTCTATGTGCATCTAGCCACACAGGTCCCTGGGACTAACCTGCTAGTGGTAGGTGCCATGGCCTGGCTGACTCAGTTTCCCCTTTGTGTGTCGGCTTTACTCTTTCCTGCACTGTTGTAAGAAGGTCTCAGATCAACCCTGATACACTTTCCTCTCCTGACTCTACCTACTGGACAGGCGCCCATAGGTCAGTCTCCCACGACTTCCCTTTCTATACGGGACAGAACCTAAGTCAGTTCTGAGCCTTTGGTTGCCACTGACCTTTACAAGTTCTGATGGCACCAAAAAAAAGCCAAACATTTTTTTTTCCTGCTACCAATGTTGAAGTCTCAGGAATACTGGAAGTTTCCACGGGGTAGTTCTTATGGAGTGGCCCTAGTTTCTGCTGGGATTGTCAGTGTCTAGTGGCTTGGCTGAATTTGGCTGAGCATCCAGCATACTTTACAGAGCAGAGATTTGAACCCTGGCCTTCTAGCTTCCTAAGTGCGCAGGCACTGTGCCACACATCAGGCAGAACAGCCCTGTCTACACTGTGGACTTCTTGGTGTTCCTGTGATGAGCCTCATAGGAAAACTTCTGCCAACTATTGCCTGTCTGTGGCAGAGCAGGAGATAGTTGTATCCTGTCCAGTGAGGGTGGATTTGTTCTGTTTGATATTTCTGGCTGCTCTCTATTGCCAGCAAGGTGTCACCTAGGTTGCCACTTGCTATCAAGAACCCCAGGCTGTCGTATGCAAGGAGCACTACTTAGACAGAGCTGTGGTGTCACTCTGGCTGGCCAAAGCTGAGTCGTGGCATCTGGGGGTGAGGTCTTGAATGCTGATCTTTTGGGTGTCACAAGCATCAGAGAAGAGGGCTTAGGGTGTGTCACAGAGCAGGGATGTGAGATGCAGGGTGCATGCTGAGGTCTACCTCCCACAGCTCCTGCTGCCCACTGTGATGACAGAGGCTGGGACAAGTGCGGCTTAATCCGGATGGAGGCCGAGACTCACTTGCGTCTATGAGGAGGTGGGCGGGGTACATGGCACTAAGGAGTACGGCAGTGGCAATGTCGATGGTGACCTGTTACAGTTTTCTTTTTCTTTCTTTTTCAAGACAGTGTCTCCCCAGCTGGTCTGAAACTCACTATGTAGAGCAGGCTGGCCTCCATCTCACAGAGATCCACTTGCTTCTGCCTCCTGAGTTCTGGGACTAAAAGCGTCCACCATCATACCCACTCTTCCATTAAAAATACTTTATTTCTATTTTAGTGTGAGTGTTTTGCCTGCATGTATGTAAGTGAGCCATATGTTTCCTGGTACCTGTGGAGGCCAGAAGAGAGCATGTAAGCCTCTGGAACTGGAGTTAAGACAGATGTTAGCTGCTAGATGGGTTCTGGGAAGTGAACCCCGGGTCCTCTGGAAGAGCAGTAAGTGCTCTTAACTTCTCAACTGCTGGCTGCCTTTCCCTATCCCTCTTTTTTTTAAGGCTTTTAAATATGCATTTTAATAATTTTTATTGTATTTATTTTTAGGGCATGCATATGGTGTATGCTTTGGTGCATGCAGGCCTTAGGCCATGTGTGGACGCCAGAAGACGACTTTCTGGAGTTGGCCCTGTCCTTCCAGGGGTTAAACGCAGGTCTCTGGGCTGTGGCGGTGACACCTTTTACTTATTAAGCCATATTATTGGTGCAGCCTGCTGTTTTCTGTTCAGAGCTAAACTGAGTAACTACCCTACGAGCGTTGCTTACTGTGCAGACAGGTCTTCCCTTCTCGTGGTTAGCTTCCTGGAGTGGAACCATAGGTCATAGAACAGGTGGATATTTAGTTAAGTGTCTCAGTCCATTCCTGCTACTGTAACAAACTGCCTGAGACTAGTAGCTTATGAATAATAGAAATTTATATCACATAGTTCGGGAGGCTGAGAAACCCAAGATCGAAGGGCCAGGGGCTCAGACTGGTGAGGATTTGCACCTTTCTGCCATGTCTCCACACAGGATGAAGAACTCGCTTGAGCCTCTTTCATAAGGCCACTAACCCCATTGAGGAGGGCCTCGCCCTGGTGGACTTAATCACCTCTTAAGGGCCCCACTTCTGACTATTAAGCGTCACTGTGGATTTGGAAGGGGACATAGACTTTTGAAAATTTTGATGTGTGTGACACATGCCTAGGTTGGTCTCAGCTCCTGCCTTGGCCTTCCAAGTGCTGGCATTACAGCTATATGTCACCTAGTAACATAGGACCTCTCTCTCTCTCTCTCTCTCTCTCTCTCTCTCTCTCTCTCTCTTCACATGGGCGTGAAGGTCAGAGGGCCAGAGCTTGGCATCGAGTGTCTTCCTCCACTTTCTATTTGGGATTCTCACTGAGTCTGAAGTTCACCAGTTGGCTACACAGTCTGGCCACCAGGCTTTAGGGAACCCTACTACCTTGCCTGTTGTTTTTTTATGTGGGTTCTAGGGATTTGAACTCAGGTCCTTTTGCTTCTGCAGCGAGCTCCTTACCATTTGAGGCATCTCCCCAGCACTAATAGTTTTCCATATATGAAACCACTAGGCCTTCATCAGATACAGTTACTGGAACATCCAGTTCACACCTATGAGGTGAATCTTCTTCCTCTTAACTCTGTTTTCTCTCATTATACCCCTTCATTTTAATTGACCCCAGTGTTCACTTCCCCCCCTTTCATTCTGTTGTTTTTGGTGTCCTAATTCAAAAGGTTTGCCTTGCTACAACAGTCCCTTTAAAAAGTTTTTAGTGGAGATGCTGGAGAGATACTCAGCTGCTTTTGCAGAAGACCCCAGTTTGGTTCACAGCACCCACATGGCAGCCAGCAACCATCTATAGCTCCACTTCCAGGGGATCTGTTGCTAAAATTCTTTGGGGGAGAGGAATGTAAACAATATCTGTCCCTCCTTCCTCATTGGTCCCAAAGACAAACTGGTACAATTTCACCAAAATGCACCCTAGGAAACCAGTGAATTTATTGGGCTTACTTACAGAGTAATGGGTATGGGTTCACTTACGAAGTGTGGGTGCGCCCCCAAGGACTGCACTGGGAAGTCTGCACCCAAGCATGGATAATGGGTTCCCCACAACTGCACAGATGTCCAGAGCTCCCCCCCCCACCTCCAACCTAGTCTTCCCAGTCTATATATCTCAGCCCTTCCCCCAGGCCTTGTGCACTGAGGGCCCAATTACTAGCCCAGGGAGGGAGGTGTGGCTGGACTCTCGGGTGAGGGCCGAGGGCTCTCCCTGCCCCTCCATCCATGTTGGGGTATGAAGAGTCAATAACCCCAGCTATGATGATCCTAGGCAAGCAGGTGCACATCTGAGCTCCAGATGACAGCTGTCCGTCCGATACAACAGGATCCGACACCCTTCTCTGGTCTCCTTGGACACTGTATACATGAGTGCACTTACCTGCAGGCAAAACACTCAATTTGTGTAAAAAATAATCAAAAATAAAAATTATTTCTTTTTATATGTATACATATATATACATATATTTATTTATATATATACATGTGTATATATATATACGACCTTACAATATGTAAATCAATCAAAATTGTATTTATTTCTATTTTATGTGTATGAGTGTTTTGCCTGCATATATGTAACATATCACATGTGGGCAATGCCTGTAAGGTCAGAAGGCATCGGATCCCCTGGAACTGAACTGGAGTTATGTACAGTTGTTAGCTGCAGTCTCGGTGTTAGGAACCAATCTTTGGTGTTTTGTAAGAACAGCCAGCACTCTTAATCACTGAGCCATCTCTCCAGCCCCTTCTGTAGGAGTCTCTTAAACCACTGAATCCACCTGGCCTCATCCCACCATACCATCACTCTGACACCCTGTCAACCCTGTCGTCACCCAGTCATCCCATCACCGGCCACACTGTCACGCAATTACCCTTCCCACCACCGTCACCCCACCTGGCTGTGCTCCCTGCCTCTTCCTCCCCTATTGTCCCAGCGGACAGCCACAGTGGGAGGGAGATATGGGAGGAGGTGACAGGCTAAGGCGGGGATTAGCAGCCCGTCAGGACAGGGTTGGGGGAGGACGGACTGTCTCCCACCCCCTTCCTTCTCCTGGTAGATTTGGGTTTATGCTGGGCTGAAAGATTAAAGCCAAAGAGATTAAAAGATTACTTTAGGCTGGGAAGCAGATTCTGCCCTTTTGCTCCCGGAGGCAGTGGGGGTGGGGTGGACATGGAGCACTGCCCCCTCCAGACAAGCCCCACCCCCAGGAGGCCGAGGCCTGGGCCACCTGCTGTGGCCCTCCATAGTTTACCACTGTGGGTTGGAGGGCCAGGGCCGTTGTGAGCTGAGGTGCCTCTGTGAACATGGGTGTGGGCTTTAGAGGCTCTCATAGTGCATCCGCCAGGAACTCCTGGGTGCTGGGGGAAGGGGTGGGATTAGCAATTTGGGCTTTAAAGACTTTCCAGGCATTTATACAAACCGATGTGTATGAGAACCTGTGCCTTTTATGGTGACAATTGACACACTTTAGAATATTTAACTCTACTCAACCATGACGAAGCACACATGTGTGTTCACTTGCCAGGTAGGCCCCGTCACTCTGCTCCATACATGGAGCAAGTGAAAACCAGAGATGCGAAGCAGCTCTCTGAAGGTCACACAGCTACCAAGTGACACACTTCCGATTGGAAGTTGCTCTGTATAGCTTCCAAGTCCCCGTGCTGAGTACTCTGGGCCTTGTCAGAAGCCGGCAGCTGTCAGCTGTTCAAAGGCATGAGCTGTTCCAACATGCTGACTGCCTAGGTCCCTGGGTTCTTAAAGTCCTCTCCTGGTGACCATCCCAGGACCCTGTGAAACTTGCAGTGGCCCATAAGGGAGGGAGCCCACCAGGCTGATGATCAGGAAGCAGGTCTGAGAGCTTGTCCCCTGCTGAGCAATCTCTAGGCCCAGGGACAGGGACCCAGCGTGTAAGGCATATGAGAGACATGCAGAGTCTCAGTTCATTTCTCCCTCACTACTTAGTGATCCCCAGCTCAAGAGCAGAGATGGCAGACAGCTGGGGGCAGAGGAGGGACAGAGGGAGAGGAAGCCTGTCCATCAACTTAATAGTCCTCTCTGTCAGCCCCTCCTGCCGCCGGGGATGGAGAGCCCCCTTCTCTGCACACTGGAAAGTGATCAAGGAGCAGCCATGGCTGGGATGAGGGTGTGATTTATGGGCTGCACAGGGGGAGCCAGTGCAGGGCGGGAGGAGCCATCCATCAGGACTGGATGGAGAGAGAGCAGGGAGTCGGTGCCAGCATCGCTGCCTGTCCTGCCCGCATCCCCACTGGGGCTCTGTGCCAGCATCGCTGCCTGCTCTGCCCGCATCCCCACTGGGGCTCTGTGCCAGCATCACTGCCTGCCCTGCCCGCATCCCCACTGGGGCTCTGCTTTGCCAGTTTCCTGCTCTGGGGGAGGGGGACTTGCTTTGGAAAGCATAACCCCCATCTTCTCTGTCAGTTCTTCAGTCCCCTTGGGCCTGGGCTGCAGTCTCTTAGCACCATTTTGAGGTCAAGGGAGGATCCTTGGACATGACCTTGGGTAGATTCCATCTCTGAGCCTCAGTTTCCTTGTTTGCTAGACAGAGGTTTCAGCATGGCCCAACCAGCTTTCCTGGGCATTGTGATGGTTGGCCGGGAGCGAAGAGGGGACAGGTCTCTTACTGCTGTGTTCCTGAGTGTGCCAGGGCACCCAGTAGTGGGAAGGCTGGGGCACAGCAATGCCCTCTGATGCATGGGTGTGCCTGACCTGTGTTGATGCACAAGGCCAAGGCCACAACTTTTGTAAGCCTGGTAAGTGCCAGTGGGGTGTGTGTGTGTGTGTGTGTCTGTGTCTGTGTCTGTGTTGACAGCCTTTCTTTGCAGCAGCTCTGTGCTGCCTCCACCCACTGAAGCTGGGAAGGAGTGGGGGTGTGGCTGGCTCTCGCGCCCAGGCCCATCCAGCTGGTTATTTATTGATTAATTCTGCTGCCAGCTGATGGATGCCGAGCCTGTGCTAGGCACAGGCCCTTAGCTGATTTACATAATTAAAAACCATCAGCAACAGAGCCAGACCTCACCCGCCAGGCACTCGATGTAGCGCTAGGACAGGCTGAGCCCCTACCCTCGAACCCCGCCCCCTCAGCTCCGCCACAGGCCTCCTGGCTACTGGAGCCTCTCAGCTCCCGCCTGTGGTCCACCTCTGATGGAAAGATGGTGCTGCTTTGGCATTCCACAGTCCCCTGTGTGGAGATTCTATTAGTCTACGGCTCTAAGAGTCTCTGATAGAGAGACCCAGATTATAAGATTCAGCTGAGATCCCCCAGAATGTGGTTTTTCAAGAGTCTATTACTCTGTGTGACAAAGGAGGAATGCGCCTGTTCTCAGCCACCTGCCCTGCCTGCTGCTCCTGAGGAGGGGGGGCGGCCATCCTGGGCCCAGCTTTCTGCAGCCACTGGGCATGTACAGTCCCAATTCACAGGGGACATTTATCCCTCAAGGGGTGGGGAAATGATGCAGGAATTTGGGGAGCAGGGAGAACCCATAGGTAATGGTGTGATATTAGCCCTGCCACACAGGTCTCTCCTTCAGGGACCTCGGAAAGGTTCTCGAATTCAGCTACACAGGTCGGGTCCTGGGTGTGGCCTCCTCCGCTTCTCAGCTGCCTCCTGGGGAAGCCTCTCGGCCTCTCTGGGAGGTTTTACCTCACTATAAAGTAGGGGTTACTGTGAGGCTTCGTTGCTACTCCTAAAAGGGAGTTCTAAAAGGGCTTGCCATTTTCTGAACAGGCATCCTAGGAAGACAGCCAGGAAGTTTGACAGCCAGGCACAGGCCAGCTGTTATTATGTCACTTTCCTCAACTCCAGTCCCCTCCCCACACCTCACATCATAAATCCCATAAGCACCCTGAAACTCCATCCTTAGGGTATATCCTGTGATTTGATCACCTTGGGAATAAACACTCTTTGTTCTGTCCTTTCTATGACTGGTTTACTGCTCAGTGGACAAACAAGCCTGGTGGGGGTCTCCCCAAAAATGTCACTGCCACCCAGTAATGGTCACCATGCACTGCGGGTTTCCAAGGTCCTGTTATTGGAAATATAAATTGTTGTTGTCCATATTTGTTTTACTTAAAATCTGTATAACAATAACTTTGAGATTAGCACATACAAATGTTCTCTATAATTTTTCTGTTGTACAGTATCATCTTGTAGCATTCTCTTTTACCTGTAGGATGATTTAACTTAAGGAATTAAGTTTGCTTCCCAAGTTAATGACATACAGTCACCCCAAACAGCTTGGGTGAATTTGATGAAATCTGTGACTTGATTCCTGCCTATAGGTATGTGTAATACAACTGCCTTTTTGAGACTCATGGGTCAAAAAATAAAAACCTAAAATAAAAAGGGGGGATACAGATATAAATGAAACATTTTTGTCAAAAACTTTGCAATTTAAATCTTAAAACTACGGGAAAAGATTTGTATGTTCCCACAGGTCAAAATGTCATCAACTTAATGGCTGAGAAAGAAAAGATACACCTTTGCATTGTGTAGGATGTACCAGGAAGTGCCAGCAGAAAGGTTGGCCCATATGAACACTGAAAGGAAGAAAAGCCTCAGACTGCTACAGACATCAAACCCCTCTGTGGATCCTACTTGTAACAACTGTTTTTAATGAGTCCTAATGAAACTTACCTTCTAAGTGCCTCAAAGTTTTAATACGAGAGAATTTCTTACCTCCCCTTCATAGAACAAGGAGGAATATGATGATGATGAGGTCGTTCTCTAACTGTAAATTGGAGCCAACTGTTATAGAGGTAATCTCTTATAAAAGCAGTAAAAAAGAGATGGCCTAGCGGTTAAGAGTGCCGACTGCTCTTACAGAGGACCCGGGTTCGATCCCCAGCACCCACATGGCGGCCGAGAACCGTCTGAAACTCCAATTCCAGGAGAACTCCAGCTCCAGGGGAATCCGACACCCACTTCTGAACTCCGCGGCATTGCACGACACGGGTGCACAGACTCGCATGCAGACAGTACATTCGTACACATACAGAAATAAAAAAAAAAAATTAATAAAAAAAAAAAAAGCAGTAAAACTGCCTTCTTTCATTGACTAATAGACATAGGAACTGTGAAAAAGGACTATTCTGTATTCAGAACCAAATATAATACTAAAGTCTCCTTAAGCTGTGCATTTAAGCAAAATATATTAATATATTAATACAGAAGAGCTCTGATATCAGCAATGGATTATTTTACCAAGGAGATGTTGGCCAGGGGATCCAAGTCCCCTCAAAAGGTAAAGGCTTCTTGCCTGTAAACTGGGATACTTGCAAGAAGAGAGGTGATAAGGCCCTGCTGTCGAAGACCTGATGTAAGCATGGGAAAGATGTATTGAGACTGCACTTGCAAGTGTACAGTTGGTCTCTGGAATACCAGAGAGTGTTACCAAAGGCCACTAAACCAATAAAGCAAATATAGGTCTCCTTGAGTCAAGCAAGACTCCTCTGTCAGCACCAGTTACATCTCACCTGCCTGGAAATACTGTGCAGCAGCGGCAGCCATATGTCTGTATATCCCAAACCTAATTGGCTATTAGCTCTCTCCCTGGAGGAATAAATCATGGCTGATGCCACAAGCTTACATCCTCTAGTGGTTAGGAGATGTTATAAGCCACAGTAAGACCCTGTCATATTTTATAGAAAAAAACGTAATTCATGGATTAACATACCATTCAAACATCTGTGTCTCTACCAAAGTAACCTACCATAACAATTAGTACTGTTTAAATACCTATATATCTAATTGCTTGTGCTTCATTAATAGGATTGAAAGGTTATTCCTGGACAAACTGTCAACCCATGAAAGGAAACAGCCAGAATTGACCAGAGTCCAAAACGACAGCTCCAGAGAAAGTAGACTGTTTTGCTTCTCATCCACCTGTGACCCTTTTCTAAGCCTAGGGAATAATCTGCAGAAGAGGGGGCATGGTAGAATGTAAGGGCTGCGATTGGGGTGAATGGTGAAACTACAGCAATACAGTCTGGACACTCATTTGATCAACTTGATTGAACATACAAGCCCCCCCTGCTGGATGGTGGGACCCATGGGCTGTGTGGGTTTGGGCACAACTGCTTGCAAATTGGTTTTACTTTTTTTTTTTTTAATTATTTAATTATTTATTTATTTTTATGTGTATGAATGTATTGTCTGCATGTAGGTCTGCGCACCCATGTCATGCGATGCTGCGGAGGTCAGAAGAGGGTCTCAATTCCCCTGGAACTGGAGTTCTCCTGGAACTGGAGTCACAGACGGTTCTCGGCCGCCATGTGGGTGCTGGGGATCGAACCCAGGTCCTCTGCAAGAGCGGTCGCCGCTCTTAACCGCTAGGCCATCCCTCCAGCCCGCAAATTGGTTTTACATGAAGGATGCTTGTACTCATAAATTATTACTTAATGTTAAAAAATGGAAAAAAATAAAGAAGTAATAGAAGAAAAAAAAGAAAGAAAATGGCGACTCAGTCTTGCTCTGAGGGTGAAGGCTTGGGCCTTCAGATATCAAAAGATCATCAGCTGGGACATGTGACCAAGTGAAGGGTCAATGGTTTCCATTGGTATGCTCCATCTGAGTCCTGGAGCAACTGAGGCAGGGGTCCCCTGTGACCCATGTGTCTAAATGGCTGCCTGCAGCCAGGCTTAGCCAGACGGCCTCGCAAGTGGTGGTAAAAGCAGGGGAAGCTGGGAGTGGGGGCCTGGGTTCTCCTCAGGAGCTTCTCTGACATGTGGCTTGGGCAAAAGAAAGCCGAGCTTCCTGACACCTAGACCCTGTGCCTGGCCAGGCTACAGTGTAGGGGATGTTATTGAACGCATGAACCATTTTCTCTTCTGTCAGTTGCTCTCAAACACAGTCTCAGCCCCAGCCAGTCATGTCAAGGGGCCTGGCCCTCACCAGCTCTCTCTGGTGGACCCCAGCTCTTGCCTCTCCCCTTCCCTCTGAACCCTTGTCCCCCTCTTCCTTTCCATTGCTACATTCCCCAGCCATGCTGCTTGGCAGGAATTCTTGCTCCTCCCAGCTGCTCTCCCCTCTTTGATTTTCAGAGGGATGTGTAGCTGGCCGACTCCATATCCACAATGGCAATCTGCAAGTGTACTAAATCCTAGTGGAAGGGACCGGAGACTTCGGGGGCCAGGAGTCAGCCTTAGCATAGAGGTGGCCTTAGGCTCTAAGTGCTCCATCCCAGAACCCCAGAACCCCAACTCCCAGAGCAGTCTAGCTTCAGCCTGTGATATTTCAGGCTGCTCCAAGGCACAGGGAATGTGCTTGAACCCCCAACCTTAGGTCAGTTAGGAAAATATTTGCGTAATGAGAAAAACATCTCAGTACTCAGGAAGTAGAGGCAGGAGAATCACTATGAGTTGAGGTCACCCTTGTCTGCAAAGCAGGTTCCAGGCCAGCCAGGGCTATATGCTGAGAGCCTGTCTCCAAAACAAATTAAAGGTATGTGATGGCACATACCTTTAATCCCAGCACTTTAGAGGCAGAAGCAAGCAGATCTCTGTGAGTTCAAGGCCAGCCTGGTCTACATAGCAAGTTCCAGTTCAGCTAGGGCTACAGGGAGACCCCGTCTCAAAAGACCAAAAACAAAAATCATAAATGTAAGATGGTGTGGCTGTTGGGGATGAGAAGTTGAAGGTAGGGATCAGTGAGATGGCTCAGTGAGCAGAGGGACTTGCCACCAAGCCTGATGACCTGAGTTTGATCCCCAGGCCCCACATGGTAGAAGGAGAGCACCAACTCCTGCAAGGCGTCCTCTGACTGCCACATGTGTGGCACAGCACATGCAGATATAACAGAAATGAATGTTTAGAAGTTGAAGGTAGACCCTCTGGAGACCTGGTTTTCCCCTCTTAGGGACACTCTCAAAGGAACTGGGAGTACTAGTTGAAACAGGTGTCTGCATGTCCTGCTTCGTTCAATACTGCCCAACAGAGAGTGCCTTCATGGCCATCAGCCTTGAGGAAGAAGAAGATCCCACAGGATACATGCCAACACACATACGCATATAAACACATACAGATAAACACACAAAACACACATAACAAATACATACACATACACACATAAACACACAAAAATATACAACACACATATGCTCACATATATACACGTACAGACCCAAATACATACACACAAATACACATACACATAAACACTTACAGATCTAAATGTATACACACAAACATACACATACACATGTAAACACACACAAACACAGATATACAGACACAAACACACACAGAAACACACAGACATGTATATACACACATGCACTCACAAACACAAACATGCACATATACACATACATGGAATTACCAGGAATAAACACACAATTTCATGCTACACTTCCAGGTAATAGTTCCTCCTTTCAAGTGTCTTGAGTTTGTGTCAAGTTGAGAACCAGTCAGCACAACTGACCCTTGTCAACTTGACACACAAACATATCACTATTGAACCATAACCCTCCTTTCCTGTTTATCCCCAAGATCTCACATTAATATCACAATATAAAACATAGTCCAGGAGCTGCAGAGACGGCTCAGCGGTTAAGAGGACTATCTGCTCAGGAGAGGGCCCATCAGCACCCACATGGTGGCTAACGACCATCAGTAATTCCAGTTCCAGCCTTTTTCTAACTCTGGACATTGCACTACATGGGTGCACTTACACACATGCAAACAATACATTCATACACATAAAACAAAAATAATAAATAATATATTTTTATTTATTTATTTATTTTTTTAATTTCTGTATGTGTATCAATGTACTGTCTGCATGCAGGTCTGTGCACCCGTGTCGTGCAATGCCGCGGAGGTCAGAAGAGGGTCTCGGATTCCCCTGGAGCTGGAGTTCTCCTGGAATTGGAGTTTCAGATGGCTCTCGGCCACCATGTGGGTGCTGGGGATCGAACCCGGGTCCTCTGTAAGAGCGGTCGGTGCTCTTAACCGCTAGGCCATCTCTCCAGCCCAATAATATATTTTTAAAAACATAGTCCAAGCCAGGCATGGTAGTACACACTTTTAATCCCAGAACCTGGGAGGCAGAGGCAGGCGGATCTCTGTGAGTTCAAGGCCAGCCTGGTCTACATGGTGAGTTCCAGCCCAGCTGGGGCTACAGGGAGACCCTGTCTCAAAAGAGACCAAAAAAGTCCCACGGTCTTTAAAAAATACAACACCTTAAAAGTCTAAGGTCTCTTTAAAACTCCAAAGTCTCTTAGCAGTGGGCTTCTGTAAAATCCAAAATAAATTACAGATTTTCTTATTCCAAGAGGGAAGAGCCAGGACACAGTTATAATCAAAGCAAAGCAAACTCCAAACCCAGCAGCATAAAAAGCTCTATGTCTACCAGCATCTGGGTCCAGCTCACAGTCTTCTGGGCACCAAAGGGCTTACGCAGTCTCTGGCTCTGCTAGCCATGACACACAGTCCAGTAGGCGCGGGCTGGCTCCACGCCATACCTGCCACTGTCCTTGGGAGTCAGCCCATGCTCCTGACATCTCCGGCATCCCGGGATCTCCACTGTAGCTGAGGCCGCACCTTTACCAATAGCCTTTCCTGGCCTCAGACTGTGCGAAGCCTCAGATTCTCTCCACGACCTATTCAATGCTAGAGCTTTTTAAATTTTTTTTCAATTTAATTTTTATTTTTGTATGTGTATGAATGTACTGTCTGCTTGTAGGTTTGTGCACCCGTGTCGTGCAATGCCGTGGAGGTCAGAAGAGGGTGTTGGATTCCCCTGGAACTGGAGTTCTCCTGGAATTGGAGTTACAAACAGGTCTTAGCTGCCATGTGGGTGCTAGAGATGGAACCCGGGTTCTCTGCAAGAGCAGTCGGTGCTCTTAACCGCTAGGCTATCTCTCCAGCCCCTCAGTGCTAGAGCTTTTATGCCACCAAAACCATTACCATGTGGGAATCTCTTACACTTTGCCTAGTTCTGCTTCTAGCTTGAGATGCCTCCGCTCCCAGCACAGCTTCTGTGTGCTGCCCCTGAGGAAACAGTTCCTAGAAGACTTCACCTCAAGATGCTGTCCTTTCAATCCCAGCTGATTTTTCAGTTCCAGCAAACAAGTATCCGTCATCCCAGTAAAACACAAAGGGCTTCACTGCCATAGATTCTTAATTCAAAACATCACACGAAGGGCCCTGATGGTCTTTGAGGGGCTCTCAAACTTCCCTTCCCAAGTCAGGTTTCCATTGTCTGCACTTCCCTAAACGTTCTTATCTTCCAAGCTGCCTTAACAGCTCTCTAAGCTCTGAGCACGCAACGGATTTTTCAGCTTTTCCAGCACAGAGCTTCACACTTCCACAGTCCTAGAAAACAGCACAGCCAGGTCCATCGCAGCACTGTCCCCCTCTCTGGTACTGATTTCTGTTCTGGTTAGCTTTCTGTTGCTGTGTTAAAAACACTCTGACCAAAAACAGCTTGGGGAGGAAAGGGTTTATTGCCTCTTACACTTCCAAGTGCTGGGAGTCAGGGCAGGAACCTGGAGACGGGAGCTGAAGCACACACTGTCAAGAACCAAGGTCTCTTTCTAGCCCCGCTGGCCTGGAACTCACTATGTAGACCAGGTTGGCCTCGAACTCACAGAGATATGTCTGCCTCTGCCCCTCGAGTGCTGGGACTAAAGGCATGCCACGCCTGGCTACAGCCTGTTTTCTCATACTACCCAGGACCACCTGCCCAGAGGTGGCTCCATCCACAGTGGGCCGGGCCCTCCCACATCACTCAACAATCAAGACGATGCCCACAGACATGGCCGTGGGCCAGTTTGATGAAGGAACTCCTCCGCTGAGCTTCCCTCTTCCCAGGTGCTGTCTTTGGTTTGTATCAAGTTGACAAAAAACAACCAGTGCAGGGTTTCTAGTTGGTCTGGAACTGGCTAGCCTGGTTGGCCATGGAGCCCTGGGGATTCTTCTGCCTCTGTTTCCCCAGTACTTGGATCATAATCGTTTGTCACCATGCTTGGCCTTTTCATGTGGGTGCTGGGGATTGAACCCAGGTCCCTGTGCTTATGCAACACACCCTTCCTGAGGAAGGGATGAGTTCGTTCGTAATAGTTTTGTTTTTCGTTTGCCATTTATTCCCCTCTGTGCTTCCAGGAGCCAATGGTCAACACACAGTGGGTTGTCTCTTCTCCAGATTGGTTTTTGAGGACTCAATGTTGAGATCCGAGCATGTCTATGTGACCAGCCAAGTCTCCATAGGCTAGCTGTCTTCTTTCACCTCTTAATCTCACTCAGTCAAGAGACCAGCTACTAGGCTGCAGTTGTGGCTGGCTGGCTGCCTCTGAGTGCTTGGTGTTTGTTAATGGGGCAGCCTGGGCTTCAGGGACTGGGTACTGCCCTGGGGTGACACAGAAGTCATTTGCCCCTGTAGCGCCTCCAGAAGAGGTGACACTATGTGTGGTGCTTTCAGGAGCTGGCACATGGAGGGACAGTGGAGGACCTGGCTTTGGTTACATTTCACAAAGGAGAGGGTTCCTGCTGCTGCGAGCTGGTACTCGGACATGGTTTTTAATATGCTCATTGCTGTGTCATCGATTTCTCCTCTTGAGCAGCGGAGAGAAACATCAAGGACTGGGACAGAGTCAGCCTCCCGGGGATCAAGAAGTTCACCCCACAGTCTGGTTTCCAGACATCCCCGCATCTTTTTATGGAATGTGAGGATTATTTCCTGGCTCTAAGGAAACAGGCAGATCGTTAGAGGGGCTGACAGGGTGGATTGCCAAGGTACACCTCAAATCAAAGAAGTGGCTTTCCATGCCACTGTGTCACACAGAAGGACTTTTAAGCTGGTCTCTCGTTTCCAAAGGCCTCAGGTGCACCATCATTCAGCAGTTCTATGGTTTGGTTATGAAACATCTCTAAAAGGTGCGTGCATTGAAGGCTTGTCCCAGATGCAGCAGTGTTCTGAGGTGGAGCGTTAGGGGCCCTACTGATGCTGAGGGCTCTGACCTCTGACCTCACCTGTGGGCTATGCACTGAGGGTTCATAATTTGATGCCACTATGTGGGGGAGCCCGGCAGTGGACATGTCAGGAGGAGGGGCCTGGTTGGAGGAAGTGGTCACTGGGGGGCATGTCTTTAAAGGAGGGATGAGGCCTGTGCCTGCTGCTTGGGGCTGTCTCCCTCACATGACAAGAAACTGGACACGGACTCCACACCTTCACTCTCACTGGACCTCACGATGTCTGCAGCAGGTCTAGGCTGGCTCAGAATGGGGGGGGGGGGCATGGGGCAGCCAGGCTGAGGCTGAAGACTCTGAAATGAGTGGGAGTAACAGTGACTCTCCCAGGTCACCCAGTCGGGAAGTTGGAGCCTGGGGATTTTTTTTTTTTTTCTTTATATGTGTATGAATGTACTGTCTGCATGCAGGTCTGTGCACCCGTGTTGTGCAATGCCGCGGAGGTCAGAAGAGGGTCTCGGATTCCCCTGGAACTGGAGTTCTCCTGGAATTGGAGTTACAGACGGTTCTTAGCCGCCATGTGGGTGCTGGGGATCGAACCCGGGTCCTCTGCAAGAGCGTCGGTGCTCTTAACCGCTAGGCTATCTCTCCAGTCCCTGGAGCCTGGGGATTTGAACACAGGCTGCAGGACCTCAAATTCCAGGGCCGTAAACAGTGTGCTCTGCTGTCTGCTGTGGGCTCTCACAGTCCCTGCACTGTGTCCCTCTCCTCCAGGGAGCGCTCCTGGGAGGCTCTGGCCCAGTCCAGCTGGCCATTTGTCCTTCCTTCAGTCTTCCCTCCCAAGGCCCTTGTCCCAGCCTCTGTCTCCTCTCTTTGGACAGCTTGGCAGTGTCTACTGTCGCTTCCTAGTTCCCAGGTCAGACCTCACAAGGTCTTGTCCCCACAAAAGTTTGGGCTGAGTCCTTTTGCTATTCCTAGAGCTAGGTTCCTCCCTCAGTCCCCCTGTCTAAAACCGAATGGACTATGAGATGATGGGTGTCAGAAAGTTCCCCCAAACCTCTCAATGCAAAGTTTACCCTCTCTTAGCTTTGGTTTCCCCTATCAAGAGGGAGAACCCCCCCCCACATTAACCGTGTACCAAGTTAACACCAGCAGAGGTTATTATACACACAGCAGACTTCCAGCGTGCAGCAGCGGAAACCCTGCAGCTCTATCATAACCCCTGCACCCCCAACCAATGACAAGTCAGATCAGACAGATCCAGACAGAGGGGTATTTCACAGAGCACTTGGCCAGCACCTCAAACCTTCATGACCATCAAAAACAAGGATAGGGGAAGAAACTGTCACAGCCCCCAGGAGATAAGGAGACTAGAAACAACACAGTGTGGTGTCCTGGGTCAGACCAGGAACAGAACACAAGCCCCGGTGGAGAAACAGGTGGGCGGGAACCAGCAAGGAGTGTGTTGGCAGTAATGTGTGGGCAGTGCTTAACTTTGACCAGCGTGTCGTGGTGCAGAAGGGCGTCCTGGGCCTCCCCCTGCTGCTTATGCACTGTCCCTGAAAATATAGAACAATTCCACAATGGAACATTTATTTTCTAAAATTTATTTTCTAAAATTTTTATTACACATTACTATTATTATTTTGTCTTTTTGAGATAGGGTCTCCCTCTAGCCACAGCTGGCCTGGAACTAGCTATATAGACCAGGCTGGCCTTGGTCCCACAGAGATCCACCTGCCTCTGCCTCCCTAGTGTTGCACATTATTATTATTATTATTATTATTATTATTATTATTATTATTTGTGTGTGTGATGCACTGTCACTTTGCCTGAGGAACAGGACTTGTCTAGCCTGCAGAGGTTGGGTTCCCCTGGCTTCCTATGACTGGAAAATCAGGCCCTTTCCAGCTTTGTGGTCGGGGTGGTCAGGGTGCAGAGTTCTGAGGCTCTCTGACCCCGCCTCGTCCCTTCGCATGCTCCTCTCTGTTTCTCAGGGCAGGACATTACGCTGGCAACCCTAGTTCCTGGCCTTTCTGCCCACCCACACCTCCCCATCTCCGTGGTTTCTCTTCCTTCCTGCAGGTGCTCACTTCCTTGTTTTAAGTAAGGATTTCCTGCATGCTCCCTGCTATCCTTATCCTAAGTATGGCTCTGAGCAAGACACCCGTGTCCCTGCTTTATGACATAGTGGGAGAGAGAGGGGCCAGGTTTAGGGTAGAGCTTGGAGCAGAGCCGCCAGCATCGCTGATGGATGGCTTATGCTAGAGCCTGGGGACATCTAGGCACAGTTGGGTTTGCAGCCTGAGGAACTTGGTAACAGCTACAAAGACCCATCTTTCTCACGACAGTTGGAACTCTCAACTACATACCCACTCACCTACAGGGACCTCAAGACACCCAGATTCGAGATCAAAGGAAGGTCAGAAAAGCAAGGCGCTGGGAAACACCTGACTGTAATTGGGGCTAAGAATGGGATTGGCCCAAAATACAGCTCTCTAGGGCCACACTCTGGCTTCAGAACAGCTAGGTGAACAGTGCTGTGTGATCCTGGTGGACTGCTAGGCATCTCTGAGCCTTGGGAAGAAAGTGGAACACACATGGCAGGCTGTCTAGGATGCTTGGTTATTCAGTAGGATTTTAATTCATGCGGAGTGCTTGGCCCAGGGCCTGCAAGGCCTGTAGTATATGTCTCTGTTCTGAGCTGCTGCTGCAGACTAAGGAAGTAAGATCAGATTGTGGGAGCCTCCTGAAGCCTGGGTAGGGACTAGTGCTTTACCACAAGGACCCAGAGCCTGGAAGTTTTTTTTAAGTTTATGTCTTATTTATTTGTGGGTCCACGAGTGCTGCAGTGTGTGTGGAGACCAGAGGACAGGGGGCTGCTCTCTCCCACCAGTGGTCCTGAGGACTGAACTCCCCTCCCCTTCACCTGCTGAGCCATCTTGCCAGTCAGAGCTATGTAAATTTTTAAGTACAGAAAGAACACAGAGAAATCCAGTCAGCAGCTTTCTGGTCCCTGTTCACCGGGAGCATCGGGTCAGCCGTCACCAGCCTGGCCGTGAGGCGGGTGACCTCCAGCTCCCAGGGGGCCTTCAGCTGCCCCAGTTCTAGACCAGGGAGTAGAGGAGAGTGCTGCACCTCCAGCCTCCATCCAGACAGTCAGATAGATGGCCTAATAACATAGGCTGGCTGGACCTGTGACCTGGTGTGCATTACCTTCCGCTGTGACTGCAGAGCATAGGACCAAACTCCCATGGGGCCCTAGCACAACACCATTGCGGAAGGCTATGCGCAGGGCTCAGGCCGGGTGGCAGGCTCCTTGGACATCAGGCTGATCACATCAGGTCTGTGCGGAAGCCCAGCCTCCTCTGTCCTCTTGGCCAGCTCTCCCTGGCGGAGTCTTGGGGGAAGAGGTGGGCTGCCATGGGACTCTCAGTGCCCTGTGCAGTTGCTCTTTCTTTGAGAGCATTGGGGGCTGGTGTGGACAATCTCAGTCTGACTTACACTGTCAGGTGGGCAGCTCATCAGAGCGTTCCCCCAACACCTCTTCTGTACCTGGTCAGAGCACAGGCCTAGATCACATATGGAATCACTTGCATTCTGTGTGTGTCATCGGGGGCACTCCTGTTCTCTGTCTTGGGGTACACACTGAGGGGAAGCAGCCCTCCAACTTTACCGTCCAGTAACCTCGGCCCAGAGCTAGGCAAACAGGTGCCATCTGTATTTCTATTGTATTTTAACTGTCTCTGTAAGTTCAAGGGCCCCCTACCAGACAGATCAGAGTGTATGGCTGTCCCTTGTAAGCACCTCTCCTTGGGGCCACGTCCCTGATGCCCCTCATTCTTCTTAGCTTTTACAAGGAATGTATGCTTAGTCCTCCTGCCCTTCAGCTCCCAGCTGCCCTCAAATCACAGAGTCGAAGTCTGCAGTTCTCCAGAACCCACCTCACCTGCAGCTGAGGGCCCTGCTTGGCATCTATAACCTGTGGCTATTGCTCACTTCGCCTGCCTGGTCACAGTGCTCAGAGCTTCTTCTAGTTCTTGATCAACCATCTCAGACTCATTGGCTTCCTCCTGGAACGCACACCCTGTGTAGAGCCCCCCACCATAGACAGGGGCCCTGAGGGAATAAACGGCATCCCTGCCCATGGTGACAGCTGGGGGGTCTCTCACACAGTGCTGTGAGGGTGCCCTGGCAGGGTACATGGCTGCACTGGGGACAGGACGAGGTACAGAGTATTCCCATGGACAGCCAGCACCAATGTGTCAGCCACAGGAGCCAGCATTTAAAAATATATTTATTATGTGTATGAGTGTATTATGTGGGTGAGTGTATTGCTTGCATGTGTGTACAAGTGCTCACAGAGGTCAGAAGAGGGTGTTGGATTCCCTGGAACTGGAGTTACAGACAGTTGTTAGAACGGCCAGTGCTCTTAAGCACTGACCCATCTCTCTAGCCCTAGGAGCATCTTTTTTTATTATTCTTTTTTTTTAATGTGTATGACTGTATTGTCTGCATGGACCCGTGTTGTACAATGCTGCGGAGGTCAGAAGAGAGTGTCAGATTCCCCTGGAACTGGAGTTAAAGATGGTTCTTAGCCACCATGTGGGTGCTGGGAATCGAACCCTGGTCCTCTGCAAGAGCAGTCGGTGTTCTTAACCACTGATCCATCTCTCCAGCCCCCCTAGGAGTATCTTAAAGCTAGATTTCAGACCTGGCCAGGCTTCAGAAGGTGGGCACAGTCTTATGAGGACAGACCCCCCCTCCGGCTCTGTACCCTTCACCTGAATCATAAGCTTGTTTGGGGGGGGGTCTTTTGTTTTTGCTGATTTCATCTACCCAGTTGGAAAGTAATTCATTACACAACAATAGATGACGAATATGGTAAACAGGCAGTTTTTCTGGAAGGAAGTAGGGAAGGTGGTAGGGGAGGCGGAAGTGGGGGGAGGAACCTCAGCTCCCTCCACAGATGGAAGTCACAGAGGAATCCTTAGAGATGTGTGTGTCTGCGCATGCTCTGGAACTCTTTCTAGGGGGCTGGGGCTCCCTCGGGCCTTCCATCCCCACCCTCTTCCTCCTGACCCAGGCATGGTTCAGTCTCCCTTGTAGTGACCATCGCCAAACCCAGATTCAGTGCCTCTCAGCCTTCCTAGGGCCCCATAGTGTTTGATCTCTGACCTTGCTTTCCAGACCTGCCCCAGTACCCAGGAAACCTGAGAGCTCAGACCTGAGGGTCCTGTCTGAGAAGGCGTCTCAGTCCCCCACAGCCTTCTCTTCTGGCTCTATGCCTCTTGGTGGGGAGGGAGGATCCAAGCCCAGCATGGGGTGGGCAGCTTCATAAACTCCAGTGTGCCCTCTGGACTCTGCACCCTGTCTGTGGGGTCCTCTTCAAGGAGGTGAAACCCTTAGTTTCCAGCACTGGACACCTGACAGCACCGTGACAACTTGTACATACTCGTGTGTGTGTGTGTGTGTGTGTGTGTGTGTGTGTGTGTATGTGTGTGTATTCTTTAAAAGAATTGTTTAACCTCATTTCTAAAGGGTGCATCTTGCTCTTTAAATGCACATAGCATTCAGCACTGCCAGGTCCCTTGCCTCCTCCTGGATCTTTAAGCCTCAGGAAAGAAAGATATTCTGGAAAAAATGTCCTCACAGTGACATGGCCAGGCCATGAGGTCGTTTGGATGTGAGCCACATTTAGTGAACTCAGGAATGAAGGGCATTTGTTGATGGGCTGTTGTGACCACTCAGCAGGTTGGGACCATCCCAAGGCCATTGGTGGGCAGGGCTCCAGGCAGCCTGACATGGCCACCCATGTCATCATCCAGTATCAGGGTTCTATGATGGCCTGATGCAGCTATGCCTACTGCCCACATATTATTCCACCTGTGAGCACTTAGCCCTGTTGGGGGAGGTTGATTCACATCCCACTAAGTCTGCCTGGGAAAGGGGAGATTGGAGTGGTGGTGGGAAGAGAGAGAGAGAGAGAGAGAGAGAGAGAGAGAGAGAGAGAGAGAGAGAGAGAGGCTTCTTCAAAGGAAAGCCTTTGATGCCTACTTCTACAGTCTGTTAATGAGTGAGATTTAGGAAAAGAGCCTTGAGCTCCTTGATAGAAGTGATCATGTGACACGATGGACGCCAGCCTGCACTGTGGCTTCCCCAGAAAGTCCAAGGAGCCAGCCTGTTCAGCTGGAGGTACTCAGGGGAGGCTTCTTGGAGGAGGTGGCCCTGATGATAGACTGGAAGTCACAGGTGGAGAAGGCTTCTGAAGGTAGGAAGGGAGGACAGCAAAGTCTGGGATGAGACATCTGTAGCATGTTCTGGAAAGGACAGGCATGAATCAGTGTTGCTGGCTCCTACAGCCCCTGTAGGGTGACAGGTGAGATGCTGACTGGGTAAGCCAAAGTGACTGCAAAAGGCCTGTGTGGACATCACCAGTCCACCAAGATACTTTCTACAGGGTGAGCACTTAGGCAGCTGACAGCAATTACTGGACAGCTCTGGGCCACCACTGGAGGGCTTTAAACAGATGAGTGAGGAGGAGGAAGTTGTTACAGGAAACTAAGTGGTGGACAGCAAGGTCTGGTCTCAAGTTGGGATATGTGGCTGCCAGCCTTTGTCTAACCCTACCCCCAGGACATGGGAGGGGTGGGGGGAGTCTCAGGGTCCTGTGTGGGTACCACTTAGCTCTCTGTGCTTCTGAATCTGCACTAACATGGTAGCCACAAGCCAGGTGTGGGTATTTAAATCTAGATCAATCAAAATAAAAAGGATCAGTGGCATTCTGCAATTGCATCAGGCATGTGTTTAACCACACAACAGCCATGTGAGGTTAGTGGCTCTTTAAATGATTTCCACCATGGGACAGTGCTAGTGTACAGGAAGCCCAATCAAGGACACAGATGGTGTGGTCCACCATGAATGACCCTCAGCCCAGGCCAACCCCGTGTTGTGTGCTGCAGAGGTGGAGAGCCAAACGCTTGGTAGTTTGTCTCCGCTCTGCCCAGGCCAGTTTCCAAGGGTGTAATGTCAGAACAGTGAGGGCTCAAAACCACCTCCAAGTCAGACGCCAACTCTGTGGGCCCCTTGGGAGAGGAGTGCTCCTGTGGGGAGCACCCGCATTGCCCCTGGAACTTGTTGCTTTGCTGTCCTCCTTTTCCACCAGAGGAAACAGCCTAAGGAGGGCACGGGTGCGACGGTCACTCTAGCAGATGATAGAACCACAAGAGGCTCTTCTGCCATTTGATACCTGGAACTCCTGAGGTGAGCATTGCTCAGTTTCTTGGGCAGGGAGCAGGGAATAACCAGGTCTCTGGTTAGTGTCCACCTCTGAGCGCGCTGGAGTTAGGGAGTTTTCTGTAGTTGTACGTTAGATCCGCCAGAGGGCGCACCAGCCGCTGACTCTGAGCCTGAAGGGGAGGACTTTGGGGAGGGCGCTCACTGAGCTGGACCCTGCGGTGCGCACAGCCTCGGGGAGGGGGACCAGAAGCTGTCTGTCTCGCCTCCCCTATGGGCGGGGACAGCATAATTGCTTGTTTGGGTCAGCAAGGAGGGACCTTCAAGGGTAGGTAGGAGTGAGCCAGAGGTGCAGGTTTGGAGGGCAGAGGGGACACATCCAACATGTCTCCATCCCTCGAGGTGACAGGTGGCCTGCGGCCCAGAGCTTGTCTATCTCAGTCTTCTGGCCGTCTACCTGGACCGTCTTCTCCCCGTCTTCAACGACTAGAGGGTGACGGTTCTGAGCACCCCTTCTCTCTAGGGGGTCCTCACCTCACACAGTGTGTGCCCTCCACTCACACAGGGGATGCTCACCACCTCTGTGACTTTGCACATGCTGTTCCTGCAGCCCGGGACACGCTTCTCAACTGCCTTCAGCTGACCTACTAGTCCAGACCCAGCTCAGGCCTGGATGAAATGCTCCGGGTAGAAGTTCCTGCAGCCCTGGGCTCCAGGGTGCATCCCCTGCGGCGGGGTACTAAAACGAGCCTGGGCCACGGAGCTCTAGGTCTTGGGTCCCCGTGGCTGCAGGGATGGGGGCCTGACCCAGTCCGGACTCCCCACCAGCTGCTGCAGGCTCAGAGCTGCTCTCTGCCAGGGCTTTGCGGGTGGAGCAGGTGTGTGTGTGTGGTGGGAGAGGAGCTGAGCTGGGGCACGGAGACCCCTGGAAGGGGGTCGGGGGCACAGAACCCAGCATCTTCCTGGGGATGATGTGAGTACGGCTCGCCGCTGAGCTGGCTGAGTAACCTTGGGGCAGTCACTCATCAACCTCAGCTGTCGCGCCTGTACAGTGGGAACACAGCATCCCACTCCACGGGGCTGGCCACCAGCGCAGCGCGGGACCTCCAGGCAGGGCGCGGGGTCGGGTTGGGATGCCTGGAGGGGAGGCTGGTTGTGCTGGGGGCGTCCTCCGACAGCGCCAGCCACTTTGCAGCTGTGGGATGCGCTGGCGGCGACCCCGCGGCGTGTGCGGTGCCCATCGCGCGGCAGGGTCGGGGGTACGCGCCCGGCGGGTGCCCGGGGCTAGGCTGTCCGCTGTGCCACCGCCTCGCAAGGCGCCGAGTTGCAGCAGCCCCGCGGCGCGTGTCTGGGGGCGCGTGTGTGGCCGCCGCCGAGGCAGCGGGCGGGGGGCAGGAAGGGTCCGCAGCGGACAGGCCTGGCAAGACAGACCTACAGACACGGTGCTGACGTTCCCGCGCCCGGGCCCCCTGCGCCCGGGTCCTCTGCGCCCTGGTCCCCTGCGCGCCGCGCGCGGCGGGAGGCGGGGGCGGCGGTGTGCGCGCACACGCTCGCTCGCAGACACACACGCCCCGGCCACGCCACAGACACACGACACGCACGGAGCCCCAGCCGGCCGCAGCGCACACTCGCACCGGCGCTCGCGCTTGCGCTCCCTCTCCCGCGCAGGCCTCGCAGCAGCAGCTGCCCGGAGGCGGCGGCATCCGGCCCGGATCCCGGATCCTGGCCCGGTGTAGGTGAGTGGATTCCTCCGGATCCCAGCGCTGCCCGCCGCCCGCGGAGACCGTGGGAGTCCGGGCTCAGCCTCGGGGCACAGTGGCCTCCAGAGGGGGTGGGGCTTGGAGAAAGACCCAGGACGGGAGGATGAGCGGGAGAGGGCCACCCTCTGCTCCTCCAGGTCTGGGGATCCCTGGGCGACCCCCAGGGGACCACCTTGCGCGGGGGCGGTGGGGCGGGGCTGGGCGGAGGCGGGGTGGGAGGGCACGGAGGACGATCACCGAGGAGGTGAGCATTTTCGGGGTGGTGCAGAGGCTTGGCGGCGGCGGACGATCTGGCTAGCCAGTGTCACACGGCACCTCTCTGCCCCCCATCTTAGCGAACCAGAGGCCCCAACCCTCTTTTCCCTGGGTCCTGGGAGGGGTCAAGGAATTAATTCATCTTCTCACTGGTAAGGGGGTGGCGGGGGTGACTGGCTGGCTGGCTGGCTGGCCCAGGAGGTGGGGCCCGGGGTGGGGCTTTTCCCCCTTCTCCGCAGGGGCGCCATGGATTTAGTAGGAAGACCAGAGCTGGGTGTGTTGTGGGGGGAGTAAGGACCCTTGCAAGGGCTTCACTCCTTCTTCTGCAGGGCTGGTGTGGGGCCCACCAGTGCATCAGCATGAACCGGCAGACTGCAGCTCTGTCTGGGCCAGGCCACCGCCGGTGGTGTGTGCATATGTGTGTGTGTGTGCTGTCTGTGCCAATGTGTGTGCATGTTCTGACTGCAACTGGCCAGGAGGGGGAAAGGGGTGGGTGTGTTGGCCAGTGGGGCGGCTTGTACACGTGGGGAGGGGTGTGTGTTGACTCAGGATAGCCCCCACTGTCTGCACACACACACACATACACACACACACACATACACACACAATCTGTGACCTAGTGGGGCTTCCTTGGAGTGTGTGTGTGTGTGTGTGTGTGTGTGTGTGTGTGTGTGAATGAATGTGCGCACTTGGGCAGCTTGTGTTGAGGATGGAGAATGCTGGGCTGCAGTGTGTCAGGCGTGACCAAGGAGAATGAGCCGGGACATTGCTCTCACCGGCAGTTAGCTCTGGAGGGCTGTGGTACTTGAGGGCACTTTCCTGGGCACCTAAGCTCTGCCTGGTCCCCTTCCCCTGGTTTCCTCCCACAGGGCAGCAGCTGCAGAGGCCCTGGCCCTTTTCTGAGGGATACAGGTGTTGAGCTGGAGAGCGTGTGTGCATGTGTGCTTGCGTGCTCCTGTGTCCGGCTGCGGCTGTCACTGTCAGCAGGCCGGCCTGTGGGAGGGGAGGCTGGGGGAAGGGGCAGCTGCTCTCTTTACCTAGAGCCATGTGGTAGCTGTGGCCCTGGCTGCCCGCTCTGTGACAGAGGAGGGGATCTCAACCTCAAGCTTGGAGCTGCATCCTGGGGGCTGGGCATGTTTGCCTGTGTATGTGTGTGTGTGCTTGGCTCATGCTTCATTCCTGTAGCCTGTGGACACCTGTGGGACCGGTAGTGTCTAGACTATCAGCGGAGCATGTGGGCTTACACATGTGTGTACATGTTGTCTGGCGCATGGTTGCAAACACACGGGTACCGTCTCAGTTATGCGTGGGCCCTACTGGTATGAGTGAGAAGAGTACCCAAAGGGAGACATCAGGAGAGGTGTGTGTGACGTCAGTGAGAACCTTGGGGTGTGACATCAGCTCAAGGATACTGGTGACGTCACTGGGACAGCTGTTTGAAGGCCACTCCCCTGGGCCCGGAGCCTATGATATCACTGTTGTGTATGTGGAACAGAGTCTAGTCATGCCCCCTGTGGGCAGAGGAGGAGAAGAGAAAGGGGGCGGAGCCTCAGGGTCAGTGGTCCTTTCTAGGGTCCCATTTCCTAGTGCTCTGAGCCCACCTTGTTCCTTGCTCTGGGAAGAATGCATCTCATTTTTCCCTACAGGACACCCCCTCCCATTTGACCCCTTCGGGTCGGAGCTGGCCTTCCTGCCCCAGCCAGCTAACAGACCCTTGGGCCACAGGAGTTAGTGTTCCTGTGGACCTGCAGGTGACCACAGAAAACTTGCCCAGGAGGCAGCTTGCAACCATGGGTTCTAATCTCAATTTGAGTTTTGTGACTTAGGCATTCCAGTTGCCTTCATCTCTCACCTGCCAGTTAGGGAGCAGGCTAGAGAGGTGAAGGGGGTCACAGTGGACCTTATTGGGGCACTGGCACCAGGCACACGGAATGGGGCTCAGCTTGTGCCAACCCTGTCTTCTATTCCCCCCAGCTCAGAGCAGCTGCCTGCCTCCCCTCCCCCAATTTTGGTTTAAGGCTAACTTGTAAAGAATTTGCTTTCCTGGGGTCCTTGAAGCAGTCCTGTGAGGCAGGTGGGCTGACTGCTCTCACATGCCCATTTGACAGAGAGGCAAATTGAGATCATTGCATTCCTTCTTTACCATGAATTTGCCTGCCGAGCGTCTGCAGGGAGCCATCCTATAAGCAGGACCCTTCCCTAAGATGCTCTCATTTTATAGAGGCATAAGGACCCCCCCCCAAGTCACTGTGGGTAGGGTGAGTCAGAGGGGGCAAGTGGGTTGAGAGGTTCCTGGCTACAGCAGAGGCTTCCTGAACAGAGCAGGCACACCCAGTTCCCAAGTCTTCTTCGGGGAAGGGTCTGGGGTTCCTGGTGGCTCTGTACTTCTGTCTCGCTATGGCTGTCTTAGCATGGGGGCTTCTTCAGGATATGGGCTTTGGAAGCGGAACTGTGGGCAAGGGCTGCTTCTGCATTCCTGGCTGTGCTGACACAGGTGGGAGGGCTGCTTCATAAGTGATATCAGCGTGGTGATCATCAGAGTGTGGTGCACACCTTTAATCCCAGCACTCGGGAGGCAGGAGCAGGGGGATCTCTTTGAGTTCAAGGCCAGTCTGGTCTACAGACCGAGTTCCGGGACAGCTGGGGCTACAGAAAGACCCTGTCTCAAAAAGAAAAACAAAGTGATGTCAGATCCAGAGCATCACCTGCCTCTGGTACCCTCGCTTGTCCCAGGTCCAGGTTGGCTCTCAGCCTCAAGCCCCTCCATACCATCAGTGTCCAGCCACACCCACTACGTTTGAGACTCCTTAACTGTCTACTGAGCCAGCAGTGGGAATAGTCCAGAACATTAACTCAGTCCTTTGCCTCTGGTGGTCGCAGCCAATCCCTGATCAAATTAACCTCATGGTCCAGGGAGCACCCCCAGGGCTCTGACCTTGTGATTGGGACTCTTGTCTGCAGGGTTGGGATAACAGAGCTCTCTTTCTTTCACCCGAGCCCTCCACACGGTTCCCAGGAAGCCCTGGAGAGGAGCCTGAGGAAAGGGCTGGTACAGACAGCAGCAATAGTCCATACAGACAGCAGCAATAGTCCGTACAGACAGCAGCAACAGTCCATACAGACAGCAGCAATACTCTATACAGACAGCAGCAATAGTCCACACAGACAGCAGCAATAGTCCGTACAGACAGCAGCAATAGTCCACACAGACAGCAGCAATAGTCCACACAGACAGCAGCAGTAGTCCGTACAGACAGCAGCAATAGTCCGTACAGACAGCAGCAATAGTCCACACAGACAGCAGCAATAGTCCACACAGACAGCAGCAATAGTCCACACAGACAGCAGCAATAGTCCACACAGACAGCAGCAATAGTCCATACAGACAGCAGCAATAGTCCATACAGACAGCAGCAATAGTCCACACAGACAGCAGCAATAGTCCGTACAGACAGCAGCAATAGTCCATACAGACAGCAGCAATAGTCCACACAGACAGCAGCAATAGTCCGTACAGACAGCAGCAATAGTCCATACAGACAGCAGCAATAGTCCACACAGACAGCAGCAATAGTCCATACAGACAGCAGCAATAGTCCACACAGACAGCAGCAATAGTCCACACAGACAGCAGCAATAGTCCATACAGACAGCAGCAATAGTCCACACAGACAGCAGCAATAGTCCGTACAGACAGCAGCAATAGTCCATACAGACAGCAGCAATAGTCCATACAGACAGCAGCAATAGTCCACACAGACAGCAGCAATAGTCCGTACAGACAGCAGCAATAGTCCACACAGACAGCAGCAATAGTCCACACAGACAGCAGCAATAGTCCATACAGACAGCAGTAATAGTCCACACAGACAGCAGCAATAATTCGTCCAGACAACAGCAATAGTCTGTACAGACAGCAGTAATAGTCCACACAGACAGCAGCAATAGTCTATACAGACAGCAGTAATAGTCTGTACAGACAGCAGCAATAGCGCATACAGACAGCAGCAATAGCCCATACAGACAGCAGCAATAGTCCATACAGACAGCAGCAATAGTGTGTACAAACAGCAGCAATAGTCCATAGTGCTAATTATGATAATGATACTAGGTAAAGATCCTCCAGCCTCTGCCTAGGGCCAGGCCTAGGGTGAAGCTCTTTGTGATTGACCCTTGGCACTTGCTTAATGCAATAAAACCCTTCTGCAGCCACTGTTATTCCTCATTTTGCAGACAAAACACAGATAGGTAACAGATTGGCCCAGGGCCACACAGCATTGGAACCAGGACTGGAACTCCACAGGTGGCCTGGGTTCTTCCATCTTGGGGTGCCCCTGTCACTGAGGGCCCTCTCTGGGCCTTACGTTGCTTATACATAAGTGGGGATGGTGATTTCTGGCCACAGGGGAACCGTGGATTGGGAGTAGCCTTGTGTGATGTCTGTAGGGACAGAAAGGCAAGAAAGAGAGGCTTTGGCCTCCAATCCTTGGTCTCACTCCGCCATCCTATTCTTCTTGTGCCCATCCTGGCACTCCGAGGACCTGTGACTCCTTTTTGAACACAGCTCCATTGTCTCAAGCTCTCCACAGGTTCCTGGCATTGTGTTGTCGGACACTTGGTAGTGTGTGTGTGTGTGTGTGTATGTGTGTGTGTTGGGGGGTCTCCTGGGGGAAGCACAGGCTATGTTCCAGGATCAGAATCTTTTCAGGTCCCTATCTGTTGTGGCTGTAGCAGGGCCCCCATGGGCACCTGCCATACTCTGGCCACCTGGATTCTGGAAAGTGCAGGGGTCCAGAGACCAAGCTCTGTTGTCTGTATCTGAGCATGTCCACGAAGGTAGCCCCCCGCCCCCAGGTCACTTCCTTGACAGTAAGGACAATGGTAGCAAAGTCCAGACTTGGGCACCCCCTCTCTGGCACACAGGGGGGCTGGTACCACCCCCCGGTACTCGTTGCTCATTCCTGCTTCTTGGGTGGGGTCCAGGGTTTGGGGAGAGGGGAGAGGAGGGGAGCATGCGTATACTTCTGCCTTTCCCACCCCTTGAACTGCCTAGGACCCAATTCTGGGGCTCAGGAAGTGAGGGAGGGCTGGTTGCTTCGTTCCCCCTGGGGTGTGTTGTGGGAGCTGGGAGGGGGCAAGGCACAGCCTCCTGTCATCCCCTCTAGGGGGATGTGGGCAACGACTCCCAAGAACACATCCTCCTGTCACCCCCTCTCTCTAGGGAGATTTGGGCAGTGACTCTATAGGTCCTCGGAAGATATTCAAACACATTTCTTTCATCCACCTGCTGGTGGGGCTGGACTGATGCATGTCCTATTCAGACTGCACACATGCACTGCTCACACAGGGGAGCTGCCAGGCCCTAGATGATTGCGGGATGTCTGGTACACGCACACAGTAGGGCTTGCTTGACAGCCAGTGCTCATTAGTGAGTGGCCTGATGGGGAGGGACTGGTGCTTCAGGCTGGTGGCAAATGCTGTACAGGCAGCTGGAGAGGCTGGGTTGCCTTCTGTTCAGGGCGATGTAGAGCTCCCTGGAGCCGGCACCTGCTCCCTGCCAGGGAAGCACGAGGCACTCTCTGTTTTCTTGTTTAATTTTGGCTGGAGGATTTTGGCTGCCCGCCTCTGGGAGAGGGGGTAGGGGCTGACCAGGTGGAGACACCGTGTGAGGACCAGGGCCCCAGAGGGAGGGAAGCCTGGATCGGATTTTGAGAAGATGAGTCTAGACTTGCAGTTTGAGAATCAATCTCACAGGCCACAAGCACTTGGCTGAGAAACCCTGCATTAGCCTTGTGAGGAGAGCATCCGGATCGCTGGTGTTGGCTAAAATGCAGGTTCTTGGGCCCTGCCGGAAATGGCTTTGGTTCAGTAAGGTAATGGGAGGGTGCAGGGAGCTCCATTTTGATATTTGCCTGGAGGACTAATTCACCCATGTTTGGGGGCTGGGTGGCAGTGGGGGTGGGGTGGGTGCTGATACATGGTCCACGGGTTTCTGGCAGTAAGGCCGTCCTGCGGCTCCCACTGAGGACAAGGAGCAGAGCCCCGTCTCTGGTGACACAGGTGGACGCTGTTTTCAGGGTGCTCTGACTGCTGTTCCACGTGGATTCCGGGAGTCCCACATGCAGTCCTTAGACGCCCCTCGTAAATTCTGTGGCACAGATGAGCAAGGGGGGGCGGTCTACTCCCAGATTTGAGGACGCAGAGTTGGCAAAGCGGGGCCCAGTATGGTGGCAGCTGCAGGGATTGGAGAGGGCGGCCCCAGAACCTTGGACAGAGCCTGGCCTTCCCAGAAGCCGGGCCTGCGGTTGCCGGCGAGGTTGGAGAGCCTGGGAGGCGTCCAGGAGGAGGCGTGCATCCGGAGATGGAGTCCCGCGGGTCCCCGCCGCCCCCGCCATGTCCTGGGCCGCCGGTTCCCGCCCACGTCGCCCGCCCCCGGCCCGACGGGGCCGCCGCTTTCCGCCTTGCTTCCCTGTGCTTAGAATTTGCAGCCGCAGCCGCTGACGCTCGCAGCTAATTTCACGGGCTCTGGGCTCCGCGGTGCGCGGGATGGAGAGCCGCCGGCGGGGGCGGGGCGGGTGGGGGTGGGATGGGGGCTGGGGGTGTGCCCGGGCAGAGCGCTGCAAACACGCAGCTCTTAGAAGCGTCGCAGTCGGTGCAGGAGTGGCCGGGTGGCCTGGGGTCCTGTGGGCACCGTGCATGGGCCCCGGGTACTGGGAGGGGTTCCCAGCGTGCGCGGGCTTGAGACACGTATGTGTTGGAGTGTGAAGCCCTGTAGGGTGCCTGTGCGTGGGGCGTATTTGTCTGGGGGCCTTTGGCAAGCCTGGAAGTGCAGAGATCAGTCCACAGTGGGGGTCCTGTGTGTGTCTGTGGGTGTGCTGATGTGTCTCTGCGGTGTCGCCAGGCGTGTTGGCACAGCCGTGGGGCTGCGTGTTGGGCGGTGTGCTTGTGTGGGACTCCCCACTGTCCAGGCTCTGTGGGTGTGTTGGTTCTGCCTGGGTACCCTGTGTGGGTGTGTGTCCGTGTGCCCCACAGTGGTTCTGTGCCCTCACCTTGCTGGCTAAGGGGCTCGGGGTCAAAGTGGCCCTCTGCAGGGGCTGGGATTCGTTCTGCAAGCCCTGGGCCTTGCTCACTCTTTTTGCCTCTGGGTGGGAGTGAGGGGGTCCAGGCAGGCAGGGCCTGCCATGTTTATGTTCTCGATGTGCTGGCTGCCAGCACTGGGTGGGTCTACATATGTTTGTGAATGGCACTGCTGAGGGGGCGAGGTGTGAGCCCCTGCCTGCGGGGGAGGGCTGGGAGTGCCATCTGGGCTGATGGAGGGTGTGGGGCCAGACAGGAGAGGGGCCTGTGTGTGCATGAGCACGTGTGCATACAGATGGAGGCAAGGCTTAGTCTGGTCATCTCTATCCCTGTGTGTGTCTGTGCAAGTGACAGCCAGGCAGGTACAGGGCTCTAGAGCTGCGTGAGTTCATGGTAGGAGGTAGGCAGGGCATGCCTGGACACCTGGGTAAAAGGTATGCCCCAGCCATATGGAAATTTGAATAAGAGAGAGCATACATAAGAGGTTAGGGTCCTCTTCCCCGGTGCAGACAGGGCATGGCCCCGGCCAATGAGGGGACTGGGCGATGTTGGTGTTTGGAGACAAGAAAGGTGATGTCGGTGGGCACTGAAATGAAGTGAGGGCTGGCAGGGCATGCCTGCGCAGTAGGTGAGTGTGCGCATGTGATCATGGCGTGAGTGACCACGACTCTGAGAGCGGTGACTTGGGTGGCACTTTCAATCCAGAGGGCCTAGCAGGGAGCCAGGAGCCCAGCAGAATAGACGGGGACTCCCTGCCCCATAACCCACCCATCTGTTGATCACTCTCCTACCCAAGGGCTTTGAAGATGTCTGGTGGCCCCTGGCTTCCTGCTCTGCTCCTGGGCCTGATGGCTGCTTCGGAGAGTCCCCAGCCCTCTGAGTCCCCAGCCTTTCTTCTGGTGCTCCTGCCCCATGGGTCCTCTCTCTACTTTGGTCTCTTCCCAGTCCTCCATCTCTCATCCCTGCCATCTGTCTCCCTCACCTTCCTCCCATCTCTGTCTGTTAATCTCTCCTCATCTCTCCATCTCATTATATCTCTCTCCATCTCTCTCTCTCTCTCTCTCTCTCTCTCTCTCTCTCTCTCCATAGTCTCTTTCCCCATCTCTGATCTCTCTCTCCTCTCTCTGTATTTATGTCTCTCTTCATCTCTTTCTATATCTCTCTCCTCATCTCTCAGTCTCTGTCTCTTCATCTCTCTTCCCATTTGTCTCCTCTCTCCATCTTCCTGTCTCTCTCCATCTTTCTGTCTCTGGCCACATCTCTCTATCTCTGTCTCTCCTCATCTCTTGGCCTCCACCTCCTCCGCCTCTGCCTCTGTCTATCTCCATCTCTCTCCCTCTCCTGCACCTCCCGTCCCTCGGCCTCTTCTCTCTCACACTGATATCATTTGTGGTATATGCTGTTGCCATGGGAAACCTAAGAAAGAAGTGAGTGTACCCTTCAAGACTTGAGCATTTTCCCTCCTCCCTCCCTCCTGCTGTCCCCTCCCTCTCTTCCTCTTCTCCTCTCCCTCCCTCCCTCCCTCTCTCCCTCTCTCCCCCTCGCCTCCTGGCGGAGTAGAGGACTTGGGTGAGGAGCTGTTCCCGCTGCACTGCTGCTGGGCCAAGACCCAGGACCCTGCTGCCAAGGCTGCCAAGGCTGCTGGGAGGACCTCCCTGAGATCCCACCAGGGACCTTGCTGGTTGCAGGGCCCCCTTTGTCTGCAGACACCGGGTAAGAACGGGGTCCTTAAGTCTGAGTGTGTGGCTGTATGTGAGCATAGCTCACATGACCTGGCCTTGCAAACGCGTGATGTATTTCAGCCTCAGCCTGCTGCAAGTCCCTTCCTGCCTGGCCGGGGCCCTACCCCCAGCTCCCCTTCTCCCTGGCAGAGTGGCAGGCCTGGTGGGGGCTGGGACAGGTCCTCAGGGAGAGTGAGGAGGAAGCCTTTACTTCCTGTGCCTTTGCCTAGTGAGCACAGAGGCTGAGTCTCTCCCGGCCTTTGCCTTTGCTGGGGCAACAGCACCATCTGAGGGTGGAGGGCTGGCCTCCAGAGAAGGCTGGCGGTGAGGGGACTAGCCTCTTCTCCCTCCAGTGGGGGCTTTCAGCCGAAGAGCCGGGGCGGGCGGGGGGGGGGGGTTGGAGGGGCCAGGCAAGACGGGGATGGGAAAAGATGCTAGCAGTGCATACATGGGTCCTGATCCCTTCCCGTCATTGAATTTTGGAGGTGGTTAGGATAGCGGTCTGACACCAGGAGGCTGCAGGCAGGAAACAGGCACTGTTCCAGACTGGCTATGGCTGGTACTGCCCTGGAGAGGAGAGCCTGCCTCTGTCACCGCGGCTGTGTTGGTGGTGGCCACGTGGAGGGAGCTGTTGTCCAGGCAGGCGGGCACTGAGTGATGGCAGTTGCTGTGGCATTGTGGTCTCCATGGAGAGAGGAGGAGACGGGGAGGAGGGTAGCTGGCTGGGCTGGTGTTCATGGTTGCTAAGCAGAGAAAGATGCTGTCTCTACGGTGCGGTGGTCTCCACGTGGAGGGCTGGTGCTGCTGACAGGAGACAGTGGCAGGAAGAGGCTTAGGAAGAGGGTGTGATGGAATGGTGGGAGGGGGGCTGCAGGGGACCCAGTGTTGCTGTAAGGGGAGGTGCTCTCCTGTGGGTGGGCCTCAGCTTCCTGGCCCGTCCTCCGTAACTTCCCTTCATGCTTTGAGGTGGCCAGTTCTCCTGTCCCGGCCTCCCTCAGGCTCTCCCTCCTCTGGGCCTTTGATCACCCAGATCCCCCATCTGGACAGAAACTCCTTTCTTGCTCCTGTGTGTGCTGGGGCCCCTCTGAGCTAGTGCAGTGCTCCAGGGAGCAGGCATTAGTACCTGCCTTTGAGTTAACTGAGGTCACCCAGCAGGCCCGGGCCCCTGGGTGCTGAACACCCAGCCCTCAGAGCCTCTCCTTCTGTGGGGGACTTGCAGCACACCTTGAAGTCCTCCCTCTGTGTCCCAGTCCTCAGGAATTCCCAGAAAGTCATGCTTCCTTGAAATAATAACAGGAAGCATCTGGGAAGAATACCGAGCTTCCAGGTTTGACTTGTAGGATCCCATGCCTCAGTTTCCCCTTCTGTACAAAGGGAATGAGGTGCCTGTCTCACAGGATGGCTGTGTTTGGGATATGGTGTGGATATCTAGTACAGTTCCCAGTCAGAGCTGACTCTTAGCACAATCCTCTTAAAGATTTATTGACTTTTATTCTTAATGTGTATGAGTGTCTGGCCTGTATATAAACCGCATGCTTGCTTCTGCCTGAGACCCGAAGAGGGTGTCAGATCCCTGAAACTGGAGTTACAGCTTCTTATGAACCGGACGTGGGTACTCTGCAAGAATAGTGTGTGCTCTTGACTGCCGAGCTGCCTGTCCAGCCTCAATCACTGCCCTCTTAAAGATGACTTCAATGTGATTTTCTTGTATGTATGGGACGCACCTGGTCTTCTCCCCCAGGGATCTGCCTCCCTGTCTCTTTTCCCATGGTCCTCAAGAAATAGGAGCACTATGCTGACTTCAAGGCAATATGAATTGAGGACGCCCTAGAGCCAGAGGCTTCCTGCCAATATGTGTGAAGACTCCCTGTCTAGGACTAGGGGTGTGTGTGTGCTCTCTAACCAAGGGGTCTTGCCCTAGCTGTTGCCAGAGTACCTATTTCCTGCTTTCGTCCCCCAGGTTCTGTGTGCTTACCATTCCCAGCCAGCCCTGTCCTGTGACACTGCGGATGGGGCATGTAACCATCGGTCCTGCCCACCTTTTTGGCATCACAGGGAACAGCCAGGGAAGATACAGAAAGGGATGCCCAAAGTGGGCCACTTGAGAGACTTGAGGAGTAATGGGCAGGGTGACCATCTTTCATGTGGCAAGGGTCTCAGTCCAGTCCTGACGTTGTCCCGCTGGGGGTGATGAGTCCCTCCTTCTCGCTGGTGCAGAGCCTAACCCTTCCTGTCCCATCAGCCTTCTTTCCATTTCAAGTTGGGCCAGGAGAGGGGACAGAGGACTATCCTGGGTGTCGTCTGTTGTTAAGAGGGACCAACCAGTCCCAGACTTTAGTTCATCACAGTAGGAGACTTTCTCAGTGTGTGGGGGGAGTGTGGTTGGTATGCTGTGTTCTCACCTCAGCAGGCTGACTACAGAAGCCTGAGACTGAGGACTAACCAGATTTTAATGGGTTTTTTAATTTAATGTTTTTGGGTTTTTTGGCTTTTTGACATAGGCTCTACCTGCAGCCCCAGCTGGCCTAGAACTCACTATGTAGATCAGGCTGGCCTTGAACTCATAGAGCTCTGCCTGCCTCTGCCTCCTGAGTGCTGAGATCACACCTAATGTTGGGTGGTATTTTTATTTTATTTTATTTATTTATTTATTTATTTTTTTGGTCTTTTTGAGACAGGGTCTCCCTGTAGCCCCAGCTGTCCTGGAACTCACTCTGTAGACCAGGCTGGGCTGGCCTTGATCTCACAAAGATCCACCTGCCTCTGCCTCCCAAGTGCTAGGATTAAAGGCGTGCACCACCATGCCCGGCTTTAATTTATTTTTATTTTTATGTTTATGACTGCTCTGCCTGCATGCAAGAGTACCTGCATCATGCAGTACCTGTGGAGGACAGGAGGCATCGGATTCCTTGGAACTGGAGTTACCGATGTTTGTTAGCTGCTATGTAGGTACTAGGATTGGAACCTGGGTCTTCTGCAAGGACAGCCAGTGCTCTCAACCACTGAACCATCTTTCCAGCCCCCGGGAGGTATTTTTAAAGTTGTACTTGATAGACTCTGGGATCTTGAGAACCTCAGATTCCTTACCTGGAGAATGGGAGGCAGAATAATGGAACAAGGGTCACTTTAAATGAAGTAAGGTATGCAGGAGAGACCTCGAACTCACTTGGCACCACCCTGGGGTGTAGCAGGCTGCCAGGTGTGGAGCACTCGCCATGCTCCAGCTGTGGAGCACCTGCCATGCTCCAGGTGTTTCTCTGCCACATCTGCATCTTCCCGCACTGCTCGGGCTTTGCGTGGCTATGCCTTCTGCGGGAATTACTGTTCCTCCGTGCTCCTCTGTGCTCCCTGGCTGGCTGTCCCTCTTGTCGCGTCTTTGGAGAAGCCCTCCCACAACTCTGGTTCTCCTCACTTTTTCCTTACAGCCTCTTGACACAGCTGATACTGCTCTTACTTTACTTTGAACTATTTTTAGGCCAGGCATGGTGGTGCATGCCTTTGAATCCCAGCACTAGGGAGGCAGAGCTAGATGACATATCTGGGGTTACTGGGAAGGCCCTGTCTCAAAAAAAAACCCAAACAACAACAACAACAACAACAACAACAAAACTACAAGGAGCTAGAGAGATGGCTCCATGGTTAAGAGCTCTGGCTGCTGTTACAGAGGACCTGGGTTCAGTTCCCAGTACCCACATAGCAGCTAATAACTGTCTGTAACTCCAGTTCCAGGAGATCCAACACCCCCCTTCGGACTTCTGAGGGCATTACACAACATAGGTATACTTACGTACATGCAGGCAATACACTCATACACACAAAATAAAAATAATAAAGTACCTAAAAATTTTATGGGCATATGCCTGTGTGTGTTTGCTGGTGTGTGTGTGTGTGTGTGTGTGTGTGTGTGTGTGTGTGTGTGTGTCAGAGGCTATCCTTGGTTTCATTTCTTTGAAACTATCCAACTTATTTTAACTATCTTCAGTTCTTTGTTTTTTGTTTGTTTGTTTTATTGAGCTGAGTCTCTCACTGGCCTGAAACCCACCCTGGATGGCAACCTGGCTTCCCAGCAAGCCCAGGAATCCTCCTTTACCTTTACCTCATCAGGACCGAGATTCTAAGCATTTGCCCACCATACCTGGCCTTTCTGAGACAGGGTCTCCCTGGAGTTCTGGTTGTCCTGGAACTAGGTCTGTAGACCAGGCTGGCTTTGAACTCACAGAGATCTGCCTGCCTCTGCCTCCTGAGTGCTGGAATTAAAGGTGAGCACCACCACGCCTGGCGTCACACTCTGGCCCCGGATACTGTGTTTATTTGAGACAGGGTCTCCTGTAGCCGAGGCTCACTGTGTGACTGAGGAGATCCTCCTGCCACCGTCTCCCAGGTGCTGGCACACACCTGGCTCTGATACCTTTTTATTTCTGTGTTTACCCTCTGCCCTTCCACCCCTGCAGAGCCCGGGCTCCCGAGGCCAGCCTCTTCTGTGCTGGCTCTTGTATCAGAGCCCTCCACAGTGCCTGACACTGAGAAGTTCATTGACTGTGTAGTGAGCATGTGTGTGCGGGTGGCCTGGCCCATCGCCCCGGGAGGTCAGTCTTGTCAGTCCCATTTTACTGTAAAGAGAGGAGCAGAGCCCGGGCAGATGCTGGGGTCTTGTGGCAGGAAGTAGGGGACAGGCTTGGCCTTTGAGCCCCGGGTTGACTGGCTTTTTTCTACTGTACTCCAGCATCTTGCTGGGGACCTTTTGTTTTGGGCTGGAGGTTTGGACTTGACCCTGACAGCAGAGGCAAGATCACAGAAGGCTCCCAGGAATGGAAGGATTGTGCCATAAGGAAGAGCTTTTGGTGGCTGTCTGAACTGTCAAAATAAATCAGTCAGCTGCTCATTAGCTGCGTGACCCTAAGGAGATCACTTAACCACTCTGTCTCAGTTTATATGACTGTAAAATGGGGGTCGTCTCTCAGAGTGTTCAGGACACAGTGGCCTTGAACTTTGAAGCACAGCCTTGTCTCTGAGGCTCTCTGTCCCCAGAGTGGAAAGACAGCCTCTGTGAACCCTCCTGTCTAGACGGTCTCACTGCTGCCTCACTGGGGACTTGAAGTTTTGATTGTGTGTTATGTACATATGTATATGGTGAACAGGTGCACGTCCATGTGCATGTATGTGTGGGGTGCTCATGCATGTGTGTGCTCATGCATATGTGTGCGGGGTACTCATGCATGTGTGTGTGCTCATGCATGTGTGTGTGAGTGCTCATGCATGTGTGGGGTGCTCATGCATGGGGGGTGCTCATGCATGTGTGTAGAGTGATCATGCATGGGGGTGCTCATGCATGTGTGCAGGGTGCTCATGCATGTGTGTGGGGTGCTCATGCATGTGTGTGGGGTGCTCATGCATGGGGGGGTGCTCATGCACATATGTGCACGTGAATATGAAGGCCAGAGATCAACCTTGTAAAAAGCAAGGCAGGGTCTTTCTTACCAAGAACTCACCCATTTGTTGGGTAGGTTGACCAGTGAGCCCCAGGGAATCCTCCCGTCTCTGCCTCCGCAGCACTGGGGTTGCAAGCCCCTGCCAGGTTTCCCGGCTTTTTCCTCTGGTCCTCGGGGTCATGTAGCAAGCATGGAACCCACTGAACCATCTCCCCAGCCTGAGGTCATGACTTCTAGAAAGGGGGGCATGTTTTTTGGTCTTTTGGAGACAGGGTCTCCCTTTAGCCCTACTTGTCCTGGAACTCACTACATAGACCAGGCTGGACTTGAACTTACAGAGATCCACCTACCTTTGCCTCCTGAGTACTGGGATTAAAGGCATATGCCACCACGCCTGGCCAGAAAGGAGGGATTTTTAAGTGTGTGGGACAGGCCGCGCTCCGCTCTTCCTGCATGGCTCTCTTGTAAGCATTATCTCAAGACCTTCCTAGGTCAGGAGAGATGAAAAGAGAGAGAGAAAAAAATCAAAGAGAAGGAAGCCCCTTTGAGCATCTACTGCATGTCAGGGCGTTCATGCCTGAGCCCCCTCCCACGGCCTCCACAGCCCCCAGCCAGCATAGGACCACACTGACTTAGGAGCATTTCTCTATCGGGGCATGGAACAGGGGTTGAACAAGGTGCCAAGAGAAGGGGCTTGGGGGAAGAGCACGATCCAGGTGTGGGAGAGGCCTATCCTGGTCACCGGGGAGTGGACAGGGTATAAGGTGCCCAGCTCCATTGCAGAAGCTGGACCACAAGGGGCGGTGGAGCAGACAGATGGCTCCCTGGCTGCCCACCCCGCTGGATGCCACACTGGGCGGGGAATAGATCTAGCCTTGTGTGCAGTGTCCATCAAGACCCCATTTGTTTGGAGAAGAGAAAGGGGGGTCTGTGGTGCGCAACAGAGGTGGGATTCATGGACAGGGCCTGGCAGGGGGTGGGGGTAGCCTGCCGAGTACTGGTCCAGGCTGGAGGGCTGCCAGTAGGGAGGGAGAAAGAGGAGGGAACTGGGCGTGGCCTGCTGTGCTCCGGGAGGGGAGGGGAGGGTGCCGTGTGCACTGAGGGCCCAGGCAAGAGGTGGGCGTCCCACTCTGGCTTTCTAGTGTGAAGAAAGGGAGTTCCCTGTGTGAGGGGGTAGGGCATCCTCTGAGGGTGGAGGCGCCGGGGGGTGTTCTGGGCTCGGCCTGCTATCTGCCTGTAGGAGAGATGCCCCCCCTATGTAGGCTTGCTGAATTCTGGGGAGACCCCTTGCAAGAGACCATCCTTCAGGACTGGAGGGGCTGGGGATGAGGCTGCACGTAGGCCTTCTGTCTTTGGAAGTAAGACGCCCACACTAGATCTGCTTTGGAGACGTCGTAGGCCCTCGGGTGGAAGGAGGTTGAGTTGGAAGCAGGGGTACCCAAACACAGTAGGCCCACAGGGCTCCTGGGGCCTGCACCTAAGTACTTCTAGAAGCTGCTCCAGATCCATCCACCACGTGGTTTCCACACTGGGTCAACTAGCCTGCTTAACATAGAGGCTCCTGAGGGGGAACAGAAGGTGGGGAGGGGCTACAGGCCGCCTTGGTATCTTCTGGCTGGCTGTGTGACCCTGGCTAGTTTCCTACCTTTTCTGGACAGTGACTGTAGGCAATGGGTAGACATGGACCATCCTGCTCCACCCTGGAAGGAGGCGGGAGTCAGCAGAAGAGAGAGAATGGAAGGTCAAGCGCAACTTTCCAGGATTGGCGTTTGCTGCCCCGATGCAGGCAAGGTGTGGCGGATTAGAGCTGAGAAATTCCCTAGCCTGTGATGTGATGATGCAGAAGTCAAGCTCGTGGGCCAATGTGTCAATTTCTGGTTCTACTCAGAGGAGGTTGTTCAGTGGCTCAGTGGCCTGGGGTGTGCGTGGTACATACACTTAAGTGTGCGGAGCCTGGCCCAGTCAGGGCTCCTGAAACCCAGCTCTGTACCTAGCTTCCTGCTGGGGACTAAGTGAGGCCCCAGCCCTGGTGTTCTATGGCTGTTCAAGACAGACCTGATCTCTGGGGGGCTGGGGTTAGGAAATGTGGGAGTCTGCCTCTGCCACCTCCCCACTTCCTGCCTGTGCAGCCGCTGATTTTCCCCTCTGCTTTGGGCTTCCTGGCTCTGTAAATACCATACTCCTAACCTCAGTTTCTCCATCTGTAAAAGGGGTGCAGGACTGTTTGGAGGATGCAATGGATGACACAGGAAGGCAGGGTCCGTCCTCCTCTCTCCACATGCAGCTGAATGCCCACCTGCACGTTCCTGCCCCTCATCTGTTTTGGCCTTTCTGATGGCGATGGTGCCATGGTGGAGCTCTCCAGGCTCCGTGGCCATCTATTTCCAGTCTCTCTCTCCTTCTGTGTCTGCTCTCAGCTTTCTGCCCTGCCCCATCCAAGTCCCATAGTCCTGCCTCTGGCTGTCTACCTGGAGGGAGCTGCTGGACTTGTGACGTGTGTGTAGACTGGGCATTTTGGCCACGTGTTTGTCCCTGTTGGTGGGTGTTGCTGTCAAGGAATTGTGTGGATATATAACCTTTTTTAAAAAATATACTTTGCCGGGCGTTGTGGCGCATGCCTTTAATCCTAGCACTTGGAAGGCAGAGGCAGGCTGATGTCTGTGAATTCAAGGCCAGCCTGGTCTACAGAGTGAGTTCCAGGACAGCTGGGGCTACAGGAAGACCCTGTGTCAAAAAGACCAAAAATAAATAAATAAATAAATAAATAAATAAATAGATTTTTAGCTGGGCATGGTGGTGCACACCTTTAACTCTGGCATTTGGGAGGAAGAGGCAGGCAGATCTCTGTGAGTTCAAGGCCAGCCTGGTCTAGATAGCAAGTTCCAGGACAGCTGGGACTACAGGGAGACCCTGCCTCAAAAAGACCAAAAAAGTTTTAAAATTCTTTTTTTTCTTTTTTTTTTTTTTTTTTTTTGGTCTTTTTGAGACAGGGTCTCCCTGTAGCCCCAGCTGTCCTGGAACTCACTCTGTAGACCAGGCTGGCCTTGAACTCACAAAGATCCGCCTGCCTCTGTCTCCCAAGTGCTAGGATTAAAGGCATGCGCCACCACGCCCGGCTTAAAATTATTTTTATTATCTATGTATGAGTGTATTGCCTGTATGTGTGTTAGTGCACCTGAGTTGTGCAGTGCCCTCCGAGATCAAAAGAAAGTGTTGGATCCCCTGAAACTGGAGTTAGCTGGCATGTGCGTGCTGGGAACCAAACCTAGGTACTCTGCAAGAGCAGTTAGTGCTGTTAACTAGTGGGCCATCTCTCCAGCCCCTCTATAACCTTCCTCAAGCCAAGGAGAAAAGGATAAAATGCCCACAAGATCCCCCAGAGGCTGCCCCTGAGCCCATCGCCAGCCCCACTCTACCGGTGCTTGATTTGTTTTTTCCCACCTGGGATTCACCCCAAAGCCTGCCTGTGTTTCACGTCATCGTCTGTTGCCCATGTGGTTGTCACTCTCCCTCAGAAGAGCAGAGTGATCCCCACCTGTTCGGGGTGGACTTTGCCTCTAACTGTTTCCTTGCAGCAGGCTGCTGCTTCTCTGCAGCATAGGTGTCCCGTCGTCCCTTCCTTCCGTCTGGGCCTCTGTCCTGGGATCCCTGGTCTGGATGAGATTCCTACCTGGGGGTAGTGTAGGGACAGAGTTCCCAAGTGCCTTGCTCTTTGTGGTTCCCCCTGCTGAGACACAGGTTCTGGGAAGCTGCTCAGGACCCAGTGTCCCCCGGGGGCCTGGCTGCTCACCTGTTGGGCTCTCTGAAGGTGGGTGGGGCAGGGAAGTCAGTGCCAGCTGGAGGGGTCGCAGGAGGCTGGGGAAAGTAGAGAGCTGGCCATGTGCTGTTCCCCATCCCAGGGTTGTCCTCACAGCTGTCCTCAGCCTCTTCCTCCTAAAGGATGTGAGTCAGGGGGTCCCAGGAGGTTTTGTTTTCAAATGGGGGATTTGCACTGGGAAAGGAGTTCAGACCCAAGTTCAAGTTGTAGCACTCCCTTACCCTCTTTAGGACCCAGGGTTCAAGTTGTAGCACCCCCTACCCTCTGTAGGACCCAGGGTTCAAGTTGTAGCACCCCCTTACCCTCTGTAGGACCCAGGGTTCAAGTTGTAACACCCCCTTACCTTCTGTAGGACCCAGTTCTTGGGCCACCCACAAATCAAAGGGAATTGTTTATTCTTTTTATCTAAAAATAACCTCAAAACTTAAACAACAGCTGTCCCAGGCACTGTTGTAAGGCGCTTATTACAGCCTCACCTCACAGCATTCCAACAAAATAGATACTGCAATAGTTTCACTTTATAGATGGGAAAACCAAGGCACAGAGAGCTTATAGAACCTGCCCATTATCACACAGCAAATCACTGACTTGAACCACCTCACTCCCTACCTTTTGTGCTGAGTATCCTTGGTGATTCTTTAACAAAATTTTAAATTAAAAAAAAGTTATGTGGGCTGGAGAGATGGCTCAGCGGTTGAGAGCACCGACTGCTCTTGGAGGGTACCTGGGTTCGATTCCCAGCACCCACATGGTGGCTAGGAACTGTCTTTAACTCCAGTTCCAGGGGAATCCGACACCCTCTTTTGACCTCAGTGGCATTGCACAACACGGTGCACCAACCTATATGCAGACAGTACACTCATACACATAAAAATAAATAAAAAAGGAAATATCTAAAAAAATTTTTTTAATTATGTGTATGAGTGTTTTACATACATGTATATAAGTGTACCCATGCCATGCCATACCTTCAGAGGCCAGAAGAGGGCGTCAGATCCCCCTAGAACTGGAGTTACAGAGAGTTGTTAAGCCACCATGTTGGTGCTGGGAACTGAACCCAAGCACCCTGCAAGAGCAGCAGCGGCTGGTGCTCTTGACAGCCATTGCTCCAGCTCCTGGTGATTTTTTATTTGATTTGATTGATTTAGTGTGCATATCTGTGCAGGTGCTCTGTGCTTATGGACCATAGTATATACACATGGAGCTTTGAGAATTGGCTGTCTTTCTACCATGTGGGTCCTGGGGGGTCTACTGGCTGGGCCTCCTCCCTGCTTTCCCCCTTGGTAATTCCCAAGATCTGAGCTTGGGCGGGCCTGGGCTAGCGGGGTCCTGGCTCGAGCTCTGAGGGTGTTCAGGAAGAAAGTTCCGGCATGGTGTCAGTGTGGGAGCTCACCATTTGCCGTCTTAGCTGAGCCTCGTTTTCCCTACGTATGAAATGGGATAACAGTGCTCCTTAGCAGGGCTGTTATAAGAATCTGGCCCAAAGAAGCCTGTGGGGTCCTTGCAGGGGCTCAGCACATAGTGGGTAACTGTGATGGTTCTGTGACAGGGTGAGAAACGAGGTTCAGCAGTGTTGATAGAGCTGAGCTTGAGGAAGGGTGCAGTGGATTTGCTGATGGACCCTCGTCACTGGGCACACACCTGCCCCCCTGAGCATCTACCACACAGCCAGGGCCTGGCCCAGCACACAACAAACTGTGAGAGGGGGTAGGCATCCACCAGCATTTGTTGAAGACTAAGTGACCCAGGGTTGGGGATGTGGCTCAGCTGGTAGAAGCCTGGCCTAGCACTTGCACAGCCCTGGGTTCTGTCCCCATTACCACATAAACTCAGCTTGGTGATGGAGGCCAGAAATCCCATGGTGATGGAGGTAAAAGCTGGAAAGTGGAAGTTGAAGTTCACCCTCAGCTACATAGCAAGTTCAAGGCCAGCCTGGGCTACACGAGACCCTGTCACAAAACAAGCAAGCAAGCAAACAGTAATCTGACCCTAAGGCCACTTGTCAAGTGATTTCTAAAAGTCACCTCCAAGCCCCTCCCAGCAGAGCCCTGGTTCACAGGGGCAGGGCCTTCCCCGCTGTTCTCCCGCACCAGGGGTTGAGTCTAGAACTCTGGCTCCTGTCCCTTGTTTTTGTACAAACACAAATATGCACACACGCTCAGGCACTCCCACCCTGGGCTGGCTGGAGAGCATCCCTCAGCTTTCAGGCCTTGAAAGTGTCCATCTGTCCATTGCTCTGCCAAGTCCACAGGCTGGACACCAGCTGGGGTGTGTGCTCTGGGAGCCCCCGCCCCTAGCCTGTGGCTGTCTGGGAATCCTAGGGGAGTGGGAAGACAGGCCAGGGGAGGACAGGCCTTCACACTTCAGCTGTTGCCGCCTGGGGTTGGGAGGCGGGGCTGTCTCTTGCTTTTGGTCACCCAGAGATTATGCTGCCCCTTAACTCTACCCTGGCACTTCCGCCGGCCTTCTCAAGCTTTAGGATGGGGGTGACGTTCCTCTGGACCAGCCTCCCCTCCCTTCTCCCCGGGCCCCAGGAAGGCCACCCTAATGCCTGCCTGGAAGGTGGTAATTACTGTGAGCTGATAGCTCAGAAATCAAGTCTTTGTTTCCCTGGCTCCCCCGTTTCCCTAATTGAGCTGGTGCAGAGGGAGGGAGGGAGGGGAGGACCTGTGTAGCTGTGTGTTGCCTGCAGGGGGTCGGAGGAGGGGTAGGCAGGGACAGAGACATGGCCCTGGGACCTTGGGCTCCCTGCCTGTCCCCCGAGCTGGATGCCCCTGGGGGCAAGGCTCACGGGAGGCACCGTATTTATTCTCTGTTCCTGTCTTCACAGCCCATCACCTATTATAAGTGGTGTCATTTATTGAGTGCCTACTGTGTGCACTAGGTGGGACACCTCTCAGTGCAAGGCTTGTTCAATATTCAGGACAATGGTGTGGGACTCAAAGGTGATGTGACTTGTGTAAGTCACACAGCTTGTGAGTTGCTGCAAGAAGTGATGATGTCAGTCATAATGAGTCTGTGATGTGCAAGTTAGTGCTTGGCTGTGTGTGCAGGACAGGGAACACTCCTTCCCTCCCTCCTCCCCTTCTCCCCTCTCTCCCTCCTCCCTTCCTTTCTTTTTCTCATTTTTTTTTTTTTGAGACCATGTCTCTATATGATGCCCTGGATAGTCTTGAATGTACTTCGTGGCCCAGCTGGGATTACCAGATGTGCCACCACTCCTGGCTTCCCTGAGTCCTTGCTCATGGTGACCCTGTAAGCCATGAGCCCCACGTCTGTCCTCTCATCCATTTAAGGAGTGTTTAAACAGTTCAGGGAGGTGAGCGGCTTGCTGACAAATGTCCTGGCCCTTCTTGACTATGCTCCTTACAAGTCAGGTCCACAACATAGATGAGGACCCTGGCACATAGTAAGTATGTAGAACATGGTGACTTTTAGCACACAGTAGGTACTCAGCACATAGTGGGTGCTGATACACAATAGGTGCTCAGCCAAATTCAGTATCCTGACTTCTCCCTGAAAAATGGCACCTGGAGCTTCCAGGGTAGCTGGGGCAAGTGAATGGGTCACACGCTAGCTTTACTTGCATCTTGCATGCGACACTGGGGAAGACAAAGCTTGGAATCGAGCTGCACTGCAGGTGGGGGTGCGGGGGGCGGTGGCTGGGACCTGGCTCCAGGTGGTCTGGCGAGCACTCAGACATCAGTGTGCTCTCATCACACCTGTCCCCCGAGCGTGCTCCCCTGGACTAGTCCTCGCCCTCAGTTGATGCCAGGGCTGTGCTCCTGGCTCCACGCCCCTAGAGCCTTTTATAGCTGAGTGCTAGGAACACCCTGATCTCTATTTCTCCTTCTGAGATCTCCCTTTGGCTGGCTAGTCTCAGTTGTGGCCACCTGCTGATTGAGCACTTTCTCGGGGCGGGGGGGGGAGTCTCCAACCCTTAAAACTCATGGATTCTTATATTTCACTTTGGAATAGACGCTCTCTTACCCACCCCCTCCTCAGAAAAAAAACCTCAACTTGGCTCCTGCTGGCTCTCTTTTCTTCCATACCTTGCTCTCTGCCCATTTCTGAGGCTTTCTGCTCCAGGGTACACAGCACAGTCACCCATCTGCACCCTAGAAAGCATCCTTGAACTCCGCTCTGGGTCCCCATCCTCTGAGCCCAGCTCTGCCCTCGCATCCTGCAGGGTGTGACCCGCTGCAGCCCTTGCTGGGGTTGCTTCGCCACCATGGCCTACACCATCGCAGCAGCCCCTGTTCTTCCTTTGTCTTCAGTGCCAACGCCGAGCATGCCACCATGTTCACACTGTCCCGAGGCCAAGGTCTGGACGGCTCATCACAGCCTCTGAGACCTGCCAAGACACCATCCAGCCTCAGGGAAGGTGCCCTGGGCTCGCTTTTCTCTTGCAGGCCCCATCCAGTTCTGGCCGAGGTCCAGTTCCTCAACAGTGCCAGCTTCTGGGTTATACCCATGCTCTCCTTGCCAGACTCCCATGGGAAAGACCTCCTTGACCCTAGACCATGGACAAGGCCCTGACAGACCCTTGAAGGAGCCTCCCTTGGCAGGCAGCACCTGCCCATTATGCAGATAAAGAAGCTGAGGCTCAGGAAGCTTGGCTGGCAGGGGGATACCAGTCTCTGTTGCCCTTGCCTGTGCTGTCCTCCATGTGTGCATGCGGGTGTGCACGTGTGCATGTGTGTGGTGGTATTCTGACTGCCGTCTGCACCAGGCTGTGTTTGGGCTGGAAGGCTGAACCACCTCCCCCAGGAAAGGAGGGCTGAGACTCTCGGGGCCGAGCTTGCCTTTCCTGTGTGTGGTGGGGATGCCATGTGTGAACCTGGGGGTGTCGCAGCCCCATCAGCCCCCGGGACCAGCCTCCAGCTCCTCCCACTTTTCCCCCCTTCTCTTGAAAACAAACACCCGCGAGCCCAAACCACCCATCCAGCCAAGGCACAGATGGAGCCTGAGTTGGAATTAATTAGTCCTGTTGTCAAGGCAACTGGGACCTGGACCGGGATCCAATCTTCTCCCTGGGCCTGGCCCTCCCTCCCCTGGCCCCTCTTATGGCGCTGTCCTGCGTGGCCCTGGCTCCGTCCTCCACCCTGCAGCAGCTCGGGGTGGCCTAGGGACTCTCTAAGTCGTGGTAGCGGTGGTGAGCTGTCTGTGGGCGGCCAGAGTCCCTGCTCGGCCACTCTGGACTTGCTGGGACCTTGGGCAAGTCCCTGACACCTGGGAGTCATATTGGGTTCAGTAGGGTAAATAGATGCAGGGTCAGGGGTGGGAGGACGGCAGAAGTAGCCTAGGCTTGAGATACGGTACGTAAGGATGCACCCAGGCGGTGTGCCATGATGGGCACCTCCTAGCACCCCACACCTCTGTGGTCTGCAGCCATTCTGGGGCACCCAGGCGGTGTGCCATGATGGGCATGTGAGTCTACTCCTGGGTCCCATTTCACCTCCTGAGCATGGCAGGATCAGGAAGGATGTTGCCCAGAGTAACTGAAGCAGCCCAGGCTGTGACCTTTTATGTTTTGGACCACAGAGGGGGCACTGTGGGCAGTCGCTCCTTGGGGTGTTTGTAGTAGACGCAACATGGAATATGGGGGCCCGAAGGCCCCCGTCCACCTCCACCCCCTGCTGTCTGTCTTCCAAGCCCCTAGTGATGGTTGGACACACTGGAATGTCCCTCTGGGCTGGTGGGGTCAGCTTCTGCTCAGCAGCCTCCGGGCTCAGGATGCAAACCATCTCCCAGCTCCCCACCTAGCATCTGTGGGCACAGGGAGGTTCCTCTCTAACTGGCCTGGTGTGACGGGGACTCAGGAGAGATAGTTGGCCAGGTCTGATGACCAGACTCTCACCTTGGCCACGTCCCTGGGGTCCTATGGGCAAGTTGCTGTCCCTGTCTCAGCCTCAGTTTCCTCATCTGTCAGCTGGGCCACCTGTGTGTTTTCAAACTTGTTATGTAGCCTTGAACTTTCGAGAGCCCTTTTACCTCTGCCTCCTGATTGCTAGGACCGTGGGAGTGGGCTACCATGCCCAGTAGCTGGCTTTCTGAGACAGCCAATGAGATTGCCAAATGGAAAACCTTTCTCTCTCTCCCACCCCTCTCTGAGACCATCTTATACTGTAGCCCAGGCTGGCCTCAAACTTTCAGCAACCCTCCTGACTCGGCACCGTAAGTGCTGGGATTGCAGGTATGAACCACCATGCCCAACCTTTTTAAAATGTTCCTAAGACAGTGTCTCACATAACTCAGACTGGCCTCGAACTTCCTGTGTAGCAAAGGCTGGACTTCAAGTACTGGTCTTCCTGCCTCCACAACCTAGGTTCTGGGATTCAGGGTGTGCTTCTGCGTCTGGCTCTGGGAAAGGTTTTGAGAGGTATCAACCGCTGCTGGCCCCAAGGACCGCATCATGTGCGAGGGGCTGAGTCAGGCAGCAGGGTCTGGTGGGACCTCTGGCCAGCTCCAGTGGCCGTCCTGCCAGCTTTCCCAGTGAAGCCACAGAGCCTGGCAAACAAAACCAAACCTTGGGCTGGGCTGCCTCTGAGGCTGCCAGCCTGCCCCAGAAGGCAAACTCTACAAATGGATTAACTGGGGGAGGTATTTAACTCTCCTTTGCATGATAACAAGGGCTAACATTTATCGAGGGCTTGTTCTGTGCCAGGAGACTACTAAGCACTTTACTGGGATTATCTGCCTTGATCCTCACACCCACCCTGAGGCAGGCAGGGTACAATCACTATTCCTTTTTTTTTTTCTTCACATAAATTTATTTATTTATTTATTTATTTATTTATTTATTTATTTATTTATTTATTTATTTTTAACAAATCTAGACCCGTGTTCCCGCCCAGGAATCACTATTCCTACTTTGTTGTGGAGGCAATTAAGCCCAGAGGTTAAGTTGGGGTCCAGAGGTCACACAGTAGCAGGAAGGGAGTTGAGCCCAGCTCTGGGTCTTCTGATTCCTTGTGTGGGGGCTTTTCTTTGCACCCTCCCTTGGTTGGGAAGGGGAAGGGAAGGGCAGACCCACTTGGCAGGGAAGCACTGAAATCTGCAGCTTTTCATGTCTCTCACCACCCAAGATGCTGGGGGAGGGAGGAGAAACAGAATTAAATAAACGAAGGGTGTTGTGGAGCTGACAAAGAGTAACTTTTTTTTAGGAGCTTGTTAACATTTGGGAAGTTAAATAAGCAGAAATTCATGACCCTCATTTGCATGCGTTAAAGCGAGGGCTTCAGAGGGTGCAGCCCAGTTACCTGGAAAACCTCCCTTGCCGTGCCCCTGGGCAGCGCTGGCCTTGGCTGCTGCCTAGCTGGCTCATGTTGGCGGGGCTCAGGTTGGCGGGGCTCAGGTGAGTTCTTCAGGCTCTCCTGTGGCCGTGCCTCCTGAGGACCCACTGTGGGCTCGGAGCTCTCTGACTGCGGCTGGGCCTCTGGTCCTGCTTGTTCTGGGAACCGCTGACCTCAGGGCCATTGGCAGCAGTGACTTGGCCCTTAGATGGGAGACTGTGTGTTCTAGAAAGTCTTCAGCCTCTGCAGGAGCCCCTGGACATTCAGAGAGCACACAGGCCAACGCTCTTCTGCCCACAGGCCAGGGGTCTGGGCCTGTTGCTTTCCTCCTTGGCCCCAGTTTCCTCTTTTTCAAAATGGGGGCAGTGACAGCGTATACCACTTAACTTTGTGAGGGATACCGGATGACAATGGTTTGCCAGGCAGCCATACCTCCTTTGATAGGTGACTCTAGTCTTTTGTCTCTGAGGAGCCAGAGCTCGGAGGGGGTCCTTATTCCAATAGCCTTGGCAGACCCTGCTCTTGACCCAAGACAGCCCTGTCCGGAGGCCCCCCAGCCTCCCGTATTCCACCAGCCATGGGTGGTCTCTTTCTTGTCTTCCCAGGAGCTGGGAGCTTCCTTAGGGCAATGCCATGTCTGTCTGGTCTCCATGGGTCCCCTGTACCTGCCCCAGAGCTCGGCTGGGAGCAGCCTGGAGGGACAGAGTGAAACTCCCAATGACTGTGGCTCATGCTGGTGGCTTCTGCTGTGTTGAACCTGAAGTCCCTTGCGTGGTGATTTATGGGTTGAGGGTACTTCTGGCTGATCTCACTGGAGCTCTTCCATGACAGGACGAAGCAGGGCAGAAGTCATGAAGGAGACATGCGGGGCGCAGGGAGCTGATGGCTTGGCACCCAGCCCTCACAGTCTGCTTTCGATAGGCCTGGGGGTCCTGGGCAGAGTGGGTGCCCTTTCCTCCAGGGGCAACTCCAGAGGAACAGGAGGACACTGGGGTGCTTTGGAGAGATGAAACAGTGGCATGGGCCTCGGGCTCCGTCTGTGCAATGGGCAGGAGCTCAGAGGTGAGAGCCTATTCCGGCTCCTCAGGGTTTCCAGGCACTTGCCAGAGGCCCTGGTCTCCATGCTGGAGGAGGCGGCTGTTCCCGCTCCTGTCCTAGGTGCAGGTGGGATCCAGGCAGCGTCAGCCATGGGCCTATCTCTCTGGCCACAGGGTATTCAGATGGCCCCGAGGGTGGGATGGCCTGGGAGCAGTAGGGTTGGAGGGTGCCGGGTGAAGAGGGCAGCCCTCCAGGGGGCACGTTCCCATGGGGTGCCGGGTGAAGAGGGCAGCCCTCCAGGGGGCGCGTTCCCGTGGGGTGCCGGGGTGAAGAGGCCAGCCTTCTAGGGGGCTCGTTCCCGTGGGGTGCCGGGTGAAGAGGGCAGCCCTCCAGGGGGCGCGTTCCCGTGGGGTGCCGGGTGAAGAGGGCAGCCCTCCAGGGGGCGCGTTCCCGTGGGGGCTCTCTGGGGGGAGGTCAAGGCTGTCGTTAGGGCTTAGCCTTAGTAGGCAAGGAGGGAGTACTGGTCAGAACCTGCCCTCAGTGGCCTGCTTTGGGCACTGTAGGGTGGGGCCTCAGTTTCCCCATCTGTCCCTGAGGGATGATACTCCTTTGAGGATCTGGCAGTGTCCTCTTTCCTAGCTCCACCAACGCTTGTTGGTCTGGGGTCAGGGGGAGGCAAAGTAATGAAGTCTATTAGAGCCACACATGTGTGCACGTGGTCTGCGAGTATATAGCATGTGTGTACACACATATAACATGTTCATGGGTGTGTAACTATGTATGTAATACACATACACAGGCATGTGCATATGTGTGCCATGTGTATACACGAGTATGGGGATGTGCGCATGGCATGTGTTCCTAAGTACATGTTTGTGCTTGGCACATGTATGTGTGTATGTGTGCATGCTTGCAATCCTCTGTACACAGTGGGGAGCAGCTTGTCCCAAGACTGCTCTGTGCCCCAGTGCTGTTGGAGGTCACATCAGGTCACCAGGAGCCACGGGGTGCCAGGAGCCGCTTGAGCCTCTGGATGGAGCCAGGGCGGTTGCATAGAAGATGGTGTGAGGCTGGTAGTCAGGAGGCCGCCTGCGGGGAGGTGGCTTCTGCTGTCCATGGGTCTCTTCCAGGCAGTGGCACTCAGGGAGGGCTTCCTGGGAGGGGTGGCACTGAGCTTGGAAGAACAAGCGCTTGCTCTCGGGGGACAAGGGAGGCTGCAGCTGACAGGGCTGTTTTCGTGAGGTGCGACATTCAGTCATGAGCCGTGTCATTGCCATTTCATTTGATACGGTCTCCCTAGAGACCCATGAGGAAGTTGACTCAGAGAAGCTGTGCAAGATGCCTGAGGTCACACAGCTGGAGGCTTCAGGACCCTGCTCGCTACCCTTTCCTCAGAGCCTGTGCGTCCAGAACACAGTCCTGTGCTGTGTCAGGTGTGCTCTCCTTCCTGCTCAGGCTCCCAGACCTCTCAGGAGCAGACGTGAGCAAAGGTCAGATAGTGATTGGATCCCTGATTCCAGGCCAGCCACTTGCCTTCAGAGCCTCAGTTTACCCATCGAAAGTAGGGGCCTATGTGTCTGGATAAGAGGGCAGCTGGGGGGTGTGCCCACATGTCTGGATAAGAGGGCAGCTGGGGGCTCCAACACTGTCAGCTACGTCAGCTGCACATGCAGAAGAGGCTCTTGGAGAAGCCTTGTTCATACCCTTCCCTTTCTCCCTGTCTGCTGACATGTGACTGTCCTGAGTAGACCGTGTCCCAGGGGACCGTGGGATCTGCGTTTCGGCTGAGTTCCTATGGTGGTAACATCCACTTGGGGATGGCTGTCACCAGGCATAATAGTGAGCAGGAGGTAGCTGGTGGGGACCTGGAAGCACATGGATTCCTCCCTCCCTCCCTCCCTCCCTCCTTCCCTCCCTCCCTCCCTCCCTTCCTTCCTTCCTTCCTTCCTTCCCTCCCTCTCCCAGCACTTCTTTTCCATGCTGGGTTTCAACTGGCGATAGGACAGGAGTCACATGCACGCTGCCCTGGCCCTCTAGAGGGGAAACAGTGATCCTTCAGTGGGCTGCCAAGTACGGGAGAGTTCTCTGGAGAAACATGGGTTCAGAAAAGGAAACTTGGAGGTGGTGACAGGGCCAACACTGGGGTTGTTCTCAGTGGAGGTGGCAGGGAAGACACAGGTCACTGTCCCAGAAGTTTCCCACATCATAGGAACTGGGCCCCGTCCCCAGGACTGTGGGAGCCCTTATGAATGCTTTGAGCACCACAGTGGCCTTCTGGAAGGCTCTGTCTGAAGGTGTTACAGAGGCTGAGAGTGGAAACTAACCTTGCGGTCACTTGTGGTAACAGAGGCAGAGTTGAAGATGAGGCTGGGGTCTGTGTCTGAGTAGACAGGCACAAGACCTTGTGAGTGGGACCATCAGAACACGTGTACTAACGGTTTGCATGGGCAGCATTTACTGAGGACCTGCTGTATACCTGCCTTGTGCCGAGGGCTAGGAGGATGTAGCTGTACCTTGACCTACTCAGTTTCACGCTGGGTATGCAATACAGATGCCCCCAGAAAGCTGGGGGGTGGTTCCTTGCTTTAGGCAAACTGAATCTGAAAATGTGGGTTTTCTTAGGACTGGTTATTTATTTTACAAAAATAACTCACAGGAAAGTGTCTTTGGACTCCAAATGCTTGGGGGCACTAGTGAGACTGAATGTGTGGGCCCCATGCATGACCTGAGGTCCTGCTCCTTGCTCAGTCCCAGGCCAGCTCCTAGCTTGTCAGATGCTTGTAGGTGTGGGCCATCTGCTTAGCAGAGCGCAGGTCCTCAGAGGAGCCAAGCTTCTTAGAGACTTACCAGCTCTTGCATCTGGGAATCGGCCGTACCATAGCCTCTCGTTAGCTTCCTGCCATCGGTGTGTACAGGTCCTGCAGGTCCTGCACATGCCGTTCCCCACCCCCCCCACCCCCCGCCCCAGCTCACTGTCACGCCCATCCTGGGCTTCCCTCTTTGATGGTGGTCTGCACTACACACTCCTTCCATGTGTCTTTGCACCTCAGGGTCTGTGTATAGTGAGTGAAGAGTGTCCCTTGGCTGAAGTGATCCTAGATGGTCTTGTCCCCCATTTACAGAAGAAGGAGGAGGTTGATGCTCAGGGAAGGAAGGCGATGCCCACTCAACTTTCTGCTACTTATAGGGGTTACTGGCTCCCCTCCTGTGGCAATCTGAGCAGAGATGGACCACAGAGCAGCTTGAGAGGTACAGCTCAGTAAGTGTCAGGTTTTCCTGATCTCAGCTGTGTGTCTCTGGGCACGTGGCTCTGCTGCTCTGGATCTCTTCTTCTCCGAATTGGGTAGGATCACCAGGGCTGCTGCATAGGGTGCATATGGTGGACTGAGTGGCCGAACAGGATGGTGTGTGGTCAGGCAGGACTGGGTTTCTATCTTGCCCAAATCCAGTTCTCACAGGGCTGGGCTGGGCCGAGCTGGGCCGGGCTTGCATCTTCTCTGCATTGTCCTGGCCAGGCCACTTAGTCTTTCTGGATCTTGAGCTCCTCCTCTGAAAAGAGCTCTGCTACATTGGCAGTCTGTGACCCACTGTATGGCTGCAGGGACCTGGGGGACAGCTGCCTGTCACTGGGGCTGTGGGTCGATGCCGTTGGCCACACTTGACAGTGGCTTCCCCAGGGCTCTGTCTACTGGGATCTGGGTACTAGGCAGCTTGCTATGTGGCCTTGTGTGTCAGACAAGGTAGAGAGAGTCACCCTAGGGAGGGAGCTGGGGTCAGGGTGTGGAGAAAGTAGGGCCAGGCCCTTGAGGGGCTGGGACCCTCAGAAGGGTTTCTGGCTTCAGCCTGGGATCCCTGAGAGCTTGGATAGGCTCTGAGGCAGAGGGGAGAGGAGGGACCAGGAGATGCTGGACGTCCTAGGTAGTTTGGACAGAGGGGCTGCAGGGGTGAGGGCTGGACAGGTGCCAAGATGGATTGAGAAGAGGAATTGGGGGAAGAGGCCAGAGTCGGGCACGAAGAAGATGATGAAGCTGAGGGACAGGGAGGCTTGGCAATGAGCCTACAGTCAAACAGCTGCCAGGGAAGGCAAAGCCTTAGGTCCACATCTGGGGAGGGGGAGAGGGCAGCTGGGCCTGTGGATGCCGGCCACCCTCGGTCCGGGGCCAGGAGTGCAGTGGAGGCAGGAGGCAGGTCGGCAGCCAGCGGGGGTGGTGCAGACTGAGGCATTCAAGCTTCATTCAAGGGCTCTCTGGGCGCCAGGCGTAATGGAGATTGATGTGATGTCTGCCCATGATCTGGGAGCACTGGATGAGCAACTCTACCAAGCAGGCAGGAGCAAGTGAGCAGCGAGTGGAGGCCCTGGGTCGAGCGGGAGGAGCTGGTGGCTGGAGCCAGGGCCCAGGGTGGGGGTCGTGGAGACAGACAGACAGACAGACAGACAGATGGGAACTCACAGCCAGTCCTGGGCTTTCTGGTCTTGACAGTTCTCCCTCTGTAAAGTGGAGATCGCTGTGAGGGTCAGAAGGGTAACTCGACTTAGTGAAAGACCTGGGCAGGGCAGGGCTGTGCAAGTGCAGGTGGTGGAGTCATTTCTGTCACTACTATTGTAGGTATGTGACAGAGCCCTGGGGTGGCCTGCAGATCCACTTAGCCGTCCTCATTTGGGACGGATCGTGTTCTGTCAGCCAAGGAGCCCAGCCAGAGACAGATGATGGCCCAGAGGAGACCCTGGTGTCAGGACCTCAGGCTTAAGGTAGAGAACAAGAGATAGGGGAGTCCAAGAAAGACACACGCTGACGGGGCAGGGGTGGAGGGTGGACAGCGCCCCCTGGTGGGGCTGGGCAGGGCGGAGACTGACCTCCGGCTGATTTTACCACGTCAATGTACGAGATGTCCAGAGAGGGTAAGGGTTTTGCACAAGGTCACACAGTAGCTGGTCCTGGGAAGCAGACCTGTTGTTGGCCTGGGCCGGGGTTGGGGAGGTGTAGTCCGAGTGCTGCCCCCCATAAAGGAGAGATGCGATCATTTATCAGGGGAGTTTAATAATGAATGAAGTTGAAGTGTCTTTAATGCAGGCAGCAGGCCTGAGGTAATAAAGGACCCTGTATTAATTCGGAAGTTAATGAATATGCAGGTGTGTCTGAATGATTAATGGGGCTCCCGAAGGCCTTGGAGAGGGGGTGCTGAGTTATTGCTGATGGAAACATGAATATTGCATACATTTGAGAAGTTGGATAAACAGGAGCAGGTGGGCATGAAGGAACTGGAGGATTCGAGTGGGCAGAGAGCTGGAGACCCAGACACGTGGGCCAGCACCAAGCGACTGCGTTCTCTGGCAGGGTGGTCTTGAGCGAATCACTTCATCTTCTGAGCCCCAAATTTCTCATCTGGAGAATGGGCAAAAACCAAGCCCAAAGCCAAAACAATAGCTGATGCCCAGGATCCACAGGGTGTGGGCGGGGCTGGGGGGTCAGTGACACCACAGGTTCTACCCCTGGTGTGGGAGGAGGGCTAGAGAAGATGGAAGAAAAGTTTGAAAAGGAAAGTTGGGTAACAATAAGCAGTGCTCCATGTAGCAATAAGCAGTGAGGCTGGACTGCACTTTACAGTTTATAAGGGTGGGTGGGACTGCCCTCCATCCACCTCTGCTCCTTGTAGCAATAAGCAGTGAGGCTGGACTGCACTTTACAGTTTATAAGGGTGGGTGGGACTGCCCTCCATCCACCTCTGCTCCATGTAGCAGATGCACAGGGTTGAGAAAGTGCCTTGTTTTTTTTCTTTAATTTTATTTATTATTTTATTTTATGTGTATTAGCAAATTGCCTGCATGTATGTAGGTGCACCTGTGCTATGTGAGGCCTGCGGAAGAAGAGGGCATCGGACCCCTGGAGCTGCAATCATGGACAGCTGCCATGTGGGTGCTGGGAACTAAACCCCGGTCTTCTGCAAGAGCAGTCAGTGCTCTTAACTGCTAGGTGGTCTCTCCAGCGCCGCCCCCCCCTGCTTTGTGGGTTTTTTTTTTTGAGATGCTAATGCTCAGAGTGGACCGCCACCACCCTGGCCACCAGCAGTGACAGGCAGTCACCTCCACTCCTCCAGCCGGTGACCGTCAGAGCTGCAGACGGAGTCCACACTGGCCTGGAAGGGCATTCAGAGTCTTGGCGACGGAGGGCAGGGGCACGGCTGTGTCTGGACTCCTCAGCTTCTCTGAGGCTGTGCGAGACGCTGCTCCTTCCCGGTGCTCAGTCTTGGGGCTCACAGACTCTGCATCCATTCCCATTCCCTTCCTGCTCGGGGCTGTGTTACGTGAGCTTGGATGCATGTGTCTCAGGTCCTAGGTGCAGGGGGTGCCAGGCCACCTCGTCCCCTCAGCCTTGTCCTTCAAATGTGCGTGCCGGGGCAGCTTTTTTCCTGAGTGTGCGGAGCCTGTCGCTGCTGAGGGAGGACGAGGCACGTCTTCCCCATCTCTGACCCGCATCAGGCCGTGGGCATGGTGTTCTTGGGATGTGCCTGCGACACCGTCTTAATCCTTCCCATCCAGATTGGTCGTGGCGGCTCTCCAGGTGCTCCACTGGGCCGTGTTGCAACCTAGGTTTTCCTGGGTGGATCAGACGGTCCCCGTCTCTCCATGCCCCATAAAGCCCTATCCAGGTCTCAGACGGATGTGACAGCAGTGCCTCCTCATGTGAGCTCTGACGGGCACAGAGGACAGGCCAGTGAGGGTCTTGCTTGCCACCTGGCCCCTCAGGCTCACCCCAAGTCTTCTGACTCTTGGCCTTGGGCTTCAGAGACCACTGAAGAGCAAGGGACTTTGAGCCCTGGCTCCTAGAGCCTTTTCTGCGCTGCCACATTCCCAGTCAATGAATGGGACACCACCCGGCTGCCCTTGACTGCCACAGGGAACAAGAAGGTCAGCCTCTATGGCCTCTCTTTGGCCAGCCCTGCTAGACAGAGGGCCAGGTTGTAAGAAAAAGGACCTCAGTGGTCGTAGTCCTGGTCAAGCTTGCTGTAGACAGACATGGAAAGAAACCAAGACCCAGAGGGGAGGCGGCCTCAGGGCGGGGCTGGGGTTGGGGCCACAGCCTAGCTGTGTATTTATAGACCCCACTGATCTATATTAACTCAGAGCCCGCTCAGGCTGTGGCATCTGTGGGATCTGAGGACGGCTTTGAACCCCCAGGGGGCTGCTGTATCTGAGCTCTCCCCTGTGGGGGGAGATGAACAGGGCGAGCCCGCTTTTCACCTCACCCTTCCGCACCCTGCAGCTCCCGCTGGATACGTGGCCTGCAGAGTCTTTAGCAGCTTGGGTTGGGCTTGGGGGCCACCCTCTGGAGGTGGGGGCGCTCAGTGTCTTTGTCTGGGGTTTGTCACGGCTTGCTTCCTCTAGCTCTGTGGGAGACTGTCCATACAGTGTGGGATCCAGGGCAGCCCTGGGCCTGCCCTGAGCCTCAGTCTGTATGGCTGTAGAATGGGTGCAATTCTCAGCTGATTCACAGGCATTAGGCGTCGAGCACTGAGTGCTCCTAGGCTGGAGCCACCATGTGCATGCCGTTTGGGTCTCTTCTGGTCCTTGTCATGCACTGAGCTCTGAGGGACAAGAGTGTCTCCTCCAAATGGGGCCTGTGAGAACCCCTAAGCCTGAGTGTTCCCTCCTCCCAGGCTCCTCCCCAGGGCCCTTGGGGTCCTTGGGGGGGAGGGGCGGGTATAGGTTGAATCCTTTCCCACAGCGTGGCCAGCCCCCTGGTCGCCATGGGAACAGCTCCACTAACTCTATGCTTCTTTTCCAGAGCAGAGACGACTGGCCGCCCTGAGTGCAATTCAATTCAACAGACATTTACTGAGTGCCTACTATGCGCCAGGCCTTAGGCTAGGCACTGGGGAGCACAGAGAGGAAAAGTGGGGTCCCATCTCAGGTAGTTCTGGGCTGGGGTGGTATAGAGACGGCCAAGGGCTCCAGAGCTGAGTACCAAGAGAGCAGGCTGGCAGAGGGCTGGAGCAGCAGGCCCGACCGGGGCGGGTGCATCACTAGAGGGCTGCTGTTCTTTGTGCCTCAGCTTTCCCACCTGTAAGATGGGAAGGAGGTGAGGTGGGGTGAGACTTTTCCAGGATTCCATAGGTCATCTCAGTGGTGGGGCACAGCAGGGAGGGCACCCCTCTGCCTGCAGGCTCCACAGAGGGGTCTAAGCTCTGGGCCCCAGGACAGGCGGGCAGGTGGGAACAGGACTCCAGGCTCAGGAACAGCATGGACAAAGGCCTGGTGGACATGGGTCTGGGCTGTGGGATTAGGAAGGGACATGATTGGTGTGAACTTAGAGGGGAAAAAGGTCGAGGGCCACACTCTGGGGCAGAAGCTCTGTTCTGGGGCAGTGGCAGCCCATGTGGTCCTTCTTCCACCCTTCTCCTCCTCTCCCTGGAGTTCCAACAGGAGCAGCAGCTGTGTAGACAGTGTGGCATCTGTGCTGTGCGAAGCTTGTCACCCTTAGTCCTCACTACAGCCCCAGGAGGTAGGCCTGCGTGGGCCCCGTCCACAGCGCAGGACATCGGGCTCAAAGAGGGAAGCGTCCTGCCCAGGGTTATGATCTGCCCCATGTCCCCTCTGCTTTTCCATTACCTCCGGTCAAGGGGGTCTTACTCCATGAGATCCCTCCCATCCGCTCTACCCCAGTGCCCAGAGGCAGCCACCGAGAGCCATGGCAGGAAGGTCCTCAGGTGCCGTTAGCTAGGCTGGCTTTCTTCAAGACCCGAGTGAGGGCTCAGCGGCTAGCCTTAGAGACTGGCAGTATACAGATGGGGCGACCGAAGCCCAGAGTCACAGGCTAGTCCGAGGTCAGACTCCAGGGAGTGACAGCCTAGGCTGGGACCTTGTTTCCCTGGCATCAGCTGAGGCTGTGGGCACAGAGAAGCCCTTTGCTAACTCCCCGCCCCTACAGCTGTTCAGAGCCCGGTTCTCCATGCTCTCCCTAAGGAGTATGAAGGACTCAGATCACAGACCTGGATTTGAGTCCTGTGTTACCTTGCATGGCTGTGTGATTGCGAGAAGTCATTAACCACTTCGAGCCTCGGTTTCTTTATCTGTTCATGGGAGGGCCGGCTTCCCTATCCACTCACCTGCAGCAGATGTTTACTGAGCACCTACTGAGGACTGGGGTGGTGGGGAGGCTTAGAATCAGGTCTTCCTTGGAGAACTGAGTTTAGGGAGAGAAGTCACAGGGTTCTGGTCAGGATGGAGGAAGACAAAGTCCAGGAAGGCTGTGGAACCCCCAAGAGGCCCAGGTGAGGGGAGCAGGCAGATCTGTGGCAGGAGCACAGGTGCCTGGGGCCAGCAGCATGGAACCTCCCAGATCAGCCAGGAGCCCAGGAAGCCACACTCAGACCGACGTTCTAGAAAGTTCTCCTCCTGCTGGGTGGAGGTCGGATGTGCCAGGGTGGTAATCTTGGAGGCTGAAGCCAATGAGGATGTTGGACGCAGAACACAGACAGTGGGGCAGATAGGGCCAGGAACCTCAGGGTGGGGAGCGGAGAGAGGGCAGACCGGGCGGGGGGGGGTGTTAGTGGTGAGTGTGCTTCCAGATGCCTGAGAGAGGACAGGAAGCTGGGATAGGGTTTTAGGGCATGGCCAGCAGCTACTAGGAACCTGCAGATGACCAAGATGAGCTGGGGGGGGGCAGGTTTGAGGAGGGTGAGAGGTGGGACAGGACCACAGGAAGGCTTCTGAGAAACCACCCAGGAGCTGGAAAGCTAGCTAGCTATGCAGGTCCCCAGGCCTGGGGGCAGGGGCAGTGTTCTCCTCAGGAAGAAAGGTGTAATGGATGGATGACAGGAGCCCTGGGTGACAGGAGGGCCTCAGAGGGTCAGGGGACCTAGAATGTTAGTCCCTCCCCAGGAAGAGGAGGCTGTAGTGGAGGAGGTGTTTGGGAAGGAAGGCAAAACATTTGCATGCGTAACAAGGCTGGAGTGAGGGAGAGAGAAGGGGAGAAAGATGAAAGGAAATTACCATACGTCAGGATCTTGTTATTCAACCTAATTTTCAAAGGACCACAGCTGTGGCGCTGAGATAATCCGTTAATTATAACAGCCATTGTGCTTTGGCAATGGGAGAGAAACCGAGGCTGGGTACAGCTGAGTGCTGGAGCGGGGAGGGAAACCGAGGCTGGGTACAGGCTGAGTGCTGGAGCGCGGAGGGCTCTGAGGGGCCAGGACCTCAGAGAGGGGGCAGTGATGGAGCCAGAGAGGGGCGCTGGGCTCCCAGGACCAGAGGGAAGACCCAGTCAGAGAACAGGCTACAGCCTCCACACCTCTGTGAGTGCAGAGGTGACTCAGCCTATTGCTTGCCAGCTGGTGCTATGTGGCTGGAGCCAGTCTCCAGAACCTTCTGCAGCAGTTAACTTTATTGAGCAGTTACTGTGTGCCAGGCCCTGCCCCCGCTAACTGTTCTCTGTAGCCAGCACCCTTCCTGTCTCAGTATTTTAAGGACCCAACATACCCCGGAAGGTAGATGCCAGGGCCACAGGCCAGGCAGAGCCTCCTTGTGAGCTGAGTGCGGCCCTGAACTTCTAGGACAGTCTGGAAGACTGCTGGCCTCCAGGGCCTGACCTTGTAGAGTCGGGAGACACAGGACTGCCGTGGCTTAAGGCCATGGTGCTGCCTGGGCAGCCATCACCACAGTCAGGGGTGGCCCTCCCCCACACGATGTTTCCAGGGCTCGGTGTCAGCCCCTGGTGCTGACAGAGCCTCTTTGTTCCCTGGGCCGCAGCTGCAGGCCCCCTTGTCCTCAGAGGCAGGCTTTAGAGTGTCCGCCCCACCCCCAGAGCAGCTACCCTCAGGGCCAGGAGAGGGCGTCTCGTCCCCCAGTGGCATCCACGTTGGCCCTTACCACCACCTGCATGGAGGTCGGAAAGAAACAGACAGACAGCTGGTTCAGCTCTGGTTCTCAGCCTGGCTGCAGGGTCTTGGGGACCCTGGGTGCCAGGGCAGGGAAGTGACCCACAGTGGGAGGGAGGGAGCTGTGGTACGGCGGCTTGAAGTCTGACTGTTCAGGACCCCAGAAACTTTGGCAGGCTTGACTCAGGAGTCAGGCTCATGCCTCGACCAAGCAAGCGACCTCAACTGGAAACTCAGTTGATGCCGTGTGGCAGGGTAGGGGGCTTATTCTGCAAATTCAGTGGGAACCCCCAGTGTGGGCCAGAGACCCAGGCAGTGCTGTGGAGGGCAGGGGAGAAGCAGAGACCCTCAGAGAGGCGGCAGGTCTCGCGTGCCCTCTGGAGATTTCCTTGCTGGGAGTGCCAGAGCAGTTTAAAGTCCTGGAAGATGGGCCCCCAGCCCAGGCTCTGACTCAGCAGACTGGTAGGGCCAAAGAGCCATAGATGGATTCCAGAACCCCCAAGCCTCAGACTTATCATTGAAGATCCCCCCAAATGACAGACCCATGTTGTTACTGCCCTAGACTTCTAAGACCCACAAACACACTGGGGCAGCGGGCAGGTAGGGGTGGAAGCAGGAGTCAAAGCAGGGGCCGGGAGTGGCCAGCTCAAGGATCCCCACGCAGGCAAGTCCACCTGTTCCCTGTTGTGTTAGCCGCACAAGCTGCAGGGGTTGGGGCAATGGTCTAGGGAAGACAGAGCCTCCTGCTCTGCCCTGTGACAGGCAGAGCCACAGCCATGGCATTGTCCAGGGTGCCAGTGAGTCCCAGAAACAGGGATGCTTAAAATAAAAGCTTCCAAGCTTTCCGCATTGCCAGGCAGCTAAAAACAAAATTTAATTACTGTCCAGATGAAGCAGGGTCCCTCGGCATGGCATGAGTCAGAGCCTGGGACCGAGGACAAAGCCACCCAGAGCAGCTGGAGACCTAGACTCCACATCTGTACAATAGGCAGGCAGCAGAGCAGCACAGGCTCAAGGCTGGAGCCAGGATGGACATGGTTCTCAGGAAGCTCCAGGGCCCAGCCACGCCTTTCCTGCCCACGCAACCCTCTGCCAGGTCAGGCTGCCCAAGTGGACTGCATCGTGCTCCAACCTGGATCCTCTGCTTCTCCCCAGGGGTCCCCCAGCACACCGCCCTGCCTTGGCATGGCCCTGAGGATGTTGCAAGGCAGGAGAATGCATGCCCGCCCTTGGGGACTCTGGAGCAGGAGCAGGCCGTGCAGGCAGAACCGGGAGGGTGGGCCTAGCCGGTGCCTGGTACATAGTAGGTGTTCCATAAATGTTTATTGAATGAATGAATGGAGGCCATGCAGGCAGAGGCAGCGTGCGCGTGCAGGCACTGTGCGAGAGCGGGTCCGGTGGAGACTGGTGAGTAGTGCCCAGGGGCTGCAGGGCGAGATCAGGATGGGGAGGCAGGGTCAGCAAGGGGAGGTGTGCTCCTGGGGAGGAAGGGTCAGCTGAGGATGGGGAGGCAGGGTCAGCAAGGGGAGGTGTGCTCCTGGGGAGGAAGGGTCAGCTGAGGAGGGGGAGGCAGGGTCAGCAAGGGGAGGTGTGCTCCTGGGGAGGAAGGGTCAGCTGAGGATGGGGAGGCAGGGAGGCAGTCCCTTGGGCAGCCCGGAGGCTTCTATAAGGATCAGGAGATGACCTGGGGGTGACAGTAGCGCCTCGGGGCTGCATGAGGGCCTCTGTGCCTGGCAGAAGAGTTGGAGTGGGTGCAGTGTACAAGCTGGGCCAGGCCAGGAGCTACAGAATTGCTCACAGAAGCAGGGTTGGGTTAACTAGTGACAGCCAAGGTCCAGGCCTTTCCAGGGCCATGCCCTTCTGCCTGTGCTTTGGGAGGCCTGGTTGTAGTTAGTGCTGGCGACAGCTTCGGTGTCTTGGGACTGGGGAGGAAGAGGGCCCATGAGCCTGGGGACATAGTGGTCAGAGACAGAGTCCTTGGGGTGGACACTGACAAGCCCGCGTCCTGTATACTGTTGTTCTCTGAACAGATGAGGCTCCTCCATCAAGGGGAGCTGAGGCTCCGCCCAAGGCCCAAACTGTTTTGCCTCTGGGCTGGGCGTGCCAGGCTCCAGGTTCCTGGGACCCCGAAACACCCAGTCCTGGCCGGTTTGGGGGGGTATTCGGGAGGACTTCCGAGGCTCGTAAGGCCCACTGAAGGTCAGGGAAGTCCACTGTGGCAGCACGGGGTGCAGGTACAGGAGGAGCCGTGGGGTGTGGAGGGCTATGAGTGTGGCTGCTGTGCCAGCAAGTTCCTGGCTTCACTGTGGCATGGTGCAGCCATGGCTGTTCCCAGCACAGAGCCAGGAGAGGGCAGAGGCAGAGAGGGCAGAGGCCGGCCCCCCAGGGATGCAGAGCATTTGGCATTCGGGCTGAGACTAATGAGACGTGATTGAATGGGGTGGTCAGAACTCGGCACCTCGGGTGAGATGGAGACAGAATGGCCCCATCTGCCTGGGACGTTCTGACGGTGTCTGAGGCTGCCTGGCACTGTGCGCAGGGAGCCTGGGGGCGTGGGTGACATTTAGGACGAGGTGAGGACAATGCTGGTACATGCTCGTGCTGCACTGACAGAAGAGGGGAGCCAAGCACAGGGAGGCCAGTCATGGTTCAGACATTGACCTGGATGCTAGGCTTCAGCGAGCAGAGACCTGGGGTCACCGTATCCATGGTAGGGAAGAGGTAGAAGACACTGCTTCAGGCAGGCAATGAGAATCTTGTGGCTGAAAGTACTCAGATTGTGAGGAACAGTCCCCACAGAGAGCCTGGGATGCAGTCCCAGTTACTCAGGCTGGCCTAGGGTCCAGGCTGTGTGACCATGGGGCGATCACTGCATCTTTCTGAGCCCCATTTTTCCTTTGGACACATTATCAGCCTTCATGAAGGTAGGTTCCTCCCTCTGACCTCTAGCACCCTCATTCCATGGAGTCAGGGATTCCTGCCTCTCTCATCACTAGCCCCAATGTCTCCTGCACACAGCAGCCCCAGCGGCTGCATCTGAGCCTGTGGCAGGCGTGAGAAGTTATACCAGTGAACCACTAGACTCCTGATGGGCTGCTCTGCTGGGTAGATAGGTGGGTGGCAACGGAGAGCCTGATGTCAGGGTTGAGCGTTGTGAGAGGACTCAGGCCAGGTTGGGCGACAAGTGAGTTTCTCTCAGAGTTGGTGTCAGAGAATGTGGGCGTGAGGGTGGGGGACATTTGAAACCGGAAGGAAGTGGGGCAGTGGACTTTGGCGACGATGAGGAAGGGCATGTCAGGCACAAACATGTGCAAAGGTCCTGGGGTCGAGGAGCATAGCTGGTCTACAGTAGAAACTTCTTGACCGATGGAGAAGTTAGCCTCCTAGGGGCTGGGGACAGCTAGCTTTGACAGGATGGGGGGCCTAAACCAGGGACCAGCTGGCCACTGGGTGCGCCTCCTTCTGCCCCTGAGCCTAGGTCTCCAGTTTTCTCACCTGTAAAATGAGGTGTACACAGTTGAGATAATATTCAAGGATCACTGAGGCCCTGAAAAGGCATTCCCGTAACTGGCCCAGAGAGGGTGCTGAACACAGCTCCTCGTGGGGTCCCAGGACCTCTGAATTCTGGTATCCACACTTTCGACTGTTTTCCTCTGAGGCTCATCACACCTGAAATCCAGTGAACTTATGGAATAGTGGTTCAGGGGTGACCAGATAATACCACACTTCTCGGGGGAGCAGGAGAGACCCAGGGAAGCCTGCTCTAAGAGCGCCTGGGGGCTGAAGGCCGTAACAAGGCCCAGTGGCCAACCTGCGGCCCAAGCATTGTTAGCTCCAGGCATGGCCAGCTTTGTCTCTCCATGAGGCTTTCTTTGAAAGGGAGTAGCAAGGCCGCAGTCACCCTGGGGAGCCTTCCGACCTCCTAATTCAGGGTTGTGGACATGGGTAGTGGTTATGGCATGGACATGGGTGATGGCACTTCAGGGAGCTTTGGCCAGCCTGGCTCGGCGAGGAGTCTGTGCCAAGACTGATGAATTACAACAAGGAAGGCTCCCCTCTGAGCTGAGCTTCCTGCTCCTGGTGTCCAGGACATGGGCCACACAACCCCAGTCACCCCGTTCCTTGAGCTGGCCACTGTCCCCATGGGAGGGAAGAGACCCTGAGAGGTCTCTTGCCCTGTATAGAACAGATTTTCTCTGCAATTGTCCTGGAGTTTTCTGGGAGATCTGCTTGTCACACAAAAATGGAAACTGGAGCTCAGAGAAGGGCTGAGGCTCACCCAAAGTCTCAGAGTGAGCCAGCTACCCGTCCGCATCCCTAGCTGGCTTCCACCCCCTGCCGCCTCTACCTATCTGCAGCCTGGCGGAAACTTACGACTGGCCTGGGTCTGTCCATGTCATGCCCAGTACAGATCTCTGAGCCCTCCACTCAAACGCAGAGCTAGCCTTAGAGTCTGATCAGGTGCCCCCGTGATTGAGCCTGGTGGTCAGGATGCTGTGGAGCCGAGAGCATGACCCTGAGCCCAAGACATTCATATCCTGGGTGATGAGCGTTGTGATGCTGGCACGACACATGGATCATGCCACCAGGCCTGGGGGGCCCTCTGTGGGACCCCTGCTGCCCCAGCTGTGTCTGTAGGATGGAATCACTGAACTTCACGTGTCGGGGAGCCTGGGCAAGTGCCTGCCCTGCAGGGCAGGGAGCCCTTGCCAAGAGCAGATGCCACAGAGGCCTTGAAGTTTACATCCTGGGTCCAGCTTGGTGCAGGGCCTGGACCATATCTCCTCCTCTGTCCTGGCCTCAGTTTCCCCTGTGAGAAGGTGGAGATCCACCTGATCCTGGGGTTGCCCTTCCCTCTTAGTGATAGGATTCTGAGTCCATAGAGGGGCCTGGAGACTCGACCCTAGCTGAGTCAACCTGACCACCAAAGCTAAGCCTGGGGCAGGAGAGGCATGTGTCCAGGCGGCTCGGACGGTTGCCGTCTCTACCCACCCCTGACCTAGGCCCTCCTCCCGGCAGCCGGTGTCCGTTGGAGTTGATGGCCCTTCTCCCCACTTCCTGTTGGAGTCTCAGGAGGGGACAACCCAAGCCTGGTCAGATGGGTCCTGGCTGGTGCTACTCTGGTCTTGAATGTGTCCCTCCCCAGCTCTCCTCCCTGCTCGGCTGCCCCTGGGCTGGGGCACATCATGACCTCAGAGGTCTGGGCCCCTGTCTCACTGCTCCCCTACTCCTTCTGAGCCCCAGACTGTATTTTGGGGTCTTATCTCCCTGGGCCCTGGGAACAGAAGCAGGTTCCTAGGTCCCTCTGTCGCTCCCAAGCCTATCATCCTTCTCCCCGTGGTCATCCTCTGTCTCTTCTGTCTCCTGCTCCACCATCTCTGTGGTTTCTCCTCTCCTTCCTCCCAGACGTGTTATGTGTCTGAGGAGCACCCTCGTGGGAAAAGGGGAAGCTGACCTTGCTTGCTTGACCCCCAGACCCCTCATCCCCCTCACCCCCTGCGCACCTGCACCTACATTAGGTGAGCATTTGGGCTGGGGACCAAGTGTTGCTGTCAGTGCCTTTATGACCTTGTCCCCTCCCTGGCTGCATCAGGCCTCAGTGGGTGGTGGGCAGGCAGCCCAGGATGGGGACAGGGTAGCTGATGCACACAGGATGCTATGATGAGAACTTCCTCCTCATTAGGCCTGTGTCACGGGAGAGTGGGAGCTAGGCCCCGGCCCAAGCCATCCTGGGAACAGGGAAGGAAGAGAGAGCTACCATAGGGTCACCTTGAGGACTTGGGGGAGCTACGGACCCCTGCGTATAGCTCCCCAAGGAGAGGGGAGGGGAGGGGAGGGGAGGGGAGGAAACGGAAAGGAAGGACTGGGTGGGACTAGCGTGCCTCCAAGCCAGGGCCCCCTTCCATGACCTCCTATCCTTTGGCTCAGCTTGTGCCTCCCAAGGCTCCAGCCAGCTCTGCAGAAAACCTCAGGTCCTGGCTAAGGTCATATTGTCTCAGCAGCTCAAATCTGAGGAGAGGAGGGCCTTTGTGTGTAGCTCAAGTTCTGCATGTAGGCACACGTGTGCATGAGGAACACACTTGAGTTTAAGTGGCATGGAGGGGTGGGTGATTGCCTGTGTTCCTTCTGCCCCCAACATGCATGCCTGCCACACCTCCCCATACCAGCATGTACCCCTGTGGCTAACCACACAGCTGCACGCAGCCTATGCACACGAACATACGTGAGCTCCTTCGTCTTCTGCATACGTCTCCTTGCACATGTCAGCACCACTCGTGTCTGCACAGTGAACCAGCTGCGCACCTGTGAGTGCACCGCAAACCACTGTGGTTCCCAGATCAATGAGGGACTGCATCACAGACAGACCAATTGCCTCTGGCAGGCTGGCTTCTGCTCCCCCAAGAACTCAGCCCCCTCCAGGACATTTAGCTGCCTATGGGAAGGGAAACTGAGGTTCGGAGAGGGATAGGACTGACCTGGGGTCCCCTGGGAGCCATGCTGCACACAAGCCAAAGTCTCACCAGCTTTGAGAGCTTTAATATCAGACACGTCCGCTGCCTTGCAGCCTTGGGACCTCCCCCCAAGTAGCCCTGCGATGGAGAAGGGATATATCAGACTGGCTTCAGAGGGCCCTGCCCTGCCATAGTGCCAACCTTTGACCCAGGCTGGACCTTGTCATCTGTCACTTTCTTAGCCAGCACGGTCACCCCAGATTTCCTCAGGTTCTATCCCAACTCCCCTTCCTGTTCCACTGCTGGAGCATAGTGCTGTAAATTGGCTTCGCTTTAACACAAAGGGCCGAGCACTGTTCAGTGCACTCTCTACTGGAGTTTCCCCAAGGGAGGTGGAGGTGACACTGGCCCTGCTCTCTTTGTACTAACAGATTTCTCTGATCATCCTGGTCCTTACTCGGTCAGAACCGTCGAGGGTCTGGGTAGTTTCCGGGGTCCAGAGCACAGGGTGAGAGCTGGTCTGGCTGTGTGCAGTTTGCAGGGGGCTCGGCCAAATCACCCTGGGGCTTGGGGCTCCCTTTCCACGTGGGCCGTGGGCTGTGGCCTCTGTCCTTCCTCTGTCCTCTGTGCCTTGGATGAGCAGCACAAGTCCCCTTGCTGTTCCCCTATCAAATAGTTTAGGAAAGGAGCTGGTCACACTTCACAGAAGCGTAGTAAGTCCAACAGACAATATTATAGACCCGGCTAGTCAGGCTGTGTGGACAGGGCCTTTTGGCTCTTGGCTCCATGGGACTCAGTGTCTCGGGAGCCTTGATCCTGACCCGAGCTTTGTTGTGTTGCTCTAGGCAAGGTCCCTCTCTGAGCCTCTGACCCTGCAGCTGGTAGAAAGGGAGATGCAGATTAGGCTATGCTATTCCTTAGTCTTGAGCCCATCCTGGAAGTCAGTGCTTTCCTGGGGAGCACTCTCCTGGCGAGTGTCCAGACTCCCCAACTCTTGCCCACTCCCTAGGCTTAGCTCTGCCTATGGGATCAGCCCTCCTTCTGCAGAGACCTTGCCCTTGCACCACCCTACATGGGGGACCCACTGCCAACACGTTCTGCTCCCCTCCCCCATGGAGGCTGAGACAGGGGAATTATTTTTGGAACAAGAGCAGTTACACAACAATGAATTGTTTATCTTTGGGCATGGAGAGTGAGGTATTTTTCTGGGCTTCTTAATTCTTATCTGGATTTAAGGGTGCCCACCTGTGTGTGTGGACATGTGGGCAGGTCATGTGGACATGTGTGTTATGTGCACAGATGGTGTGTGTGTGTGCCTCTGTGTGTTTGTGTGTATCCCTGTTCTGTGTGCATGCGTTGAAACTCGGGATCTTGTGGGCTTTATGCAGACCACAGCTGTGTGTGGACACTGTGTGCTGATGGTGCACTGGAGGGTGTCTGTGCACCTGTGCCCCCCATTCCTGTTCACTGGAGGTGTCTGTGCACCTGTGCCCCCCATTCCTCTTTACTGGAGGTGTCTGTGCACCTGTGCCCTCCATTCCTCTTCACTGGAGGTGTCTGTGCACCTGTGCCCCCCATTCCTCTTCACTGGAGGTGTCTGCACACCTGTGCCCCCCATTCCTCTTCACCGGAGGTGTCTGCACACCTGTGCTGTCCTATTCCTCTTCATTTCCCTTGCTCTGTCTTGGTGCCCACTCTGCTCCTCCCACACGGGCAACTCTTCTGTGATTCCCTCCTTCCATCTTGCCTCCCCAGCCCTCCACTGCTTCAGGAAGTGGGGACTCTGGGAGTGCTTGCTGCCACACAGTCCTTAGGAAGGGTATGGAGAGGGACGGGGGCCTGCACTGGAACCTGGAAGGACTGGTCTGGGACCTCACTCTCATCTGCTGTCCTCTCTCCCTGCTGCCTTTCAGGAACCAGGTGACAGATGAGCCTCTTCCTCCCCGGCCCCGTCTCTCTCACCATCCGTCCCCCAGCTGCACTCCTGGCTCCAGTAGGAACTGCCTGAAGTTCTGAGCCCAGAACCCAAGGAGGAAGAGGAAGAGGAGGAGGAGGAAGTCAAGGCCCAAGAACTTGAATACTTGTCAGCAGGAACCAGGAACTCTACACCCAGCAGCTTAAAGCCCTCCAGAGACCCCCCAGCAACCGGCACCAGCTGTTCCCACCTTGCCAGGGGCCCCCGTGCTGGGGGTCGCCCCAAGATGGTGGCGGCCCCAGGGAGGACTGTGTTACCAGCTCCAGCCTCCGGTCGCTAGGCACGTCCTGGGCTCCGGCCCCTCACCCCAGCTGGGCCATGCTGCGGCTGGGGCTGTGCGCAGCAGTGCTACTGTGCGTCTGCCGGCCCGGTGCCGTTCGTGCCGACTGCTGGCTCATCGAGGGGGACAAGGGCTACGTGTGGCTGGCCATCTGCAGTCAGAACCAGCCGCCCTATGAGACCATCCCTCAGCACATCAACAGCACCGTGCATGACCTTCGGCTCAACGAGAACAAGCTGAAGGCCGTGCTGTACTCCTCGCTCAACCGCTTCGGGAACCTCACGGACCTCAACCTCACTAAGAACGAGATCTCCTACATTGAGGACGGTGCCTTCCTGGGCCAGACCAGCCTGCAGGTCCTGCAGCTGGGCTATAACAGGCTCAGCAACCTGACGGAGGGCATGCTTCGAGGCATGAGCCGCCTGCAGTTCCTCTTCGTCCAGCACAACCTGATAGAGGTGGTGACGCCCACCGCCTTCTCAGAGTGCCCCAGCCTCATCAGCATCGACCTGTCCTCCAACCGCCTCAGCCGCCTGGATGGCGCCACCTTCGCCAGTCTCACCAGCCTGATGGTGTGTGAACTGGCTGGCAACCCCTTTAACTGCGAGTGCGACCTCTTCGGCTTCCTGGCCTGGCTTGTGGTCTTCAACAACGTCACCAAAAACTATGACCGTCTGCAGTGCGAGTCGCCAAGGGAGTTTGCTGGTTACCCGCTGCTCGTGCCCCGGCCCTACCACAGCCTCAACGCCATCACTGTCCTGCAGGCCAAGTGCCGAAATGGCTCCATGCCCGCCCGGCCCGTGAGTTACCCCACACCCTACTCCACTGATGCCCAGAGGGAGCCGGACGAGAACTCCGGCTTCAACCCTGACGAGATCCTCTCGGTGGAGCCGCCCGCCTCGTCCACCACAGACGCGTCTGCGGGACCTGCCATCAAGCTGCATCATGTGACTTTCACCTCGGCCACTCTGGTGGTCATCATCCCGCATCCCTACAGCAAGATGTATGTGCTGGTCCAGTACAACAACAGCTATTTCTCCGACGTCATGACACTCAAGAACAAGAAAGAGATTGTGACTCTGGACAAGCTGCGTGCACACACCGAGTACACCTTCTGTGTGACCTCGCTGCGCAACAGCCGCCGCTTCAACCACACCTGCCTGACCTTTACCACGCGGGACCCCGTGCCTGGGGACCTGGCGCCCAGCACCTCCACCACCACACACTATATCATGACCATCCTGGGCTGCCTGTTTGGGATGGTCATCGTGCTGGGTGCTGTCTACTACTGCCTGCGAAAGCGGCGCATGCAAGAGGAGAAGCAGAAGTCTGTTAACGTCAAGAAGACCATCTTGGAAATGCGCTACGGAGCTGATGTGGACACTGGCTCCATCGTGCACGCTGCCCAAAAGCTGGGCGAGCCGCCCGTGCTGCCTGTGGCCCGCATGTCCTCCATCCCTTCCATGATTGGGGAAAAGCTGCCTGCTTCTAAGGGGCTGGAGGCTGGGCTGGACACGCCCAAGGTGGCCACCAAAGGCAACTATATTGAAGTGCGCACGGGCACTGCAGGAGACACCCTGGCCCGGCCTGAGGAAGAGCTCCCAGAGCTTGAGAATGGCCAGGGCTCAGCTGCTGAGATCTCCACCATTGCCAAGGAGGTGGACAAGGTCAACCAGATCATTAACAACTGCATAGATGCCCTCAAGTTGGACTCGGCCTCTTTCTTGGGGAGTGGCAGCGGTGGTGGGGACTCCGACATGGCCTTCGAGTGCCAGTCCCTCCCTGCGGCAGCTACAACCACCTCGGCTGCTGCCCCTGGAGCCCTGGAGCGGCCCAGCTTCCTGTCACCCCCCTACAAGGAGAGCTCCCACCACCCGCTGCAGCGACAGCTGAGCGCAGACGCCGCAGTCACCCGCAAGACCTGCAGCGTGTCGTCCAGCGGTTCCATCAAGAGCGCCAAGGTCTTCAGCCTGGATGTGCCCGACCTCTCCTCGGCCACCACCGCGGGACTGGCCAAGGGAGACTCCAAGTACATCGAAAAGGGCAGCCCCCTCAACAGCCCGCTAGACCGGCTCCCGCTGGTGCCTGCCAGCAGCGGCAGTGGCAGTGCCGGGGGGAGTAGCGTCCACCACCTGGAGGTGAAGCCAGCCTACCACTGCAGCGAGCACCGGCACAGCTTCCCCGCCCTCTACTACGAGGAGGGAGCCGACAGCCTGAGCCAGCGCGTGTCCTTCCTCAAGCCGCTGACCCGCTCCAAGCGTGACTCCACCTACTCACAGCTCTCCCCTAGACATTACTATTCAGGGTACTCCTCCAGCCCCGAGTACTCGTCAGAGAGCACGCACAAGATCTGGGAGCGATTCCGGCCCTACAAGAAGCACCACCGTGAGGAGGTGTACATGGCCGCCGGCCATGCCCTGCGCAAGAAGGTCCAGTTCGCCAAGGACGAGGACCTGCACGACATCCTCGATTACTGGAAGGGGGTCTCGGCCCAGCAGAAGCTGTGACCCTCTCCTCCCCCTGGTGAGGTGAGGGGGAGGGCCGGGGCACTCGGGGGTTGGGCCCCCGGGGGTGGCAGGGCAGGGGACGGGCCGTGGGGCCCGGGCCGAGAAGTGGACGCACATGCACACCCCCACACACGCACCCATGCACACACTTGACCACCACCTGACTGTGAAGCAACCAACACCCGACAATAACGGACAGGAAAACCAACATTTTCCTTAAAGTTTACAACCTGATACGGAAACCAGTCGTCTTTACTGTGCTGCCCAATGGGGCTCTGCTGGGGTGGGCGGGGCTGGGCTGGGCAAGGAGAGGTGAGGGGCCTGGGACTTGGGGCAGGTTTGAGGGCAAAAGAAACTGGGGTGTAGATGGACTATAGTCCTCTGGGGCAGGGAGGGGTCCCCTAAGTTGGAGGATGTGCCACTTGGAGATTGGGCACCATGTGGACCCTGGGCACCCTATCTATTTTATATGTGGTCCCACTTTATATGTGGTCCACAGAGAAACAGAAGCCCCAGAGGGTGAGCCAAGAGGCTGTAGTTTTGTCTCCCAGTTTCCTGGCCCAGTGCTGGCCCCGCCCCCAGTTGCTCCTCTGGGCTTTTCTACCCATAAGTCCTTCCAAAGCTGTGGTCTTAGGGGTCTAGAGACTGAGGCAGGCAGGTGCTTTTCCTCTCTAGAAAGTTCATGGGCATTCAAGGTGAAAGTCTGTGGTCTCTAATTCTGGGTGACCAGAGAGGAGCAGCAGCCAGGGGTGCCACCAACCCTCTTCAAGCGTCTTCCACGTAGCCCTGGGGAGTTGCCTAGGGGTGGGGTGGCGGGCAGGCCTGCTCTCCTCCGGCATCTCAGGTGCAGGCCGCAGGCCCCCATGCCCCAACCCTCAGCTTCTCTTGGTCTCTGGGGCCCCTACCCACTCCAGGGGGGTGACAGTAGGCTTGGGACCAGCATGGAGGTGGCATGGGGTTAGGGTTCCTCCACGGACCCCACTTTCTGCACTCTCACCTGTCTGGCCCGTACTGTGTGGTCTCAGGGCAGCATCTTAGCCTGCCTAGAGCAAGGAGGGTACCCTCCCCCTACCCAGTGCCGCACCCTGTCACACCCCTGTACAGGGGCTCCCATGTCTCCATGGAAACGGCCACATACCTTTTCTGACCCCCACCCAACACCAATCAAAGCACAAACAGTGAGGTGCCCCCCCCACTGTTTTGGTGGGGGGGCAGGCTGGGTTCCTGGCCTCTCCCCCTCCCTAGCTAGCCTGTTGCCATGGCAACCTGGTGCCTGGCAGTTGGTGTCCAGAGAGACCAACTGACCAACCGTTGGGCTCTGGAGTTCTCTCAGCGTGGGCGGTGGCAGAGGCTGGTAGGGAGGCCAAGCCAGGCAGTAGCTTTCTCAAGAGCCAGGGACTTCTGGAGACAAGCTCTGGGGGTCATCCCGAGTCCCGAGACTGGGCTAAGGCCTCGTCTGTTACCCTAGAGTGGGAAGTAGGCCAGTGGGCCACGAGGACAGCTGTACTGGGCGGCTTTGCCTCCTGCCCACTGAGGTGGGGCCAGAGCCTTCTTGGATCCCTCAACTCCTTTCAGAGACCTCTTCTTCCTATCACTCCTTTGGGCTTCTTGAGGCTGGGGAGTATGGCTGTGGGTGAGAAGGGTTTATGGGTGGTATGTGACCTGACCTGTGGGGGCTCCGACCAGGAAAGCTAGGGCCATCCTTGGTGCCACCTTACCAGTCCCTGCTGGGCCTGGGGTCCAGGGAAGGGCTGAGGGGGCTTGACTAAACACCCCTGCCACATAGACTTTGGGGTAGGATGAGCCCAGGGCTCACTCAGGGGTGATATTTGCAAAGAAAAACCTGTTCTCCTGGGGAGAGGAGGGGACCGGCTGGCCTGGATATGCAGCGCTCCCCTAGCCCCCAAACCTGCCCTCATCCCACCTCATAACCACCACCCTGAGAACAGCAGGCAGGCCAAGAGGCCGGGGGTGTGAGCAAGCAGACCCTGTTATCTTTGCATGACGATTTTACTGTATTTTTCTGAGCAAACATCTGTTGTGTATGTGCCAGTTTGTCCAGATCCCCTCCCGCCCATTCCCTCTGTTGTGATCCGAGCAGCTCTTGAAATCCAGGGAGGGACGGCTCTGCAAAAGACCCAAAACAGGTGCCACCCACACTGCCCTGCCCCATACCTGCTCCTGTCTTTCTGGGTACTGGGCCCATAAGTGCTGCCCTACCGTCCGTCTTCACCACCACCTCCCGCCCCGTCCCAACCCGTAGCTTCCCGTCCCTTCCTCTTCTCCCTGGCAGGGAGGGCAGTCTCAGAGGGCAGCAGCTTGGAGGCCACGTTCTGTTGGAAGGGGCCATGGGAGGGCCTTCATCCACCTGTTCTATTTGGTAATGACTTTGGGGACCCCCAAAGAGGTGCCTGCCTGGTAGCTCAGCTGAGCATGTGGGAATGGGGGTCAGTCACCCTGAGTACAGGAGGCCAAGAGCTTGGGGCTCCGTGGAGAGGTTTAGGACCCTGCTGGAGGGAAGTGGTCCAGGCCCAGTCATTCCCAGGAAGGATCCCTGTAGCAGGGTGGGCTTCGTCCTCACAATCTGCCATTATTCCTGGTTGAGGATGAGCTATGACGTACGAAACAGGCCCCACTTCAGGCAGGGGAAGGGGGGGTTTAAAGAGAGGGTCCATCTCAACAGCAGGCCACGGGACTGGGGCCACAGTACTCTTTAAGACAGGGGAAGAGTCCAATGCACAGGCCTCTCCCCTCCCACTGCACCAGACCCCCAGCTGCCCAGACCCTCCAGAGCTCAAAGGGGCTTGCTTGGATTTATGATGATGATGAGGTCTTAGGGAAGACTATGATTGAGGAAGACAAGGACAGGAGGGACACAGGGCTTGATGGAGGGATATGGGCACCAGGCTCACAATGGGCTTTCCTGTATGTGAGAACCGCCCTTGAAGGCCATTGTGCAGAAGCAGTTCAGAGAGTCATGGCTTCCTCTGTTAGAAACCATGGTCTTCCAGAAATTAAAAAAAAAAAACAACTTAGGTCCAGTGGGAGGAGACTTTAGTCACAGCAGGCTCTAGGGATCCTGGATCAGATTTTCCTTTCTGGGAAGGGCCCCTCTGTCACCAAAGGCCCCTCAACTCTGCATTCCTCCTTGAGCATAAAACTGGAAACCCCAGAGCAACCTAGGGCTGCAAGGCCTGTCTGGGGAGGGTAGGAGTGGTAAGCGAGGTGGCCAGGGAAGGTCCACCTTGAGAAGACTAGGCCTGGACAGCTGCGCCGTGGCCACGGCGGCTGACCCCTGGGCCTGGCCAGCCCTTGGTCCCCATGTCCCTGATTAGAAATCACTGTGCTCACATACTGGAACATTTCAGGAGAACGGGATGGGCAGAAGCACAGGGAAGGGAAGGAAACTCGTAGACAGACCCCGAACTGGACAGACAGGGACAGTGGTCACAGCTTCCACAATACCCTAGGCTCTTGCAGGCCTATAATGTAGGAAAGGAAAGAGAAATAGAAAGCTTCCTAGCAGTACTAGGCCCCTACAGAGGACTGGGTGATGGGGGTGGGAGGCTGGGTGGCCCCTCGTCTCTCAGAGGAGGTGACGGGCAACATGACAAGAGCCACTGCTCTGCGACAAATCGGGGACGCTGGAGCTGCTGGCTACCCTCGAGCCTTTGCCGTCGCTCCATGACTCTACCTCCACAGATTCTGGCACAGCTGGGGAGCATCTTCCCCAGGGTAAGGATGGGTGGGAAAGAGAGCACCAGGGGTGTCTGAGACGACGTCTAATCCCCCTGTGGGGTGACCTCACCCCACCGATGTTTGTCCCTCTTGACAAGGCTTGCTGCTCTGGGACCCCTTTATTCCCCCAAAGAGGGAAACCTCCTCCCAGGTCTCATGCTTACGCCCCAACCTGATACCTTCCCCAACTTACATACACCTCTAAGAACCAGTCTGATCTCCCCCACTTGCCTCAGTGTCCCCCCTAGACACCAGCCGCCCCTGCTGAGCAGCAGGGACAGGTGTCCCCGGGAGGTGGGGTGGGGTAGGAGGACCCCATTCTCCTCTTCTTTCCCTCCCCTCTGCCAGTCAAGCACAGGGCTGGGACGGGTCCAGGCAGCAATGGTCACCTCCTTCCCCCTGTCGTCCTCAGGGTGTGGTGGCCTGGCACCTGGTTTGAGCCCTGCGGAGCTGGGCTCGGGGCCCTGGACTCTGAACCTGTGACCCCTCGCTGTGTATGGAACTTTCCTCCTCCTGGGGGTGTTGGACCCTCTCCTCTTCTTCTTTTAGGAGTAACTTCATTTTCTCCAGCTGCCTCTCCCTCCAATTTTCCTGTTTTAAACTGAATGGCACGAAATTGTTTTCCTCAACTTGGAGATTCCTGTATGGAGAGAATCAATTTCTATATTTGCAATAAATTTCTTATTTAAAACAACAGGGCCAAGGTTTGCATTGAATGCTATCCACTGGCGCCTCCGTTTCTTGTGTCCCTTGTGCTCCAGGGGTTAAGAAATGGCACTGAGTGGGTGGGGTTGTCACAGGGTACCTAGCAGGGAATATAGGGGATATAGGGGTACCATTCACTCCCAACACCCCACTCTGTCACAAGAACCTGGAAGGAGCTCAGGCTTGTGACCTGGTACCTTGCGGTCATGGCCTCCCCCAATCCCCCTGGGGTGTAGACCTCTAGAAGGCACATGAGCAGCTTCTCAGGAGAAGAATTGCCCTAGACAGCAACCACGGAGCACAGATTGTCCAAGGCCACTTTCTTCACCCCTGCCAGGGCGGGAAACCCTAGACCACCTCTGGGAAACCCTAGACCACCTCTGGGCTTGGCCTGGGCACCAGTCCCCAGTCTCTGGCCACCCCCTTGTGTCCTGCACCTTCTGCTGCCCTTTCCACAGCTGTGGGCCATTCCTCCTTCAAGAATGGGACTTCTTGCTGTTTCCTGCGGCCAGACTGCAGAGTATGGGGTCGTCATGCTGGGACTGCAGAGTATGGGGTCATCATGCTGGGACTACAGAGTATGGGGTCGTCATGCTGGGACTGCAGGGTATGGGGTCGTCGTGCTGGGACTACAGAGTATGGGGTCATCGTGCCGGGACTGCAGGGTATGGGGTCATCATGCTGGGACTGCAGGGTATGGGGTCGTCATGCTGGGACTGCAGGGTATGGGGTCGTCATGCTGGGACTGCAGGGTATGGGGTCATCATGCTGGGACTGCAGGGTATGGGGTCATCATGCTGGGACTGCAGGGTATGGGGTCATCGTGCTGGGACTGCAGGGTATGGGGTCATCATGCTGGGACTGCAGGGTATGGGGTCGTCATGCTGGGACTGCAGGGTATGGGGTCATCATGCTGGGACTGCAGGGTATGGGGTCATCATGCTGGGACTGCAGGGTATGGGGTCATCGTGCTGGGACTGCAGGGTATGGGGTCATCATGCTGGGACTGCAGGGTATGGGGTCATCATGCTGGGACTGCAGGGTATGGGGTCATCATGCTGGGACTGCAGGGTATGGGGTCATCATGCTGGGACTGCAGGGTATGGGGTCATCGTGCTGGGACTGCAGGGTATGGGGTCATCATGCTGGGACTGCAGGGTATGGGGTCATCATGCTGGGACTGCAGGGTATGGGGTCATCATGCTGGGACTGCAGGGTATGGGGTCATCATGCTGGGACTGCAGGGTATGGGGTCATCGTGCTGGGACTGCAGGGTATGGGGTCATCATGCTGGGACTGCAGGGTATGGGGTCATCATGCTGGGACTGCAGGGTATGGGGTCATCATGCTGGGACTGCAGGGTATGGGGTCATCGTGCTGGGACTGCAGGGTATGGGGTCATCATGCTGGGACTGCAGGGTATGGGGTCGTCATGCTGGGACTGCAGGGTATGGGGTCATCATGCTGGGACTGCAGGGTATGGGGTCATCATGCTGGGACTGCAGGGTATGGGGTCATCATGCTGGGACTGCAGGGTATGGGGTCATCATGCTGGGACTGCAGGGTATGGGGTCATCATGCTGGGACTGCAGGGTATGGGGTCATCATGCTGGGACTGCAGGGTATGGGGTCATCATGCTGGGACTGCAGGGTATGGGGTCATCATGCTGGGACTGCAGGGTATGGGGTCATCATGCTGGGACTGCAGGGTATGGGGTCATCATGCTGGGACTGCAGGGTATGGGGTCATCATGCTGGGACTGCAGGGTATGGGGTCATCATGCTGGGACTGCAGGGTATGGGGTCATCATGCTGGGACTGCAGGGTATGGGGTCATCATGCTGGGACTGCAGGGTATGGGGTCATCATGCTGGGACTGCAGGGTATGGGGTCATCATGCTGGGACTGCAGGGTATGGGGTCATCATGCTGGGACTGCAGGGTATGGGGTCATCATGCTGGGACTGCAGGGTATGGGGTCATCGTGCTGGGACTGCAGGGTATGGGGTCATCATGCTGGGACTGCAGGGTATGGGGTCATCATGCTGGGACTGCAGGGTATGGGGTCATCATGCTGGGACTGCAGGGTATGGGGTCATCATGCTGGGACTGCAGGGTATGGGGTCATCGTGCTGGGACTGCAGGGTATGGGGTCATCGTGCTGGGACTGCAGGGTATGGGGTCATCGTGCTGGGACTGCAGGGTATGGGGTCATCGTGCTGGGACTGCAGGGTATGGGGTCATCTTGCTGGGACTGCAGGGTATGGGGTCATCATGCTGGGACTGCAGGGTATGGGGTCGTCATGCTGGGACTGCAGGGTATGGGGTCGTCATGCTGGGACTGCAGGGTATGGGGTCATCGTGCTGGGACTGCAGGGTATGGGGTCATCATGCTGGGACTGCAGGGTATGGGGTCATCATGCTGGGACTGCAGGGTATGGGGTCATCATGCTGGGACTGCAGGGTATGGGGTCATCATGCTGGGACTGCAGGGTATGGGGTCATCATGCTGGGACTGCAGGGTATGGGGTCATCGTGCTGGGACTGCAGGGTATGGGGTGATCGTGCTGGGACTGCAGGGTATGGGGTCATCGTGCTGGGACTGCAGGGTATGGGTTCATCGTGCTGGGACTGCAGGGTATGGGGTGATCATGCTGGGACTGCAGGGTACGGGGTGATCATGCTGGGACTGCAGGGTATGGGGTCATCATGCTGGGACTGCAGGGTATGGGGTCATCATGCTGGGACTGCAGGGTATGGGGTCATCATGCTGGGACTGCAGGCTGAACTGTCATACCTTGTCTGGGGGGTTGGGGCCATAGTCACTGCTGCTCAGTCCTGGGGTCTTCCTCTTGGCCACTATTTTATAAATGCTTTGAGATCCATGCATGCAGCCTGGGTCCCCAGAACTGAGTTAGTCCCTATGAGGGATGTCACATGGTATTTTAGTTGCAGAAAGGAGCTGCAGTCCATACTGCAATAATCTAAGAAGTTCTTTTCTGAGACCTTTACTCAGGTGCAGCCCAGATTCTAGACTTCACTGCAGAAAAGAATTTCTGGGTGTGTCAATACAAAACAGAGTTGGAGTTTATTAATAAAAGATGTTAAGGCCTAGGGATATGACTCAGTTGGTTGAGTGCTTGCCCAGCATCCACGAAGCCCTGAGTTCAATCCCTAGTGCTGCATAAAGTGGACATGGTAGCACATACCTGTAATCCTAGCACTCCAGAGGTGGAGGAAGGAGGATTAGTGGCCTTGGCTACGTAGGGAATTCAGGCCAGTCTGGGATAAGTCTCAAAAAAAGGTTTTAGTATAAATTTAAGCATGGACATGGGGGGCCCTGAGAGAAAGAGATAATATATACATTCTGTCTTAACAGCTGCCATAGACACAATTGTGGGCAGCTTTGAGGTTACATTGTTTAAAGGGTTTCTAAGGAACGTTTTTGCTCTTAGTAAATGAGGTCCTAGGGTGGTTTCTGAAGTGCACTGGGCAGGATTGCAGTCTGATAAGGTAAAACTATATGTCACAAGGGTTGAATTAACCCTCGCTATACTGTGTCGCAAGAATTAAGACACACACAGTTTGACTGCAAACACAATTCCTAGTCTTGCTTGTGTGGTTCTTAAAATGTCTTCAGAGCTTTTGTCCAAAGCAGTTGGGAGTGATGCATATTGGAAACAACAACAACAACAACAACAACAACAGAAAGGACTGCATAGAAGAACTGACTGAAACAGTGAACTTCTGCTCAAAACAGTCAACTTCCACATGGAGAATATGAGAAGACTGAGAAAGAGAATGAAAAAGCATGTGGCGAGAATGCATGAGCTCTGGTGGTGGGGACAAGGCAGATGTTGATTATAAATATATAGTATATATAATATATATATATATATGTATAATATGTAATTAAAAGATGCAATAAAATAAAATGTCCTCAGAGCAAGGAGAGGAGTAAGCTTAGCTCTTAGCTAAGCCTTAGAGGTTTAGGCCTTAAGCATGGTTCTTTGCTATTTTAACATTTTTATTTGCAGTAGCTCTGTGAGAGGAATAGCATCCTATATGGGCAATATTAACAGTAAATTGTCTTGGGTCAAAATTCTCCACAGCCGGTGAGGGCTCCTTTCTCTTTTGATTGTCACCTTAATTCGTCCCATCTTTCTTGTCTCAGTTACTGATCTCTGACCACTCATGTCTCCTCCAAGAGCCCTCACACAGCCTGGGGTAGCCATCTTTGGGTGGCCATGGCAGATCTCAATCTGGTCATCTCTGTCTCTTGGCCTGCCCTTAAGCCACTGGGGTCCTCCTGAACCCCATGGCCCTGAGGCGGCCCATTGGGCCTGGGTCTGGCTCTGGCCACAGGGCGCCCCCATTCTCATTGGCTGCCTCTGCCTGCCCCTCCCTGGAGCCTTTCCCCAGCCCTAGCGTGCTGCTTCTCTGTGGGCGGCCTCCAGACAGCTAACGTTTTCTTCACATTCGTCCTCACCATGGGGTCAGGCTCTCTCCTGGCCTGCTTTCATAGTGCTGGTAGGAATTTCAGGCCTGTGTCTGCAGCTCCGAGGGCCTCCTTCGTCAGTAGCATCCAGCCCCTCACAGGCCTTGCAGGAAGATGAGCCTGGGCCAGTCATTTGCAAGGGGGGAGGGGTCTGGGCCCCCACTCCTGCCCTTATGGGTGGGCTGCTCTCTGCCCGCCCCCCCACTTTTGTGCCCTCAAGCCCTGCCTCTCAACAAGGGCTTCTTCTTCCTGCCTTACTACACTCTGCTGACTAAGGGACTCAGATTGTTCCTCCCAACCGCTAGGAGAAGCATGGGCCTGCCAAGTAGCCCTTCTTCTTGCAGCCTAAGTCTGCGCGTCCTGGGCTTGGAGGATTGTGGCTCTGTCCTTAGCACTCAAGCCAGATCATGTCCTGCTCAGCTGGGGCTCCAGCTCCAGCCCCAGCCTCAGCCTCCTTGTCCCTGAGCTCCTCTAAAAGATCCTCCACTGGTGCCTGTGGTGGTGAGTCCTCAGTCCTTGGGGATCCTGTCAAGATGACCTGTGAAGGGATTCCACCCAGGACAGCAAGACACTGGCTCTGGGCAGTGCCCTTGATGCCCTTGCCTTCAATGTCCTCTTCTGACTCCTTTCAGCAATGCTTCTCCCCCACCATCCACCAGGGAGGACTGCTATGTCTCCCTCTTCTCACTCATAATTGCATATAGGATTTCTAGCCTGCCCTCTAATGCAGCTAGACATGATGGGAAATTGTACTTTGCCCTCTATTCTGTCACATAGGATTCTTCAGCCCATTTTGGCATGAGAAGACTCAGAAAAGACTAGGTGATGGACCATATGGCTGGGGGCAGACCCTAGGTGGAGGCTGTACCGTCACTGAAACGGCACACAACTGCCCCCCTCCCCCGCCCCAGTCCACCTAGAGGCCCTGGGCTGCTGGAACCTGGTTTGTGGCTGCCATGAAGGGCTGGTGGCGGGCCATAGTTAAAAGCCACCCGACGTACCAGACAAGAAGCCACTCCAGCCTGGTCTCCAGGAGGACTGCGTCGGCTCCATCTTGCTTTGGGCCTCTAGACTGACGGGGCCTCTGCAGAGTGGTGGGCTACAGCTGGTCCTGTTCCTTGTCCCTGCTGTGCCTGCTGGGACATGGGTTCTGCACAGACGTCCCCTCCCCAAGCTAAGCCACCTCATTCAAACCCCAGGTTTTGCTTTTTCTTCTATATAATTTCTTTCTGATATCCCTCAGTTGGGACAACCTTACAGACCACCCTAATCTGAAGGCCAACAGCAATTTCAGGGATGCCAGTCTATGAAGCCCTCAGCACCTTGATTTGAGCTGCTTAAAAGTCTGGATATCCAAACTCTATCCCAAGCGGAGAATAATGAGACGCGAAAACTAGGAGCTGGGAGGCCGCCTCGGTTTCTAGAAAGCACCGGAGGGAGATGGGTTCTGCCCTATCCAATGTGCCCCAGACATGCCGCCATGATCCTGAGAGGGGGAAAGGAGGTGGCAGTTGGCACGGCTCTCACCCAGGCTGTGTACACAGAAGGGAGTGCACATGCCACGCCCAGGCCAGGCCCACTCCCGCCCCATCCCCTCCCCTCTGCGTCAACATGTGCACACCCAGAGCCTCCTCACTTCCAGAACATTCTCAAAAACTGGGTATCCTAGGGTGGTCTCTCAGGCAGCCTCCAGTCTGCATCCAGGACCCATCCTCCCAAGTTAACTGCTGTAACTGCTGCTGAGCAGTTAACTCTTCATGCTGGCTCCTGGGTGGCCTAGGTCATCTACGCGGGGAGCTGCAGACAGAGCTTATGGGGGGCATCCTTTGTGCAAACATGTGTCCCCTGAGTTGTGGGGTGTGCTAAGGGCCAGAAAAGGGGGGCTTCCCTTTTCCTGGCTGCTGTATCAGGAAGTCTACCAGTTTGAACTTGAAACCTGTCATAGGCCATTCTGAACATGTATCTATCCAACAAGAAAGGAGGGGGATCCTGCAGGTCGTTAGTTTGATTTCTGACCTTTCAATCTTTACAGCCATGAGATGCAGCCTACCTCGGGGCTGGACCAGGTGCGGAGTAAGGGGACAGTAGGGGCAGTGGGGGCAGCGTGGGTGACCTGCGGGCAGCGTGGGAATTTGGGAGTATGTCTTGTGGTTTGGTGTATGGTCAGGAGCAGCTGGCTTCCAAGGCTGTCACCCTGGTGAGGCAGACCACAAAGAGTGGGTTGCAGGGAAAGTTGGCAGGACTCGGAGCCAGGAGCTGGTGGGACCAGCCCGTGTGTCTCTCCAGGTGGTCGAGCCGGGAGGAAGGAGGAAGCCCCAGCAGGAAATGGGTTGAGTAAAGGCAGAACCACCTACTGCTGCTGGGCAGTTAACTCTTCATGCGGGCTCCTGAGACAAGATTGTGCCACCTTCTTTTATTTTTAATATTTTTTTAAATTTTATTTATTTATTTATTTCTGTATGTGTATCAATGTACTGTCTGCATGCAGATTTGTGCACCCGTGTCGTGCAATGCCATGGAGGTCAGAAGAGGGCGTCGGATTCCCCTGGAACTGGAGTTCTCCTGGAACTGGAGTTACAGATGGTTCTCAGCCACCATGTGGGTGCTGGGGATCGAACCCGGGTCCTCTGCAAGAGCAGTCGGTGCTCTTAACCACTAGGCTATCTCTCCAGCCCCTGTGCCACCTTCTGTGTGCCATCTGGGCACTGTCCTGGCTGACCCCTACAATAGAGGAACCTAATGGGAAGCAGGCAGGGCCTGTGTCTGGGGAATAGGATGCAGGCATCCTGGGCTCCTATGCCATGGCTCTACGCAAGTCTCAAGGTTGGTGTTGGAGGCTGGAGTTGTGCAGACAGCAGCCTTCTCGGTGCTGGCTCTGTTGTGTGCCATCTCAGAAACACAACCACCCAATTCCTGGAGTGGAAGGGCGGGATGCTGCTGAGTGCTCTGTTGCAGGATATCTGGGATACAGTGGGTCAAACGGCCCTCACTTGGTCTCCCAGATCCCTTGATCTAAAGACCCTCCCATGGCCACAGGACTAATGCCGCTTGCCTGGAAGACTCACTTTGCATTGGGGCTCCGGCAGGGCAGAGGGGTTAGCTGGTAACCCTCGGGCCTCCAGCAGGTCCCAAGTGGACATTAGGCCATTTTATTTTCACCGGGGCTCGGGGCTCAGCCATGTTGACCAGGGGGGTGCTGGGCTCCCCGACTTCCGTACTTGGACCCCCTCAGGCCCGACCGCCCTTCCTATACCCACACCCTGAAATGTATAGGGTCCCCCACTAGGCTACGACTCATGGTGGGGCTGACAACTATAGTGACTCGGAAAGCGGAGTACAGTAATTTGGCCTGCCCATCTGAGCTCCAGAGCTTATTTCCACATCTGTGAAAGGGAGCCAGTTATGTCCTCTGGCAGAGCCACAGTGTGGAGCTGAAGACCTGAGAGCCGAGACGCACTCTTTCCCCAGGCCCAGACTGTCAGCTTGGGAAGGCTGGCTGAGAGCACGGCCCGCAGAGTGCGAGTGGGATGGCTGGTCGAGGGGCAGCAGACTCCATGAAAGACTGCCAAAGAGCACCTGTGACTCCATGGGAGGACGGTGGCTCAGAGGGAAGTGGGAGGGAGGCCCCCGGGGGAGGGCAGCCCTGCTCCCACCTGCCTCGTCCTCACTGAGCTCTGAACCCAGGGGCCTCCTTCCTCTTCATGTGTCTCAGGCCTGGGAGCTTGCGCAGCGCTTTTTACTATGTCAGCGCCAACTCCATTCAGCTCGTGCTTGGGTATGTGCAGTCGCTAGAGAAGTGCACGGGCACCTGGTGATCACTCTTTGGCTCTCTGTTCTCTGGGCTTTCAAACACCATCCACAGGTTGATGGCTCTCAGCTCACTAGGCCCGGGATCCTCCAGTCTTTTGGTTCCTGTATAGCCGTCTTGTCAGGAGTTGCAGCTATCACTGAGGGTCACCCTCAGAACTGTTCTCCTTTCCTTTATCTTACGCTGTGGCACCTTTCATTCAGGAAACTCACTTGGAAGAATCACCACAAGCCTGTCTGACTCCTCTGGGGGACCCTGGCCCAGGACCACAAGGCACGTCGCCTTTCCCTAGGCCTCCATGGCAGCCTTTGGCCGTCCTCTGGGTCATTCTGGATGCTAAGGGCACTGGTGGGCGTGGCTTGGCGTGTCTGAAATCCACAGCCTCTGGATACCTGCTCTCTTTCCAGTGAGGGTTCCCTGAACATCCCACCAACACACAGCACGTGTTGTGTCTGTGCCTCTCCTTTGGGCTGAGCCCTTATAGTGGCCCCACCCCCCTTGCTAGTGATTGGTTTAGGAATGGCTGCACACCCACCAAGGTGGAAGGGTGGGAGGGCCAGCTGCCCATCCCTCTGGGTGCCCTTGTCTGTCCCTGGGCCACAGGAGGACAGCACAGCGGATCTGATCCTAAAAAAAATTAGAGCAAGCCGGGCATGGTGGCGCACGCCTTTAATCCTAGCACTTGGGAGGCAGAGGCAGGTGGATCTTTGTGAGTTCAAGGCCAGCCTGGTCTACAGAGTGAGTTCCAGGACAGCTGGGGCTACAAGGAGACCCTGTCTCGAAAAGATCAAAAAAAAAAAAAAAATCAGAGACAAGGATCGCCCTGGTGGGTCATCTCTTGGAACTTACTTTAAGGAATCTTGTGTGACTTACAGTGTATGCTGTCTTCACGCCATCAACGTGCATGTCAGTCCCCCTTCTGGAGACTGCGGTGGATGGGGCCCAGCAATGAGTCCCAGAGTGATGAGCTGTTTCTAGGCCTGATGCAGCTACAGGTCATATTAATAGAAGCATAGGGTCCAGGTTGGGGAGGTAAGAGGTCTGAGCCCTCTTAGGCTGCTCAGATTTCACCTAGAGAGGCTGGAGTCCATTTGGGGTGACATCCCAGGAGGGGAGATGACTCCCTAGGGAACAGTGTCATTCCGAAGGACTGGGAAATGCTAGCACACAGGGACAAGTGAAGAAAATGGAGCCATTTGGCCAGAGAAGGCTTGAAGAGGGGCTCACTACTCTCCTCAGATATCTGTGGGGCTGCTGAGTGGAGAGATGGGGCAGAACGTGCTGCTGGGGCCAAGAGGAGGCGACAGAGCCCTGGAGGGCAAACTCGGACTCCACTGTGTCTGTTCTTCCTGTGGGAACTTAGCCTGAGCACAGAGGCCTTGACCTCCAGCCAGCCAGGGCCTCTGAGCTCTCTCGGTACCCAGTGCCAGTACAGGCTAGCCCCTCATTCAGGAGGATGTTATCCTGGGGGCACCTGACTTCCACCTATCAGACACAAATCCTACAGATGGGGATGGAGGTAGTGGCTTCCCAACTGCTAAAACACAAAGGGGACTTTGTGTGAGAGGAAGAGGGACAGGCAGGAAAAGAGAATTCCTAGGCAAAGACGCTCAAAAATAACCAAACCTGGGGGCTGGAGAGATAGCCTAGTGGTTAAGAGCACCGACTGCTCTTGCAGAGGACCCGGGTTCGATCCCCAGCACCCACATGGCAGCTAAGAACCATCTGTAACTCCAATTCCAGGAGAACTCCAGTTCCAGGGGAATTTGACACCCTCTTCTGACCTCCGCGGCATTGCACGACACGGGTGCACAGACCTACATGCAGACAGTACATTCATACACATACATAAATAAATAAAAATAAATAAAAAATTAAAAAAAAATAACCAAACCTGTGTACTCCTCCCCTGGGGAGAGGGCACAAGTCCTTTCCAATATAGGAGAAGAATCCTTGATTTTTGCTGGACAAAGGACTACCTATAGTTCCCCAGGCTCCTCTCTGGGTGGATCTGTGTGCTCAAGTTCTGGTGAATGGAAAGTTCTAGTCTGCTTCCAAAAAGCTCCATAATAGATGTCTGGTAGGGGCAAGGGGCTCGGGCTCTGTGTCTTTTTTCGTCCTGTGGTTAGATGTGATGGTTAGACTTAGCAAGCACACTGAACTAGGAGACAGGAACAGACTTGACGCACAGCAAAGGAACGAGAGCATCCGCCTTGGCGACCGCTGTCTCGGCAACGAGAAGACGCCCCTGTGACCAATATCTCCAGCTTTTCTTCAGGAGTGCATTTCTGGCTGGGTGTGGTGGCTCATGCCTGTGATCCTTGCACCCTGGTGGCTGAGGCAGGAGGATTGCCAAGAGTTTGTGGCCAGCATGGGCTATATAGTATGCTGTCTCAAAAAAAAAGTGTATTTTTTACTTTTCCTGTAGATATGACTCAGTAGCTGACAAGCAACTTAAGAAGACTTTGTTCTGACACTCAGTTTGAGGGCCCATGGTGGGGAAGGTAGAGCGGCAGAGTGGAGATGGGGGCTGGGGGGCCACGTTTTATCTACAGTCAGGAAGCAGAGACAATGAATGGTGCTGTTCCTGTTCTCATTTTCATGCGGTACAGGACCCCAGCCTGGGATATGGTGCTGACACTTTTAGTGGGTCTGGGGGTCCTTTCCACCTCAATTAACCTAATCTAGAAAATCCCTCACAGACATGCCAGAGGTTTGTTTACATTGTGATTCTAAGTCCCATCAACCTGACAAGATTAGCGTCCCAAATCCACCCCTTGTCAATCCGGATAACCCAAACATGGCAGTTTCAAGCTCTGACCTTCCAGCTCTTGCCCATAAGTGTGTGGCCATCACATGATACAGAATGCATTCTCTAAAAAGTCCCATAGTCTTCCACAGTTCCATACTGTTTAAGAATCTAAAGTCTAAATCTCAGGCCCAAGGTAACTATGAGCTCCCTTAAAGGCAAAAAAACAAGTTACGTACTTCCAACGTATAGAACAGACATTCCTATTCTCTAAGGGGAGGGAGCAGAGCAAGGAACAATCAGACCAAGACAAGACCAAAACCCAGCGAGAAAAACAGCCCTCCAGCTCTGTCTCCTGCCACACGCCTGCCCTGCTTCTTGGGCTGGCTCCACCCTGCACTTGCAGCTTCTGTCAGTGGATAGCCCATGGTCTTGGCATCTCCAACATTCTGGAGTCTCCAATGCAACTTTTGCTTCCTCTTCACAGCTTCATGAAGTAGCCTTTCGGAGCCTCCTTGGAGGACCCTGACCCTGCCACACATTGTGTGGCTTCGGTAGGACTCCAGAACTCTCAGAGGCCTCATGACACCCTCAACCTTGCGTCTTTCATGCTTGCAAAACAAGTAGCATGTGGACGATGCTTCCAAGCTCCAAGGCGGTTCCTTCAGGACCATGTGTATTGGCTTCTGTATGGTGATCCTCAGAAATGCTTCCCAGGGCAGCGGCTTCTGAGGAGCAGGGAACCTCTAGGCTGCATTCTCAGTTCAGGTTCTCTCCTTTTAAATGAAGTTGCATTTTCTCGGGGAGGCTCCGGTGGGTGGGGTCTTTCTTGGCCTTGCACTCTTCGTCCTAGAGCCAAGGTCCAGGGCTCCCTTCATGATTCCAGCCTCTCTAACAATCAGATGCTTTGCCATCTGTGCTCTCCTTGTCCGGAATTTTGAATCTGAGCACCTCTTCCCCTGTCGCGCTGTCCCTTTTCCTTTCTTTCTGTTCCACTTTATTTATTTTTTTATTTCTGTATGTGTATGAATGTACTGTCTGCATGCAAGTTTGTGCACCCGTGTCGTGCAATGCCGCGGAGGTCAGAAGAGGGTCTCGGATTCCCCTGGAACTGGAGTTCTCCTGGAATTGGAGTTTCAGACGGTTCTCGGCTGCTATGTGGGTGCTGGGGATCGAACCCGGGTCCTCTGTAAGAGCGGTCGGCGCTCTTAACCGCTAGGCCACCTCTCCAGCCCCTCTGTTCCACTTTTTGCTCTCCCACGTGGCCTTCGTGCGAGCAATGAGCACCTGCAGTGCTGCAGCCTGTGTGCTCTGTCTTGAAATTTCCCGCCAAACAGATGAGTTCACCACCTTTACATTTAACTTCAGGGGCTCGAGAGATGGTTAATAGTGAGTGCTGCTCTGAAGAGGACCTGAGTGTGGTTCCCAGCACCCATGTGTGATGGCTCACAACCTCCTGTAACTCCAGTTCCAAGGAGATTGGATGCCTCTGGCCTCCAGGGATACCCGAGCACACACCTGTGGGTACTGGCACACAGACACACACACATACACATAATTAAAGATGATAAAAATCTTTAAATTCAGTTTCACTCAGGTTTTCAGGGTGTAGGCAAAATGAAGCCAGGTTTTTTGCCAGACTATTACATGAGCGAGGCCCTAGGCCCCACCCCGGTTCCTGATTGGGTCCCTAGGGGTTCCCTTCTGAAACCTAATGAGCCAGGCATCCGCCCCAGGTCTGCATTTCTTTGGGCATTGCCCCATCTCCCCTGGGAATGGCCCATTAAGCTGTTTCCTTTCCAGTATCCAATGGCACTTCCAGCTCCCAGCCCTCCCATGAACCAGTTCAGGTTTATCACACGGTAGCCCCAGTTCTTGATAATAGCTTTCTGTATGTGGCTGTGACAACATACCCGGCAAGACACAGCTTGAGGGAGGAAGGATTTATTTTGGCTCACAGTTTGAGGGAATGCAGTCCACCATGATGGGGAAGCTACGTAGCAGGAGTCTGCAAAAGCTGGTCATCCCTTTTGCGGTCACTCCTGCTGCCTGGCTGGCTTTTCCTTTTCTATTCAACTCTGGGTTCTAGCATGGCATGGGTGCATTTACTGCACATCTCCTTACTTTGATTATATACAAAAATCCCTCATAGACAGTGGAAGAGGTTTGATTCTACAGTGAATCTAAATCCCGTCAAGTTGATAATGAAGAGTAGCTGCCAGGATGCCTTTCCAGCTCAGAACTGTTCTTCATGCACCTGGCCGATAAAAGCTTCTAAAATAAGAATGTGAGCCGGGCGTGGTGGCGCAGCCTTTAATCCTAGCACTCGGGAGGCAGAGGCAGGCGGATCTCTGTGAGTTCAAGGCCAGCCTGGTCTACTGAGTGAGTTCCAGGACAGCTGGGGCTACCGGGAGACCCTGTCTCGAAAACACCAAAAAATAAAATAAGATAAAATAAGCACATGAACAGTTACTTTTAGCTCATAAGATTGGAAAAGTTAAAGAGATTGTATCTGTGGAGACACCATGTCACCGTGCTTGGCTGGATCTCTGCCCCTGACTATGGAAGTGTAGATGGTGTAGATAGCCCCCATGCCTTAGCTTCCTCCCCTGAAAGATGCAGGTGAAAAAGGTAAGGCACTCAGAGTCACTGTGAAATTTCAACTTAGAGCCATAGTGCCCGGAGTGTGCCCAGGTGCCTGTCATGCCTGTCCCAGTGACATTGGTGTGGATATGGCCAGAACACGGTCCCCTGTGGGACAGCTCTGGCTGCCTCTACAGGAGCATTAAAATTGCATGCCAGAGCCCCTCCCAGTGTGTCCCTTTAGCCCAGCAATTTCACCCCAGGGGCCAGGAGCTCTTGGGCCATACAGACGTTTCTACCTTGAGGACAGTCAAGGGTTGGTGTATGAGTCGCTCTCCCACTGAGGTGCCGTTGCACAGGACCCCATGGAGTTCTTGGTCTGGGCAGTTCTGGAGATGCCTGTGGCCACCCTCATCTTAAGAACCTTGGCAGGAGGATAAGTGTGCAGCAGCCTCCAGCCTCCGGGAAGCACACTTTAATTCTGGAGTCCCAGAAGAGCAGGCAGCCTCGGCAAGCATATCCTCTGCAGTCCAGCCTTGCACTGGACTCTCCTGTCCCTGCCCCCCCACCCCGTCTGACCCCAGGCCTTCTGAACAAATGCCCTCGTCTTAGTTTATTTTCCTATTGCTGTGATAAAATATTCTTTTTAAAATTTTTTTATTTTATTTATGTGTATGAATGTATTGTCTGCATGTAGGTTTGTGCACCTGTGTCGTGCAATGCCGCGGAGGTCAGAAGAGGGCGTCGGATTCCCCTGGAACTGGAGTTCTTCTGGAATTGGAGTTACACATGGTTCTCAGCCGCCATGTGGGTGCTGGGGATCGAACCCAGGTCCTCTGCAAGAGCAGGCCATCTCTCCAGTCCCATGATAAAATATTCTAACTAGGGAATCAGTGGTTAAGAGCACCCACCGGCTGCTCTTGGAGAGGACCCAGGTTTGATTCCCAGCACCTACATGGGGACTAACAACTAGTTTCAGGTGATCTGATGTCCTCCTCTGGCCTCTTGTGGGCATTGCCTGCATGTGGTACACTGAAATACATGTAAGCAAAACACTCATGCACGTACAACAACAAAATTAAAAGGATATTCTGACCAACAAAATGTAGGGGAGAAAGGATTTATCTCAGCTCGCGGTTCTGGGGTGTGTTCCACGATGCTGGGGCAGTCAAGGCAGCAGCGGCTGGAAGCAGCTGGGCACATGTGTCTGCAGCTGGAAGAGCGGTAAACACACTGCAGCTCGGCTCCTTTCTCCACTTGCACAGTCCAGCATGCCCTGTCCAGAGAGTGGTCCTGCCCACAGTTCAGATGGTTCTCCCCAGGCCAATTAACGTAATCAAGGGACCCCTGGGAAACCCGATGCCCACCTTCCAGGTGCTTCTAGGTTCTGTCAAGTAGACAGCACTGACACCGCACCCTGGTGTTCAAGTCCCCCAAGTGTCACCAGCACAGCCTGCAAATCCTTGGGGCATGTTTAAGACACCAGCCTCTCAATAAGATGTGAGGGAATCCCATCTATGTTTACGTTTTCGTGGAGGTGGGGTGGGGGTGCATTACTAGTAATGCGTTACTAGTAATGATCCCAGGGCCTTGTGCATGCTGAATAAGCAGTCTACCACCGAGCCCCAGTCCCATACATCAAATTTCGTAGGCTGCAGAGATGGCTCAGTGGTTAAGAGCACTGACCGCTCTTACAGAGGACCCAGGTTTGATTCCCAGCACCAACATGGTGACTAGCAACTTTCCATAATTCCAGTTGCAGGGATCTGGCTCTTCTGACCCTCCATGGGCATTGCATGACATGGGTGCATTTACATACATGCAGGTAATACACTCACGGACATAAAATAAAAATAATTAAAAAGAAAGGAAGGTGTGGTGGATCGCTGTAACCCCACGCTTGCATGGGATGGTGCTTCGGGAGGCTCTGGGTTTGAGGCCAGCCTGGAATACTTAGCAAGTATTCCTGTTTCACTGGGCATGGAGGTGCAGTCCTGAAATTCCAGCACTCTGGGGACTGAGGCAGGAGGATCCGTTCAAGGTTTTCCTTGATTACACAGAAAGTTGAAGGCCAGCCCGGCTACTTGTGATGAGTCTCTAAACAAGCTAAGAGACGGGCCAGCCAGCAAGTACACGTAAAGTTATGGGGTTTCAGGAGTTCACACTCCAGGGGCGCTGCTCAGGGCCCCCCAAAACATTTGACCTTCATCACTTCGGCAATGTTCCTATTGTTTTGGAAGTTAATTTCTGAAGGTAAGTTAATATACATCCATCTCTAGGCATGGATCTGAGCAATGGGGTTTCCACAAACATGACGCCCCTGGTGCCTGAAGACCAGCTGAGACCACACTCCTGGAGGCCTGGCTCCTGGTCAGGGGGTGTGGGATGGCTAGCTGCTCACCCTGTCCTCTGGCCCCGGGAACGTCTTAGATGGACCAATGCAGTCTGCCCAGCTGTGTGGCTCTGAGAATCATTCATTCATTCATGTCAGGCTGGGGTTGTTTGATTTTCACTGCTGTGAAATGGGAAATGATGGATTTGTCTGCTCTCCTGATGGACAGGTGAACTTAGTGGCTGGGACTCTGGTTTAGGGCCTCAGCTGGGTGCATGTATACACACACCTCACTCCTGGTGGAAACAAATGTAAGAAGAACGAACTCAGAGCAGCGTGCAGCTTTACGAGTTCTGACCAAAGAGCTTCTAGAGAGCTGTCCAGGCACCCACCTGAGCATCCTCCGTGTCCAGAAAGTCACAGCTCAGTGCGTCTTCCCAGCCATTTCTTTCCGGCCCCTCTGGTGGGTGTCAATCAATGGTCCCTGATAGTCTTACTTTGGGGCAACACGTGCTCCGGTGGTTTCTGAGAGGCTGCCCCCGCCCCCCCAGCTTCCTTTGCTGATGTCTAATTAGTTGCCTGATGCAGTATATATATATATATATATATATATATATATATATATTACATTTATTTGTGTGTACAGGTACGCGCATGCCATGACACATGTGGAGCTCAAGGACAACCTGTGGGAGTCTGCTCTCTCCATCATGCAGGCTATAGGAATTAAAGGAGTCAGCAGGCCTGGCCACAGGTGCTCTACCCACTGAGCCATCTGGTCAGCCCAGAAAGGGCTTTTTTTTGTAAAGTTTCACCTGAGGATGGGGAGGCGCTCTTAGCTTGATGTCCTGGATGGGGGGGCTGATATTGGCCCCTTAACTCAGTGGGACAGACTTGTTAGGGCCCCTGCTGCTCCCTGCCCTTTCCTGAGGTCCTGTCCCTCTGAACCTCCCCCCTCAGAAAGCCCCCCCTCCCACGGAGCCTCTCTTCCGGCAGAGCCCCACCCTCCCTATCCCCACCTGGTCAGTCTCAGAACTCTATGGAGTGAAGGAGGGACCCACAGCCGCGCCTGGGGTGGATGGAGGAGGAGTGGCTTGTGGAGACAAGTTCCCCCTCCCCGCCCTTCCCCACGGTGCTTCTCTGGCCACCTGGCTCTTCTGCCTCCCACACATCCCAACCATCTGTCCCCAGCCTGAACAGCACAGTGGCTTAAAATGGGAGACCACCAGGAGGCGAGGCCGAACCAGGACAGACGGGTCCAGTCTACACTGGACAGCAAGGTTCTTCTCAGGAGAAAACAAAACCAACAAAAAGTAGAACCTGCTGTGGCCCTTGCTTGGAATTCCAACCCTTGAAAGGCCGAGGCAGCAGGACTGTTGTGAGGTCAAGGTCAGTCTGGGCTATACAGTGAAACTGTCTCTTGAAATAAAAACCTCCATCCACACCTTCCTCAGAGCTGCCAGTGGCTCTTCCCCGAACTCAGCAGGGAGCAGCTTGGAAGAGAGCTGGGGCCTGTATCTCCTACCCCTCTCAGGTCCCCGGCCTTGGGGCCTTTGCACCTGCTGCCTGAGCCACACCTCTGGTGTTGTCTGTCATTCCCAGTGGTCCTTGCCAAGCTTCCACCGCCGCCATGCCTGTGACAGCTCCTTTTAGCTTCGCTGTCTCACACTAGTCACTCTGGAGACATCTGCCTTTCTACCCACTTGTTTGTAGGAAGTGGAGAGGGAGGGGCTGGGACACTGGAGTCCTGCCCACACACCAGGTGCACAGAAGGTGCCGAGGGTCCCTGGAGGTGGTGGGGTCACTGCTGGACCCTGCGCGCTCCATCCCCCACAGATGATGGGGTCAGTACAGACAGTGGAAGGCTGCCTGTGGGCCACCACCCCTGCTCTGTGCCAGCCAGATGGTCATAGGCCCAGAATTTGAGAAACTGCCTAGGCAACTGCTGAGCTTGTGTCCACCCCACTCTACTGATGGCCTCCTCTGCGGTTAGCTCCCCCTCGGACCCTTGGGATTAGATGGCAGTGGGCTAGAGTGGGGCAGGTAGCTCTCGCTCTCTAGGGGTGGGGGATGGGCTGCACGGGGCAATGTCAAGAGGGATGGGGGCCAGGATCCGCAGACCCAAGGGCCACTGGTCATGGAGTGTCCACCAACTTGGACACGAGGCCGCCCAAGGACCCCAAGAGTGGAAGCGCTGCCTGGTTCTGCCCAAACAGGGCGTCAAGGAGAGACTTGTCCTGTCCAGAGGGGAGGGAAGGATCCAAAGGGGTGAAGCCCTGTGGGCCAGAACATTCTTAGTCAGACTGCCAATTAAGGCCAGCCACCATAGCAAGGCTGGAGGGACCTAGTACGGCACCCAGCCGGAGCCAAGGTGCCTAAACCTGGATGGTACAAAGGTGATTGCCAAAGCTCAAGGAAGGGTGAGGAGTTGGGTGGGTGGGGCTTGCCTCTAGGTAGGGTCTAGGTAGGGTGGTGTTTGTGTGGGGAGGAGGGCGTCACCAGTATCCAGCCTCATCCAGAGGAGCCAGGGCCCAGGCGGCAGGGAGGGGCATTAGTATTCTTGGCTGCGTCCAACACCCAATTTTCCAGCTGGGTGCCCTGGCCGCTCGTTGTCCCCTGCCAGAGCTGCTAATTGATAGGGAGAGGAGGCCGCCTGTTGGGTGGGCACAAGCAGAGATTGGGAGGAGGATGAGGAAGAGGAGGGAGGTGGGGAAGGAGGCAGGATGAGGAGGGAGAAAGAAGGCAGGGACAATGGGGGCAGTGGGGACTGCCAGCTGGACCCAGATGGCGAGGTTGCAATGGGGAAGGTGGAAGGAAGGGGCCAAGAAAGAAAGATCACAGGCCCAGACAGAAGTGGTCACTTGCTTGGGAACACACAACCCGGGAGGGGAAGCAGGACCAGAGGCCAGGAGCTGGGCCTCTGACTCAAGGTCAGGAGTGAGAGAGGAGGGGAAGTCACTGCTTTGGGGGCTGTCAGGAGGGGTGGGAGGCATGCCTAGTGACAGTCCCTAGACGGCATCTTGCCAGCTTGCCGCTATCCTGTGGCTACAGGGGCCCAGAGCAGGGGTGACTGGCTCTGCCCCTCTGTGCGTGTGTGCGCGCGTGTGCGTGTGTGTGTGTGTGTGTGTGTGTGTGTGTGTGTGTTGGTGTAAAGTGGAGGTCAGAGGACAGCTTGCTTGGGTCAGTTCTGTCTTTCAAACATGTGGGTTCCAGGGACTGAATTCAGACATCGGGCTTGGCAGCAATGCATTTACCTGCTAAGCCATCTCACCAGCTTTTTTTATTTTTATTTTTTTGCCTTTTTTTGAGACAGGGTCTCCCTTTAGTCTCAGCTGGTCTGGAGCTCGCTATGTAGACCAGGCTGGCCTTGAACTCACAGAGATCTGCCTGTCTCTGCCTCCCGAGTGCTGGGATTAAAGGCGTGCGCCACCACGCCCGGCTCCAGCTTTTATTTTTTAATTTTATTCTTTTTATGTGTATTAGTGCTTTGCCTGTGTGTACGTAAGTGCACCACGTGCATGCAATGACTGTGGAAGCCAGGAGAGGGCATTGGATCCCTTGGAATTGAATTATGGGTGATTGTTAGTCATCATGTGGGTGTTGGGAGGGAAACTCAAGTCCCTGCAAAAGCAGCCGGTGCTCTTAACCACTGAGCCGATCTCCAGCCCCCTCACTCACTCCTTTTTGAGCCAGGATCTCTCACTGAATCTGAAGATCTCCAATTGGCTAGTCTGGCTGACCAGTGAGCCCCAGGGAGCCTCCCATCTTTGCTTCCCAAGCTCAGAGATCACAGCAAGCACCTTATTGACAGTCATCTCCCTAGCCAGCCACTGGCAGTTCTCTGATGCTGTGTTTGCCTGGGTGGGCCATGTGTCACCCCCACCCACCTTCCCACCTGTGGCGCTGACTGGAGTCATTAGCACTAATGATAGGATTGGGGGCTGTGTTATCACACACTTAGCTCTGCTGGGGTGCAGGGCCAGGAGGTGGGAAGGGACTGGCAGGAGCCCAGGGAGGGAGCTGAGGTGGAGAGGAAGAAGGAAGGGGCTCCTCCGCTTCAGGTTTTCCACACCAGCTGTCCCCATTCCTTCCAGCCCTTAGGTGTCTGGCTCGTCCTGTGTCCCTTGTCAGCCACTGGGCAATGTCTGCTCGCTGAGATCCATGTTGTGTGACCAGTGGAGCCTCCCCCAGGCTGCACACTCCAGTGGCAGAAATGTCACTGCACACAGCAAGTGCGCCCGACCCTTCCGGCTTTTGCTCATGTTACTGTCACTTTGGGTCTCCTTCGACCACTGTCCCCAAGGCATACGTTTCTACCAGCTGGGGTCCCGGGGGTGATTTCACTAGGTGGGCACCTTTAGGTGCTACATGTGTCCCAAGGACAGCCCCTTTGATGGGTAGCCCACGCAGCTTCCACACGTTTCCATCACTGGCCAGGTGTTGCCTGTGGGACATGTGCCAGACATGGTTTCTGAGTACCAGAACTCACTGCTGTCTCCCAGGGCCCAGAGATGCATTCACTTAACCTTAATGCTAACTCTGCTGTCCTGGGGTGGGGTACGCCAGCTTCTGTGGCAGCCTCCACCCCCCTCCCCCACAAGCAGGGTTTTGCTAATGTAGCCCAGGCTACAATCCTCCTGCTTCAGCCTCGCAGGTACTGAGATCACAGGTGTGTACTACCAGGAGCTGTGCTCTGATACAGGTGTTGAATCTGTGCTGTAAAACTCCTGTGTCATGCCTCATCCCTGTGATCCTGGTACTCAGATGCAGAGGCAGGGAGGACCATAGTAAGTTGCAGGCCGGCTCGAGCTATATTAGGAGACTTTTAAAACAAACAGCCAAGACTCAGCCTCCCTGGTTACCACCCACCCAAAGGCAGCAAGTGGAATGTTCTAGGCTGGAGGGGTTAAGGGTAGGTTGGTGGTGTAGAGTAGGTATGAAATCAGCATGGTTGATCTTTGTGACCCTGTGGGACCCACGTGGATCCGGTCCCTGGGCCTCCCCAGGGCCACCCTGTTGAATTCCCCTGGAAGGGAACAGAGTCCTTGTGTTCAGCTTCTCCTGTGTCAAACCGATAGCCTTATGTGTGGGTTCTGAATATGGGGGTGGGCAGGGCTGGGGGACCTCCCAGGAACCTCCAGTCCTTCTGGAGAAGTAGGCCAGACTCAGCCCTGCCAATTCGGTGGCCCCAAACTGGGGCAGGAGCAGGGAATCTGGGCCGAGGGCCTGGCTGGTCCCTGGGGTGACACAGCGTGCCATGGTATTGCTCTAGCCCTGCCGCTGCGGGAAGACTTGGGCCGGCCGGAGGGCTACTACAGGTTTCTCCCCAGCCTCACGGTGCACATCCCTTTTAGATCCTAAAGCGTGGAGGGTGGAGTCTGTGTCCTCTTCCTTGTGCATTGTTGCTATAGGGTCAGAGCAGGGAGTACTCATAGCAGTGACTCTCACGGCATGGAACACACGCCCACCAGGAGAGCCAGCCGGTGGACAGCGAGGGACCAGACACCCGGAACCAGACTTGGGGCCTGGCTGGCCTCCCCTGGCCATCAGGGTCCTGTTCACACGCCGCCTCCTCCACAAAGCCGTGTAACACCACCCTGCGGTGTGGTTCTGTCCCATGCCTGCTGCGACACCGTCTCCTGCCCACCAGCTGCCCTCACGGCAGGGCCACCACCCTCTGTGCCTCCCCCTGCCGCTGTCCAGGGGGCACTTGTTCAGTCAGGCCCTCCATCCTGTGCCTAAGAGAGAGGCCTGGGGTACTGTGGCTGCCGGAGCACATCTTAGGCTGCCCAGCTAGGGGTGGGGATCCTACAGGTGGCATCTGTGCCCCCCGGGTCCCTACTCTCCTCCTCTAATCTCTGGTCTCAGTAAACCTTGTGTCCACCACTCACTTTTTCACATGACTCCACCCTGTTTTTCCTGTCACAGCCCAGAAGGCCTGGTTGGACATTCAGGGAAGTTGGCTGTGGCGAGGCCCATGTCTCATGATGAGTGTCTGTGGCCTTTCAAGCCTGACCCCACGCTAGGTCCTTGGTCAGGAGGTCGGGGTGGGGGGAGCACAGGGACAGGACCTGAGACTGGCAGCAGCAGGCAGAGGGTTCCAGGCTGCGACCCCCAGTGCAAGAGACGCCCTGGGGACAGCGGCGTGTTGGCACAGGAAGTGCAGCTTCGCAAGAATCAGATGGGCAGCTGGAGGCGAGCTCCGTAGCTCTGGGGGTGTGCACGTGCTGGGTGGGCAGCAGAGAGGAATGTCGTGGAGGTGGCACCGAGTGGGGCTTAGGGGCTCTTGTAGCTCTGTGAACCAAGAATTGTGGCCTTAGACTGGCAGATGCGATTTCTTCCCAGGGGAATCTTTGCCTTCACATGAATACCTTCAGATCTTTCAGATGCAAGAAATGGGTCACAATTATGGGTGCAGGCCCAAGACTAGCGGTTGCATGGCGTGTGTGTGGTCTGTGTGCACATGAACATGTGTATGTGTCTGCTGACCATGTGGGATGCATGCACATAACTTTACGTACATGTGCACATGTGCTTGGTTGTGTGTGATGTGGGGATGTGTATCATGGTTATATGAGTGCATAATGAGCTGTGCATATACATGTATGCATGCATTCATGTGTGTATGTACATATGTGTGGTGTGTGCATGCATGTATGTAATGTATACATGTGTTTATGCATGTATGTGCGTACGTATGTGTGTGGTGTGTGCATGTATGCATGTATACATGTGTGTGCATGTGTACATGTGTGTGGTGTGTATATGTGTACACGTGTGTGACATGTGTATGCATGTATACACGTGTTTATACGTGTATGCAATGTGTGTGTGCGTGGAGTACATAGATGTGGTGTGTTCATAAATGTGTATGACTGGAATGCATGTGTGTGCATGCATGGTATGCATGTGTATATGCATTTGTGTGTCATTGTGCAATTACATTGCTGTACATGTGTACGTGTGTAGCTGGTCATCCTGATGCAAGACTCTTGGGGGCAGGGGTGGGAAGGTGCAGAGTCAGCTACACAGACCCCAGGAGCCAGGTGAAAGACAAGAGCAGGCTCATTTATTACAGGAATCAGGCAGACTTTTATACCCCCTCCCTGCATTCCATTGGTCCCTAGCAGGTGGCAGTTAGTGTGTCAGTTGGCTAGCAGTTGGTGTATCTTTTCTCCCATAGGTTCAGTCTGAGGCTGCATCATCTGTTGCCAGGCTGCTAGGCAGATTTCAAGTTGGCTCCATGAGAAATTACAATTGAGCATGCTCAGTGTATGTTGAGCAGCAGGGCTTACTTCTCCTACATACATGAGTGGGGCTGTGTGAGTGCATGGATGTGCAAGCGTGTGCACATTTGTGGTGTGTAAGTGGAATGTGTCTTTGTGTCTGGTGGCTGCAGCTGCATCACACACGTGTTCTGTCACAGCAAGAGAATGCTTGTGGCCAGCCCTGGACAGGGGAAGAGGAACCCTTTATTTCCGTGGCCTTCCATGGTGATGAAATCTCCAGACTTCCCTAACCATCACTTTTTTTTTTTTTTTTAAACCCATTGCATCTCCAAGCAGCTTGGAAATGGATTTCTTTCAAAATGAACTTTTGGAGAAACGATTCCAAAGAGAGGAGGAAGGCGGGAAAAACAGAGCTGGGCCACTGGACACAGAGAGCCAGGGGGCAGGGGTGTGGCTGGGGGCAGGGGTGCAGCAGGTTCTGGACCTGAGGACCCGAGGCCCTGAGGACCCGATGCCCTGGCTGGCCCCATCTCCAGCCCAGGGCAGGAAGGACTGGCATTGCCCTCTCCCCAGCCTTGCTTACCTGGTGTGCAAGTCTGGACCGGTTCACCTTATACAGATTCATGAGACCCTCCAGTGAAGAACCATAACTTGATAAAGAATCAACCCAGAACCGTGTGGCCACCCTCCCTCCCTCCCTCCCTTCCTTCCTACCTTCCAAGACAGGGTCTCATACTGTAGCCTAGGATGATGCGGAACTCACTACATAGCCCAGGTTGGCCTTGATCTCCTGACTCTCCCTCTTCATCCTCCCTTACTGTGTACACCCCCATGCTCAGCTTGTGAGAGTTCTGAGGGTAAGGCTGGGTGGCAGGTACACTACGCTGGGTACCCTGGGCCCCTTGTATGGGACAATGGGAAGAGGCTGACCAAGGACACTGCCACAAAGGAGCCACACTGTGCGTCAGGGTTCCATGGAGAACAGGGTGGCCTTTTACAAGGGAAAAATGGGGACCTCAACCTGCTGAGCACCTACTGGGTGCCTTGGGATAACTTCACTAACTCATTTTATGCTTAAGAGAGGTGGAGCAATTGCCTAAGATCACCCAGCGAGAGAACACAGGCCTGAAACCTGCAGAACGTGGCTCTGAGGTCCACGAAGGGGACGGGAAGGAGGAGGAGGAGACCTTGATAGGTAGACAGGTGGCAGCCTAGGGATGGGTACTGTCCTGGGCTGGCCCTGGCCACCTGCTGCTCCTGGGGGTAGGGTAGCTGAGGTGCTGCTGGAGGCTGGCTTGAGTGCCCCTAGAGGCCACCCTAAAGAGCTGGGCTTCCTAGGGAGTGGGTAGGGGGAGGCACCAGGAGTCGCTCTGGAGACCTGCAGAGAGTGACTGTGTGGCCACAGTGGGGGCAGAGCTGATCAAGGACTCGGGGAAACACCTCACGTGGGCTTGGTGGTCTCCCCTGTCTGCCTCCAACATCTCCATGGTCCTGAACAGGGAACTGCGTGTGAGTGACAGGATCAGGGCTCTTGGGCAAGTAAAGTGTGTGTGTGTGTGTGTGTGTGTGTGTGTGTGTGTGTGTGTGTGTATGAGTGTGATGGCTGTGTGTATGTGTTTGTAGTATGTGTGTGTGATGGGTAGGATGTGCGTGGTGTGGGCCCAGTGCGGAACGGCGTCTGTCACAGGAGGAAATCTGCTGCAGGCCCCGTCACTGCTCTATGGCTGTACTGTAGGAGCTGAGTGTGGCTTTCTGCCTGTCTCCTGGGCAGGCGGGCAGGTGGGCAGTCGCTGTGGCTAACCCTGCCTCGCTGCCCTGATGCAGACCCCTGCTGGACAATCCAAGGCCCAAGTCCAGGGCAGGTTGAGGAGGACTTGAGGCCTGGAGCAGCTGAGGGTCGGCTCCTGGGGGAGCTGGGAAGCCAGGATGAGTTGCAGCTGGTGGACGCTGACCAGGGGAGCGGCCAGGGCCACCTCCACTCCCTGGCTGGCTGAGCTTTGGCTGGCAGACATGGGTGCTGATCACCCGCACAGCTGAGCAGCGGGGGCACTTGGGAGGGAGCAATACAGCAAGATGTGTGTGCAGCAGGCTGCCAGGGAAGCTGGCCAAGGCCGGGGCGGTTGAAGAGGCTGCGGAAGCGGGGCTGTGGGGCCTGGGTGGCCAATGCCCAGAGACTGGAGCTGCAGACCGGAGGCTACCTGGGGGGGCCAGGCAGCTCGCACCTCCTCTGTGCACACCGCACTCACAGCACACCAGGAAATGAGCTGGCCGACTGCTCGCCCACAGGGGAAGCTGAGGCTCAGGATGTGGTAGGACAACAAGGGCACTGCGGATCCTTTTTTGCTGGGGACCCCCACCTCACCTCGTGAGGACTCTTTGGACAGGAGGACACTTCAGGAGAGCAGGCCTAGTCTCCAGCACCCTGCTGCCTCACTTGTCTCCACAATTCATTGCCATCTGCCATCCATGGGCCTCAGTCTCCCCATCTATGAAATGGACGTGGCCTCAGGCCTCCTGCTGATCATTTCAGTTTCTGTGACCAATGCTAATGGCAGGTAGAGGGAATCCAGCAAGGCTGTCCCTTAGCTGCTGGGCCTCAGTTTCCCCCATGCATCAAGAGCATGAAGAGGGCCTTCTGTTCCTGGGCTGTGTTGGCGGAAGGGTTCTGTGCTTCCTTACCTTCCCCTGTACCAGCTCCCCAGAGCCTGGCAGGCAGGCAGGCAGGCAGGCAGGCACGGCTGCTTCCAAGAAAGGCTCATTTCCTTCTCATTGTGCAGGTGACAGACCCCACTGTCCATAATGTCCTGTGACAAATCAACACTGAAGCCCAGAGGCTCCCGGGCCCTGAGGAATCTGAGTGCATTTCTGAAACAGGAGAGGGTGGAAAAAACCCAGGGGCAGGGTGGGGGGCACTGCGGGTGTGGCTGGGGGGGGGCCAAAGGGCTGCCACGCTCAGCAGGAATAGTGAGAGGACCCTCCCCTTCTTCACACCCTTCCCAGGGCCTCACTGTGCTTGGGAAGGTAGCCTTCCTCATCCTTTAGGATGCTCTGTGGATTTGGGAGACAAGTCTGCTGAAGTACCAGTGCAGGACAGAGGAACCTCTCCTGAAGGGTACCCTGAAATACCTGTGAGGGGACGGGTCAGCTGCTGGACGATGGGGAGCACGGGAGGCCCATGAGCCCAGGAGGGATGGGAGGATGGCTGTTTTCCTCTTCTCTCTGCTGCTGTGGTGGGGAGGCCTCTGTGCTGCAGAAGGCTGCTGCGCAGCTCCTGGCTGGGCCAGGCAGGGCCAAGGCTGCAGTAGGGAGGAGGATCCAGTATGGCGATGGACACCTTTAATCCCAGCATTGCCTACAGAGGAAGGTGGAGGCCAACCTGGTCTACATAGCTCCAGGCTAGCTGGGACTACAGGGAGACTCTCTCAAAGAAAAAAAAAAATCTGAAAACAAAAAACCCAGAATGGTCAAGAAGTAGAGGTCGTACAAGTCAGCTTTCCGGCCTCCGTGTTGTCTGTCTGTCTCTTTGCAGGCTATCTTTACACAGACGTTATTTCACAGTTCTCTCCTTGGAATTTTTCCACATGACCGTGGCCACGTTCCCTTGCAGCACAACCATCGGGGTTCCCTCCCTGCTCAACTCCGCAGTGCCTGAGCAGGTAGCAGTGCCGGGACCCCAGCACCTCTCCCTCCCCCTCCAGACTTCTGCTCCCTGTGCTCCCATACTGGGAGGCTGGGCCTCTTCCCTTCTGCCCCCCAGGCTAACTGCAGCTTCTCGTCAGGACACCTTTGTCCAGCTCCCCTGGGTGGGTGTTCTTGAGTGGCTGTGACAGAGGACAGAAGTGTTTGCCAACCGAGGCACTTACGGCTGGGGCCGGTTGCTTCCTAGCTGCTCCGAGGTCTAATGGCTCAGCTTAGGCGGCAGGGCCCTCTTTTTCCACAAGGTCAGCATTTGACCTCAGGGTCTCGGCCCCTGAACTTCAGTCTCCTGACACAGCCTCCCAAGGGAGGGGGAGCTTTGCTGGCTGCAAATGGAGGTTTGGGGAAGGGGAGAGGCTGGGTGAGGAGGGGTCAGGGGCTCCCATGACCTCTCTAGTATCACATTGGGGCCAGGCTGCACCTCTCGCGAGCCCAGGCAGCCCCGGGCCTGCAAAGGAAGACCAAGACTGAGAACTTTTTACCCGGGCACTGCTGGCTGCGCTGTCCCACCCCCAGCCCTGGAAAGGCAGAAGATGAATGTGTATGTGCATGGGTAAACTGAGGCCTGGAGAGGCTCCGGCACTTGCCCAAGCTCTGTGTCCCTCCTTGCCCCTCTTTTTTCCCTGTTCCTCTGTACGCCTGCCATGCCCCATCTTTCTGTGGAAGAGAAAAGAGAATCAGATTTGAGACTCTGAGCCCAGGCTGAGGTCCAGGCCCAGCTCACAGTGGAGGAGCTGCAGCAGGTACTGGGGCCAGCCAAGCCTCTCCTCGGGCTGGTTGCTAAGGTCTCTTTTCCCGAGGCTGACCCTGGGACCAGATCCTGCGGGTTGCCCCAGGTGGTCTGACATCACTCCTCCGGGGCTATGTGGTTAAGGGAGGGCACAGGCTTGCAGCCACATGGCCTGAGGGGATGCCCCAGGCAAAGAGGAGTCTGATAGGCCCTGGCCTCCAGGTGACCCACAGTGCCTGCCACCGCCCCCCCTCGTAGCTGGGCCTCTCGGGCTCAGCACCTGTTCATGTGTGTTAGGGGGTTGGGAAACTCTTAGGATGTGAGAGAGGCAGGCGGTATGAGCTTGGGGGACCTAAGTAAGTCAGGCATCAAAGACTGTCTCTAGTCTCAGTCTCCTCCGTCATCTGACCTGGAGGGTGTGTCCACCAGCCACAGGTGGGTCCCAGCATTGGCTCAGGGACACCTCTGCAGACCTGTTCCTTCAGTGGGGACTGACCGAGGGCTGGGGGCTGGGACTCCACAAACTCCAATGTACTGTGAATGAGGACCAGCTGCATGCACGTGATGCCCACTCTGGGAGACAGGACAGTCAGCACCTGCAGAGGGGCATCAAGTCAGAGCTGCAGACGAGAGGCACAGGTGAGCCGCCACTGCTTCCGGAAGCCCCTTCCATGCAGAAGGAACAACATGTGCAGATGTCCCAGTGCTCTACGACCCAGGAGCCAAGAGAAAGCCGGGAAGACGGCCATGGAGAGGTGGGGACGGGGCTGAGCCTGAGCTGGATCCCCATTGTTCACAATGGGAAATGGGGCTTGCCGAGAGACCGTCAGCACACAGGTGACCAGGGGGGTTAGCAGGGGACAGACAGTGGATCAGCCCCAGTGCTGGGAAGGCGGGCACGGTGGCATTACAGCAGCCTAAGCCCATGGAACTGGGGGGAGCAACTGGGGGACAGACTCAGGGGAGATCCCTGGCTTCTCTCAGGACTCCCCACACCTGTTTCACAGGAAACCATTGAAATGGAGCCCAAAGAAATTGTGCCCCGCAAGCCCAGGCACTGTGCCCCGCGAGTCCAGGCATCTTCAGCTGCAGGGTGTGTGGGGGGGCAGTCTTGTTGGCCTTGCCTGCAGCACTGTGCCAAGGACAGAACAGTGCTGTTCTCTGCTGCCTTAGTCCACCTCAGCCTGATGTTTGACTGCTGGGCCCTTCAGGGGGTCTCTGTGGACTGGGCAGCCTCTTCCAAAGGCTAGCAAGGACAGGAGACTGATGAGGCTGGACCTTTAAGAAGCAGCCAAGCTGGGGCTGGAGAGATGGCCTAGTGCTTAAGAGCACCGACCGCTCTTGCAGAGGACCCGGGTTGGATCCCCAGCACCCACATGGCGGCTGAGAACCGTCTGTAACTCCAGTTCCAGGAGAACTCCAGTTCCAGGGGAATCCGACACCCTCTTCTGACCTCTGAGGCATTGCACGGCACGGGTGCACAGACCTACATGCAGGCAGTACATTCATACAACATACAAAAATAAATAAAATTAAAAAAAAGAAGGAGCCAAGCCCCTGAGACGGCCTGGAGAACCTTGTGAAGAGAAACCTGACAGCACACTGTAGAACTGGGACAGCTGAGCCTAGGGACAGGGTCCTGCAGACAGGACATCACACAGCGCAAGGACGCCTAGCACAGCCCGGTGACAGGGCTTGAATGTCACCTGAGCCATATGACTTCACACTCAAGGCTGTGAGAGCCATTGAGGGTTCTTGGGGGGGGGTATTTTGAGTGGACATTGCAGAGCTTCATGGCAGCCCCTTATAACCTTCATCCAAGACAGAGGACTGGAAGGAGGGCCAGAGGCAAGCAAACTGCAAGCAGAAGCTGCTGAGGACCTAACTATTCCCACCCCTTGGGCAAGCGTTCTGAGGTGGCTGAAGTCACCCCACGCCAACACTGCTTCCTATCTGGAACCTTGGGACACACCTAAGATGGGGCCCTGCCTGTCCCATCCTGTGTGGAGGCCACATTGGCCACTCTCTGGCTGGTGGCAGACACTGTTCTCTGGGAACACTGCAGACAAGATGGAGAGCTGTAGGAGGGAGGGAAGCAGCCAGTCAGTGGCTGTGTAGCTGGCCTGCCCTGGGGCGGGTCCCTGTGCCCTGGGAACACCTGAGGCGGGCACCGGAGGGTTCTGAGGCCTGCCGCCAGCTGCTCCCGCCTTTGCAGCAGAGGCTAAAGAGAAAGCTGGGCTGGGAGTCCCCTCCCAGGCTCCTGCCCATGGCTCCACACTAGTCTCTACTCCTCCGTCCTGGGTCCTGCCATCCTCTAAGGAAGTGGTGAAGCTGGAGCGTGGCAGGTCCCATAGCCCAGCACTGCCAGGAGAAGGTGAGAGGCCAGAAGGGGATGGGGAAGTGGGGAGACATGGTAGGCAGGCAGGGCAGGGCCAGGAGTGGCTGCACAGTGAGGGTTCACTCAGCGACTCTGTCATCCATTTCACGTGATTCCTTCTCCTCACACCTTCCAGGTACTGGTATTTTTAAAGTTTCATTTTGTAAATGTTTGTGCTTTATTTTGTTTATTCACTGGAATTACCAATGCATTTGTGCATTCAATATTTAAAAGGTGTCTGCCATACGGAGATCCCCCCCTTCCCCCCAGGCACCAGACTCCCTGGAGGCGGGCAGCATTGCAGCGACTTTTCCTCCAAGGTGTCTGCACAGAGAGCACACATGGGCTTAGAAGAGCAAATACTAGATGTGTCTTCCCCTGTTAACTCATTAAGAGAGCAGCCTCTGTCTCCCTAGGCTCCCCACTGCCTTTTCCTACCCAAATCTAGTGTACAGAGAAGTTAGGTCAGTGTTCTAGAGTCACACAGCTCGAGTGGCACGGTGTGCAGCCATCACTGTGATGGGTTGGGATCATCTTCTGGAGGAGGCAAGAGTGTGCAGGTGGGGTGGGTGGGCAGGGAGCGGGGTCGCAGGTGAGTACAGTGGACCACAGGCCTCCTGTCCTCTCCACCCAGGGATGGGGGGCTGAGATTCCCTGTCCCCACCTCTACTCAGTCCCCACCCCCTCTGTAGGTGACCATCCTGGGACATTCTACCTAGAAGATGAACACACAGTGAGGGTGTAGGGACAGTAAATGGATGAGGAGGGGGCAAGGTGACAAGGGCAGAGACCCTGTGCCACCCTCCTTAGGAGTGCTCAGGCCCTTTCTCCAATGGACCCTGGGAGGTGAGGGTCTGTCTACTGATCCTGTCCTGTGCCCCCTGCCAGCTGACCCCAGACATCCCTGCAGGCTGGTAGAGTCACCATGAGACCACTCACAATTCCCAGCCCCCTCCTGTGATTTCAGGGTGCCTACAAGTGGCTAAACTGGGAGGGTTCCTATACTCCTGCCTCATCCCCTGGATGGGACTAAGACACACACCCTTGTGCCGGGTCACACTCGCCGCACATCTGCATCTTCGAAATGCCCCCACCCCCAAAGTAGGGCTTGCTAGCCTCCATCTAGCCTGACCCTCTTATTTGCTGTGTGACCCTGGGATAGACATTTGCCCTCTCTGGGTCCACATTTATCCACACCTATCAGCCAGCCCAGCAGTCTTCAAACCCCAGCTGCATATCAAAATCCTTTGAAGAGCTGTTTAAAAACAGTCCATCTGGTGGGCAGAACCTGCACCTGTGACGTGCACACAGCTGACCACTCTGGGTGAAGTTTTAGCATCTTCCGAGGAGGATCTTGTGCCCCAGAGAGCTGGTAGTTCAGCTCAGCCTTCGTTGCCTTCCCCAGCTTCACTCTGTGGGGCTATGAAAATGCATCTGGATGTGTACCCCAGGTTGTCCTGGAACTCAAGGCAGTCCTCCTGCCTCAGCTTCCAGAGTGCTGAGATCACAAGTGTGTGCCACCAGGAACAACTTCCTACTGTCTCTAAAGTGTCCCTCCCACACTCTGAGTGCCCAGAATCTCACTGTTGGACAGGAGTGCCTCGCAGGCGTGGTGGGGGGGGGCAGCGGGCTGCCAGGGAGCTGCTGCCCGTCTCCAGGGGCTCGTGTTCCATCCTGGCTCCCGAGGAGGAACGGTTTGGGAGAGGAACTGATTGAAATGTACTTCTCGTTTCGAGGGAAATTAAAGCCTTCAATTTAAAAGCGTGGCAGCAATTAGTGTTTAATCACGGGAGGTTCCAGAATGCGAAAACGTGCCCCGGCTGGGGAGGGTGCCTGGCCCAGGGACTGATTACAGCCCCGCTCCCTGCTGGGATGCCAGTCCTTCCCATTCCCAGGGACAGATCAAAGTGTAATCTGATGTGTCAGTTTGCTTTCTGGACGGAGGAATAGAGGGATGGTGGGGTCCTGTTTCTCCGTCCTGTCCTACCGAGTCATGGGCAGGCACAGGGAGAGGGCGGCCCCAGTGAGGAGAGCCCACTGTCTCTCTGAGACAGTGCCTTTAGACCCTCCCTCGTCCGGGTCCAAACCCTATTCCTGCCGCTTACCAGCTGTGTGACTAAGAGAAATCCACAGGTTTCTGTGCCGGCACAGAGGGCAATGACCCAGTGGAAAGGTGTGTTGTGCTCTATAAATGAGCCCCTGGCAGTGCCTGGCACATAGTAGGTCCTTGCTGAGGGAGAGAGAAAGCTGGGGTCAGAGTAGGGCTGAGCCCTGCACCCTCCTGAGGCAGGCTTAGCCTGCAGTTCCAGATGGTTCTCTGAGCCACAGTGGATGTCAAGCCACACTTCAAGGCAGAAAATAGCCTCAACCCTGGGCAGCAGGAGAAACCCTGTGGCCCCTAGGAGCCAGCTCAACCTCTCGTAGAAGTCTCTGAACATCCCTGTGCAGCTCGGCCTTCCGACAGTTGGCCCATGAGTGTAGCTGGGGCGCAGGGGCTCGGGCTGGGCTGCAGCACATGCGGCGGCGGCAGCAGCCACACAGACGTGGGCTGGCACTGGGCCGCTTCCCAGCTGAGACCAGGCTCGGGCACCTCCAGGTGGTACCTGCAGTTCTCTTCCGTCCTGGGCTGGTTGTGAATACTGGGAGCATTCACTTCCTGCCTCCTCCTGCAGGGTAGGTGCCCGTTGAGGAGGTTCAGCGCCCCAGGACAATTTTGGGTTCCGCATGGAGGATGGGGGCCTCACGGCCACCGAGTCTATGTGACATGCCAAGCCCTGCACCCAGTTTTCTCTGCCCTTGGCTTAACAACTTCTCACTACCCTTGAGGCAGGAACGGTCACACACACCCCATTTTGTAAATGGAGAAACTGAGGCTCAGGGAGCGTCCTTCCTGTGCTCAGCCTCCCCCGGCAGGAGTTATAGGGTGGGCCGGGCTGACTCAGAGCCAGGGTTCTGTCCAGTTCTGGCTGCGCTGCGCTGCGGGAGCTGGAGGCTGCAGCTGCGTGGGTGGGCAGGAGGGCAGGAGGGCAGGAGGGCAGGCCTCCAGGCCGGCACAGCTAGTTGCCCCTGGTGGGCCTGGCATGAATGGCAGTGAGAGCGTCAGGTTTGTACCTGGTGGGAAAGCAGGGTTCTTTCGGCTCCTCCCCTTTCTTGTCTTCATTTCAGGCTAGGGAGGAGAGACAGGGAATGTGGCTGGGGAGAGCCTCAGAGCCGGGACTCCACTCTGCCCAGTGATCCACCATTCCTCCCCTCAGGCCTTGCTCTGAGCCCTGATGCTATAATGTGGTGAGCCTTGTGAAAATCACAAGAGCTAGTTGGCAGGGTCCCTTCCTTCAAGATAATACCAAAGTCTTTAGGGACTCCAGAGTTTGGGGGTGGAGGGCGATGCTCCATGCTCCTTAGAGCCCCCCTCCCCCCTCCTCGCACCACCCATAGTAGTCCTAGGTGAAGGACCAACACGTCCAGGCCTGAGTGGGTGGATAGGTGGTGCTGGCTCAGCCAAGAAGTGCCTGCTTCTGATTCGTGCCTGGTTTCTATGGCAACCGATGGATTGCCCCAGCTGCAGAGTCAAGGAGCATCAGCAATGGGCCTTTCTCCCAAGTGAGGCTGCCTGGGAGGTCACCATGGTGACACCTATGCCACCTCCACGGGTCACCGCAGCTCAGCTGAGGAGCCATTATTGGCACCTGCTGTGTGCAAATGTGATCTACCCATGAAGGAGGAGGCTAAACGTATATGAAGCCCCTACTGTGTGCAAATAGAGCCACGGGCCTTGCACTGAACCTGGCTCTGCCATATTCCAAGCCTAGGAGCTTAACCACTAGGCCAAGGAGGTTTCTGCAGGACACAGAGAGGACTAAGCACATTTAGCTTAGAACAGCTTGCACCCACAGCCCACCAGAAAAAGAGGGCAGTAGCAGGGAGCTCTGACCATCAGAGAGAGAGAGAGAGAGAGAGAGAGAGAGAGAGAGAGAGAGAGAGAGAGAGACACCAGCTGAGAGGACTGGCTGGAGCAATGGAGGAACTGAAGACACAGCTTGGGTCAGAAGATGGTGGGGAGGAGAGTCAAGGTCATCTGAAGGGCACTGGGGTGGACGAAGAGCAGGACGCTGGGCAGCAGGGATCTGCCCTCAGGCTCTGACAAGGGTTCAAGGAAGCATGGCAGCCTGGTGTCTCTGGCTTGTCAGTCCTGAGGTCTATTTGGCTGCTCACATCTACTTCCTAAACCGCCCTGTCCCCGACTCTGCCTCCTGCCCAGCTCTGGGTTCCCTCTGCCTGGGCCTGGCGAGTCCCTAGCCCTCTCTGCCACAGGGGAAGAGGGCTGGCACGGAGAGGGACCCAGGCATTGCTGGTGTGTGCCTCTTCTTTCCAATCATGCTTGTCCCTTGGGTCCCTTCTGTCTCCCTAGCTCTTCTGTTTTAAGAGAGCCCTCCTCTCCCACTGTCTCCTTTCTTGCCCCTTGGTGAGGGGACAGTTTTACAGCGATGCTTGCCCTGTTCCAGGTGGCTGTGGTCCCTGACCCAACCCTGTCCCCATGTTAGTGTCTGTCCTGGTTCCTGCCCTGCCCCCTTCACGCAGAGCCTCTGCCTAGCTTCTGGTCCCCAGATGGGCTCTTTAGGCTCGGCCTCATTGACATTCTGCCCACAGCTGCCTTAGTCGCATGCAAGCTGCAGGCGCTGTCGGGTGAAGAAGCCAGGCAGAGAGGTTGGGCTGTGGGCTGGGAAGGGATCGTGGCGGGGGGGGGGAGGGGGGCGCTAGGGCGGCTGCCTGAGCTGCATTCGGGGTTTAAGCAGGAAAGGACAGGACAGCTCTGGCCAGACTACAAATCACACTCACCATTGAGCACCCACGGGCCTGGAACTTCAGGCCCCAACATATTAATTCTAGTCTCCAGGGAGGCCCTTGCTACTCTTGCTTTGGTAGGCACGGCCTCACCCCTCCGCTGTAGGAGCAGGCAGGATTCACCCTCCCTCAGAGCCTCTTCGTCCTCCCTCCTGCAAGCTGTCCTCCAAAGGCCGATGGAGAGTGGACTTTGCTTTCTGTGCTCCTGAGTCCCTGGAACTCCATGAGACCCCAAAATAGCCAGGGAAATATCCAGCCCCCCCACCCACCCAAAGCTACAGAGGGAGAAGACACACAGGGAGAGAGCCGATTCATGGAGGGCTTGAAGCCTTCTTGACAGGAGCTGGGGAGACTCTGAAGGTTGTTGAGCAAGCGAGGGGAGCAGAATCCTCTCTACTAACTCCTTCGTTCTCATTGTGTGGCCAGGCTGGTCTCAAGCTCACAGCAGTCTTTCTGCCTCCGTTCCTGAATGCTGGACTGCAGGGGTTCACCACCCCATCTGGCTTTCATTTATTAAATATTTAGCTAAGTCTGGGTCACACCTTTGCTAGGACTGGGTTCAGAAATACCAGTCCCAGTCCTGGCCTTCCAAGGGCTGAGGGGATCACCAGGAGATGCTTATGAATATTTATAGGGGCATCAGGTGATGTTCATGTATATTCATAAAGGTACCAAGGTCCCAGCAGGGGCAGAGGGAGTCTAAGGCCTGTATGCTGTGAGATTTGGGGGTCAGGTAGAGGCTGGGGGGGGCCAAATTAGACAGAGCATAAGGCAGAGAATTCCAGGCCTAGAGTAGCATGGGTAGTCACTAGGGCCCGATTCACCTGCTGGGTACAGCAGGCCTCAGGGGTTACACTAGAGAAAAGACCACACTCACATGTGGGTGCTGACTGATGATAGTGGCTTCCAGGGGTAGAGCAGTGAGGACCCGGGATGCAGAGTGTAGGACAAAAAGGAGAGAGCTGGCCTTTAATCCCAGCACTCGGGAGGCAGAGGCAGGTGGATTTCTGTGAGTTCAAGGCCAGCCTGGTCTACATAGTGAGCTCCAGGCCAGCTGGGACTAAGGGAGACCCTGTCTCAAAAAGATCAAAAAAAAAAGAGCAAGCCGGCATAGGGCTCAGTGGGTAGAGTGCTTGTCCACGAGGTACAAAGTCTGGGTTTGACCCCTAGCACCACATAAACTAGGCACAGTGGCCAGTGCCTCTACTTCCAGCTGGAGCAGGCGAAGGCCGGATGACCACAAGTTCAAAGTTATCCTTGGCTGCATAGTGAGTTGAGACCAGGCTGGATACATTGAGACCCTGTTCCCCTACAAACAACAAAACAGCACACACACACAGACACACAGACACACACACACACACACACACACACACACACACACACACACACACACACATACACACACACACACGAAAATAAAGAGTTGGAGGACAGAGAGAAAACAGGGAAAGGACATACAGCCAGGCCCTCTCCATCCAGAACATGTGTGCTCTGGGTACTGGGGTAGGGCCTGAGCATGGCCTGGGAGCAGAGTGAGGGCTCAGTTGGCAAGCAGGGATCCAGGACAAGTAGGAGCTGGGCTCTTCGAGTTCCACCAATGCCCATTCACTTGATGGTGGTCAGGGTTGGGTGGGGAGATCACAGGGGTTTCCAAGGGGAATGCTGTAGAAAGAAAGGGCTCAGGCTCACTGAGGCTGCTCCCTGCCTCCCCAGCCCGTGTTGACTAGCACAGGGCACAGGCTCACTGAGGCTGCTCCCTACCTCCCCAGCCCATGTGGACTAGCACAGGGCTCAGGCTCACTGAGGCTGCTTCCCTAGCTTCCCCAGCCCGTGTGGACTAGCACAGGGCACAGGCTCACTGAGGCTGCTCCCTGCCTCCCCAGCCCATGTGGACTAGCACAGGGCTCAGGCTCACTGAGGCTGCTTCCCTAGCTTCCCCAGCCCATGTGGACTAGCACAGGGCACAGGCTCACTGAGGCTGCTCCCTGCCTCCCCAGCCCATGTGGACTAGCACAGGGCTCAGGCTCACTGAGGCTGCTTCCCTAGCTTCCCCAGCCCATGTGGACTAGCACAGGGCACAGGCTCACTGAGGCTGCTCCCTGCCTCCCCAGCCCATATGGACTAGCACAGGGCTCAGGCTCACTGAGGCTGCTTCCCTAGCTTCCCCAGCCCATGTGGACTAGCACAGGGCACAGGCTCACTGAGGCTGCTCCCTGCCTCCCCAGCCCATATGGACTAGCACAGGGCTCAGGCTCACTGAGGCTGCTCCCTGCCTCCCCAGCCCATATGGACTAGCACAGGGCTCAGGCTCACTGAGGCTGCTTCCCTAGCTTCCCCAGCCCGTGTTGACTAGCACAGGGCTCAGGTTCACTGAGGCTGCTCCCTGCCTCCCCAGCCCATGTGGACTAGCACAGGGCTCAGGCTCACTGAGGCTGCTTCCCTAGCTTCCCCAGCCCATGTTGACTAGCACAGGGCTCAGGCTCACTGAGGCTACTCCCTGCCTCCCCAGCCCATGTGGACTAGCACAGGGCACAGGCTCACTGAGGCTACTTCCCTAGCTTCCCCAGCCCATGTGGACTAGCAAAGGGCACAGGCTCACTGAGGCTGCTTCCTTAGCTTCCCCCAGCCCGTGTTGACTAGCACAGGGCTCAGGCTCACTGAGGCTGCTTCCCTAGCTTCCCCCAGCCTGTGTTGACTAGCACAGGGCTCAGGCTCACTGAGGCTGCTTCCCTAGCTTCCCCCAGCCCGTGTTGACTAGCACTCCCATTTGTTCAGGCAGGGAAACTGAGGCTGGAGATATTGCCACTTGTCCTATCAGTGTGGCGGCAGACAGGTTCTAGAAGGCCGAGCACCTCTATTTCTGGTTTTGAAGCTATACCTCTTAGGCAAAATTACTCAGCATAGTTGTTGTCATGGAAACTGCCACAGAATGGGCGTGGCTGCATTTAAATACGGCCATGGGGGTGGGAGAATAGCTCAGTGGGGTCTGCCTGCCTAGAGGACTGAGGCTTGGGGTTCCACCCCTCAACACCCCCCCACCCCCCAGCACCACTTCCATGTAGGAACACAGAAAGTCAAATTTCATGCTATTTTCACATGTCAAGAAGGTGTGAGCTTTCTCTTCCTTAAAAATATTCGAAAAGAAAAAAATATTCAAAAAGACCATATATATATATATATATATTCAAACTGGAGCTGGGCATGGTGGTGCATAGCTTTAATCCCAGCACTGGGAAGCAGAGGCAGGCAGATCTCTGTAAGTTCAAGGCTACCCTGATCTACAAATTCCCGGCCAGCCAGGGATACACTGTGAGACCCTGTCTCAAAAAGCAAACAAACAAAATCTCGAGCTGAGCACAAGGTGCATGACTGTAATTCCAAGGTGAAGAGGCCGAGGCAGGAGGATTGCCGAGAATTTGAGAAAAATCTGGGATGCACAGTGAAGCCCTGTCACAAAAAAAAAGAAAACAAAACAAAACAAAACAGGGTTGGCAAGACGGCTCAGCAAGTAAAGGCACGTGTTGACTTCCAAATTCATGCTGTGGCCTGTGCACACCCCCATCTATGTCTATACTCTCCTTTAATGAAAATAAACAACATGGTGCCTGCAGAGGCAGATGGATCTCTGTGAGCTCCAGGCCAGCCAGAGCTACATAATGAGAATTTGTCTTAGAAAAGGAGGAGGAGGGGGAGGAAGAGGGAGAGGAGGAGGAGGAAGAAGAGGAGGAGAAAGAGGAGGAGGAAGGGGAGGAGGCGGAAGGGGAGAAGGAGGAAGGGGAGGAGGAAGAAGGGGAGGAGGAAGAAGGGGAGGAGGAGGAAGGGGAGGAGGAGGAAGGGGAGGAGGAGGAAGGGGAGGGGGAGGAGGAAGGAACGTGAGAGGCTGAAGCAGGAGTAAATTGATTTGAGTTTAACGTTAGGATGTGCTGGCCCAGCCTGTGTGTGATACCCTGTCTCAAAAGAGTAAATTCATACCTCAAAATAAAATAAAAATAGACAAAATATTTAGTATTATGAAAACCATGCTTAATTGACAGCTGTCCCAAAGCAGTTGGGGGCAGGATCTGAGACTCTGGAGTGGGGCTCTGCAGGCATCCTCCGCTTCTGGAGTGGATTTGTAATGCTGTCCACAGCTAGGGTCGCTCCCATAGCCTCTGTCCCGGCCATCTCCCCTCGACTTGAGATGTATGCACACCCATGCCCAGGATCAGGTGGCAGTGTGAGAGGGTTCATCTCTGAATCCAACACCCAGAAGGGCGTCTCCTTCTAGCCACACTCCAGCTGGGAACACCAGAAGCCTCAGTTTCTCCATTAGCACAGAGGTCTGTAGCAGAGATACTGCTCAGGGGCCTCATAAGGTCTCAGTGAGGGTGCCTGGCTGCCTCAGTGTGTCCCTGTGGCTTCCGGACAGTGTTTCAAATCCTTTATAAGCCAAGTCTCCCTCAGGGGCAGCGTGGAAGGGTGGCCTGTGGGAGCTTTCCCAGTGAGCAATGGTGCCCCAGAGTGGAGGGTGGGATGGGAAGGCGTGATGCAGCGTGGCTGCAGGCTGTGCAGTTGGACAGAGTCTCCCAGTTGTGGGAGAGGCGAGTTGGGGTGTAGTAATCTCTCCTGTTCTGTTGCTGGGACACAGGAGGCCTCTTGTACCCCAGGAACACAGGAGGGTACTGTTACTGAGAATGTCTGTGGACTGGGGGTGCCCCTGCAGTCCCAAGGCCCTTGGAGTTCATGTCAGCTGAGCCCTGAGTACTTGAAGTCCCAGGGATGGGGGTGGGGTGGGGGGGAGAGTAGGGGGGAGGGGTGCTGGTCAATTTCAGTTCATGTAGCAAAACAAAGGGGTGGGGCAGGAGTCAGACAGAGAGGCTCCAGTTCTTGAGTCTGTCTTATATCCTGACTAGAAGGTTTGGGGTGAGCCAGAAGGGCACCCCTCCCCTAGAAGCCAGCCTTCAAACGCAGTTTCTGTCTGTCGCATTTTGGAGAGAGGCCTCAACGTTGCTTGACATTGATAGAGGAAATAAAAATGTGAACAAGCGAGTGGGTGGATTTGGCTCCCTGGAACTTACACATCTTTGTAGCGAGTGGAAGGTCATGGGGGTGTTGTCTGGTCTGGATGAGGCAGGTGAGGAGGGACAGTTCCTCCCCCTCCCCAGATAAACAGACGAAGATCAGAAGCCAGTGATTCACAAAAGAGGAAACACTCCTAGCCACGCATGGAGCCAATTCATTCCCACTCAGCTCTGAAAGCCATGGAAATTTTAATAAATGCAATTCCATTCAAATGAACAAATATTTTAAAACATGAAGTTATTTAATCTATTGCTGAAGAACGCTTACTGTCTTCAACTGCTCGTCACATGCCTGGGCTTCCTCTCAAAAAAAAAATAAAAAAATAAAAAAAATAAAAAGCGCTGAGCCGCAGTCTTGGTGTGTACTGTTTCTCCAGAAGGCCCCAACTCATAGATGAGGAACCACACATGGGAGGGGTAAGGCACCTCATCAGGGTGACAAGCAGGTCTCTTGGAAGGGCTCAGCCAATAAATGTCAAAGTACGGTCAACACGGCCTTGGAACATGCTGGAAGCCACATTGTTCTGTTACCTGTTGAGCTCCCCTCCTGTTTCTTCTGGCTCAGGGGTGAGTGCGCTCCAGAGAGTGAGCAATGCAGGTAGGGTTGTTAGAGATCTGCTGCAGTCACTTCTGTGGCCAGCAAGCCGACCTGCTGAGCCATCTCCTTGACCTGACGCTGGGTTTATAAACATTATTTTAAATTTATTTCTTATGTGTATAAGTGTACTGTCTGTATGTAGGTTGGTGCACCCTTGTTGTACAATGCCTCAGAGGTCAGAAGTGGGCGTTGGATTCCCCCCGGAACTGGAGTTAAAGACGGTTCTTAGCGGCCATGTGAGTGCTGGGAATCGAACCCAGGTCCTCTGCAAGAGCAGTCGGTGCTCTTAACCACTGAGCTATCTCTCCAGCCCTGGGTTTATAGACATTTAAAACAACTGGAAGCGACCAGCCTTTGGGGATTGGGAAAAGCACTGTGACCGTCACAGGACAGTTGTTGTGAAGGAAGCACAGTGTGACAAGGTAAGTTTGGGGTTTTTTCAAGGGTTGGCACTAGGTACCCTGATTCCAGGACCCCCTCGGACCTGACCAAATGGGGTCATATGGTCACCAGGGATGTAACCACCATCAGTGCTGCAGACAGAATATCCTTTGTTCTAGCCCCTGGTTGGGCAGGTGGTGGTAACCCCTCTTTGATGTTAGGGGGCCACAGGACTGTGACGGATACAACGTAAGGGAAATGACTGTATCCTGGTAACCCATGCCAGAATGGCACCTCTTCAGCTTGGGTCTTCGGTGCCTATAACAAGAGGGGGTTGGGGGCTCTTCCACCTCCTCGAACGGCAGGCAGCATAAGACATGCCCCTGTTGCAAGCGGGCAGGGGTTGTTTGTTACTGCAGCGTGCCCTCACCTGCTCAGACTGGTCCAGCACAACACAGGAATTGACCTTACTAGGGCAAATGTGGGCCACTAAGTTATATTTGCTGTGTCACCATAGAGAACTAACCCATAATGCATGTGGGGCGTGGGGCCCAGTCATATTTGTTATCCTTAAAGGAAGTCTTGTGACTTTTTTCCTTCTTTATTAAACTATCCAATTTTCTACACTGTGAATGTCTTATTACTTTTTGAATGGTGGACATTTTATTAAAAAATAATTTCTTTGCAGCAGAGGTGAGCCCTCTCTAGGCTCTTACTCATTCAGTGAAAATCCCCTGGGGAGAGAGAAGGGCTCACTAAACTTTAGCCTCAGAGGGTGAGGGTGGACAGGCTGTGAAGGTCGCAGAGCTGAGGTTCAGTTTCCTCCCACCCCTTCCTGTTACTGGGCCCACAGTGATAAGATAGCCCCACACCCTCATCTATTGGATGGGAGTGGCCCAACCTCCCTAGAGGCTGCTGGGAAAATCCCCAAATATAATCAGAAGATGGAGGGGTCTACCTGCATGTTGATGCCTTAACATCTGTGAGCTTCTCTTTCCTCTGGAAGGAAGGGAAGGCTATAACTGGCCAAGATGTCTGTGGATGGGGACTGTGATGAAGCAGGTGGGCTACAGGGTCGGTGTCTCAGTGCTAGCACTGGGTCGGACAACACAGGAGGAGGCCACGTGCCGGCAGAGGCCCTGGCCAAGTCGGGGATCTGTGCTGGGCAGCTTAGGCCATGCCATCAGCTCTGGGTGAGGCGAGCAGGGTTGTCTGGGCCAAACGTAGAACATCGGGTCTTCAGGAAACTCAAAGGAAGCCAAAGAGGAGGTGCTAGTTGATAACCCCAGCCCTTGAGAAGCTGAGGGGGGTGGGTCAATGTGAGTGGAGGCCAGCCTGCGCTACAGAGCAAGACCTTGTCCAAAAATCAAGTCAGATGCGGTGGCTGATGGTTCTGTACACAAGGAGCTGAGCAGGACTGCCCATAAGACCTGGTCCAACTTGGGCTATTTAGTGGAATCCTGTCTAAACAAACCCCAAACAACAGTTTTCCCAAGTAGGGAAAAGAACAATCAAGGGCTGGAGAAACGGCTCAGCGGATAAGAGCACTGGCTGCTCTGGCAGAGGACCCCAGTGCCATTCCCAGCACCCACATGGTGGCTAACAACCATCCATAACTCCAGTTCCAGGGTATCTGACGCCCTCTTCTGACCTCCGTGGGCACTGCAGGACATGGTGCACCTACACACATGTAGACAATATACACATACACATACAAAAAAAAATCAAGGGCCATGTCCAAGGTCAAGAATCTCCATTGAGACAATTAGATCTTTGAGTTAAGAGATTCCAGTGGACGTGGGAGGGGCCAGGAACGTCTGAGACCTGTAGAGTTTCCTCTTTGGGGCAGTCCTAAGCCAGCAAGTCAGTTGGAGACTCTGGGTGCCAGGACCATATCTGGGCCACCATCTTCCACTCATACCCCTGCCGTTCTAGGGAGAGGCCCTCCTGTCCACCAAGTTGCACTCTGCTGTCCACATGTGCTGTTGTTTGGGGTCCTCCCCTCCCAGTGCAGTCTTTCAGGTCAGGATGTCACCCAAACCCCTCTCTGCTTCCTCTCCCCCCACTGTCGTCTGCGGGAGCTTCAGCCTGTGCATCGTTCAGGATCCTGGGTCCCAGTGCCAAGCTGAGCCTGCTGCTTGCCACCCTCCCTTTCCCAGGTGCTGTGCTGTCTGGCTTTTCTCCTGGGGAGCAGCTGGTGTTTCCGGCAAAGGAGGCATCATTCAGCTTCTGGAAGAAGCCATGGCGAGAGAGAGAGAGAGAGAGAGAGAGAGAGAGAGAGAGAGAGAGAGAGAGAGAGAGAGGGCTTTCTGGTGAATGTAGGCCCAGAGAGTGTCAGCTCCTGGTCCAAGATCACATAGCAATTTGGAGAAAGGGCAGCAGGGTTTGGACCTCGCTCTGCTTCTCCCCGGGTGTCCTTTTCCTGTTACTCTAGGTGAGGTCTGCTGGTGGCCAGGGCCTGTGGCCCACAGTGACGGTCTTCTATCAATGGGAAGCCCTGCGGGGCTCAAGGCTGGCAATGCCCTGGTAGGAGGAGGCCTGCCTTTGATTTTTTGATGCTCACTCTTTCAAACCCCTGGGGAATGCCTGAGTCATGGCTGAGCCGGCAAACATATTTAGCTCTTTTCATCGTCCCTAATAAATCAATTTCTCCGGGTCTCTTATACCTGCAGTCTGGGCTGCCTGCCCCCATCTCCCATCTCCTGACAGCTGGCACTGGAGGCCCAGGGTCTCACTACAGAGACTTCCAGCCCCCAGGCACCTAGCTTTTCCCCTTGCTTTCTCCTCTCCCTCCCTCCCAGGGGTGTCTGGGCTAGGCGAGGCCTCCCCATGCTGGACTGGCCTGTGTTCAGCAGCTGTTGTGCTGGGGCCCTTTCAGAGCCTCCTGCAGTTGGGGTTACCAGGCATTGATGCAGGGCTGGGTGCAGGCATTGGATGTAGGGTTGGATGCAGGCTTTGGATGCAGGGTTGGATGCAGGCATTGGATGTAGGGTTGGATGCAGGGTCGGATGCAGGCATTGGATGCAGGCATTGGATGCAGGGTTGGATGCAGGGTTGGATGCAGGCATTGGATGCAGGCATTGGATGCAGGGTTGGATGCAGGGTTGGATGCAGGCATTGGATGCAGGGGTTGGATGCAGGGTTGGATGCAGGCATTGGATGCAGGGGTTGGATGCAGGGTTGGATGCAGGCATTGGATGCAGGCATTGGATGCAGGCATTGGATGCAGGGTTGGATGCAGGGTTGGATGCAGGCATTGAATGCAGGGTTGGATGCAGGTATTGGATGCAGGAGTTGGATGCGGGGTTGGATGGAGGCATTGGATGCAGGCATTGGATGCAGGGTTGGATGCAGGCATTGGATGCAGGATTGGATGCAGGCATTGAATGCAGGGTTGGATGCAGGTATTGGATGCAGGGTTGGATGTAAGGATTAACAGCTCATCTGTGCCTCACCTGGCCCTCCAGCCCAGCACCCTCTTGGCCCACTGGGGCTTGTGTTTGGGGTTAAAGGGAGTCCCAGAATGCCTTGCTTTGTCCTGTTTCTCATTGTGTGGAGGAGCCCAGGCCTCCACTGTGCTTGTGTCTCGTGGTACCTATTCCAAGAAGCCTCTCAAAATTGTCTGCTTCTCCTTCCCCACGAGTCTTTCCTTGTCCAGTGGCCTCATCTGGTTGGCTCTCTGTGAAACCTGTAGGCAGTCTGCTTTGTGGTAGTAATGGAACATAGCCCTGAAGACTCACTCCCGCCCCTGTCCAGCGTGTGTGTGTGTGTGTGTGTGTGTGTGTGTGTGTGCACCATGGCATGTGTGTGGAGGTCAGAGGATAACCTGTGGGAATTGGGACTCTCCTTCTGTCATGTGGGTCCTTGGACTCGAGCTTAGGTCCTTGGGCTTGGTGGCAGATGCCTTTACCTGCTGAGCCGTCTTGCTGGCCCTGCTGTCCTAAGCGTTCATATATAATTAATTATTCCCATTTTCCAGGTGGGAAGTCTGAGTCTCAGAGCACTGATTAAATTGGTTTAAGTCACAGAAGCGAGCTGGGCCTTGACTCCATGCCTTCCGGGTGGCTTTGATGCTGCTCCCGCAAGCTCTCACAGTAATTTGAGAGGCTCCTTCCTCCCTCCCCCAGCCTAGGGCAAGAATTGCATTGGGACCATGCCTGAGACCCCCGTGTCTATGGATATCTTCAATAAAGGAACTCATAGGGAAGAAGACTCTCAACCAGAGAGGGGAGGCAGCCAATTCTGGGGTGCATTCTGGCCTCCGTTCAGCTGCTTGCGGCCACAGGCTCTAGTCAACCAGGTGCCAACTGGTTGGGTCCATGATGCCTGGGCTGGGTTCTGTGCAGGCTAGAGGCCCTGGTTCTGTCAAAGGAAAGGATCTGTCAAGCCTCGCTCCTCTGGCCGCAGAGGACAGGTCTCATCCATGTGTGGTTGGCGCCCCCTGCTGATGGATCCGGGAGTGAATAACCATGAAAAGCCCCTCTGGAGAGGGGCCTGAGCCAGCCTCAGTGGGACCTCCCAGTCTTGGGGGGACATGGGTGCTGGGTCCCTCTTCTGTCTCTAGCAGCCTCACAGTGTCAGGGGCCTCCAGATCCTGGGAACTGCTGATCCTTAGGCCTGGAGGCTTCTATAGTTAAATCAACAATTATTATGCACCCACTGTGTGCCAGGCACTGAGAAATGCAGTCAGACCTGCATGGAGCTCACAGTCTGGCTGGAGGAAGATGAAGTGAACTGCAGTACAGACCCGGCTGCCTCCTTCCAGAGGCTCCTGCACTGCTCCTCTGCCCAGCCCAGCTCTGCCTTGTCTGTCGGCCCCCGCAGCAGCGCACGTCAGCTGGGCTGGGTCACATCTGTCTCTCCCACCACTCTTGGGCTTATTTTAAAAATACTTATTTATATGGTTATTATTTATGTGTATGTGTGTGCACCTATGTGTGTGTGTGTACACATGCACGCAGGGGCCCATGGAGCCCAGAAGAGGATGTTGGCTCCCCTGGACCTGGAATTAAAGGCAGTTATAAGTGGTCTGAAGCGGGCGCTGGGAACCAAACTCAGGTCCTCTGCAAAAGCAGCAAGTGCTTTTACCTGCTGAGTGCCTCTCAGCCCCTGGGCTTGAGTGTAATTTGAGGGCAGGGTTGTCACCTTGGACCCCTGGCTCTGCCGCAGGGAGCTTGTTGCACAGAATGCACTCAGTATATGGAGCAAAGGAAGGACTGGAGGGGTAAGCTGACCAGCTCAGCTCCTGAAGGTCTTTGAGGAGGACCCTAATGGTGGGACTTCAGGTGGGGTCTGGGCCAGGGAGGTGTGGAGGTGACCCAAGACTCAGAGGCCGTAGAACATGAGCCCAGGCCTCAGGGATTCTAGCTTGCCTTGCCGGTGCCTGGGACATGGCCTGGCACAGCCAGAGGGTCATCATGAACACAAATGGGAGGACGATCAGTGAGGGTTACAGAATCCAACCCATGGTGATCCCTGGGGTCAGCCTGTCCTTACATCCTTCTAGAGATGGACGGATCACTACCTATCTTCCATAACTGCCGCTCCATCAATATAGACAGTGCTGACTTCTGGAAAGTTCCGTCTTTCCCTCCAAGGCAATGGGGTGGGAAGCTCAACCCCTGGGAAACTTCCATCTGTCATGGCGCCCTTGGTGACCCAAAGATGAGGCTCTGGGGCTCTCTGTCTGCTCTTTGGTGAGAGGCAGCTGAAAGGCCTGGGACAGCAGACACTATCGTGGGAGGACACAGCTGTGTTCACGAGTTGGACCGCTAGCTTTATTCTTGCTTCTGTGTATGGAACAGAAAGCAAACTACTTCTCCCATCACCTTAGTGATGGACCAGAGAGGGGAGGGGACAGAGGTCATACAGCCCCTGTGTGTTTCCCCAAACCCCCAAATAAGGGCAGCTGAGGGGGGCTCACATGACAAGGAAGTCCCTAATTATCTAGCAAGGGCTCCCCTGCCAGTGCCCCAACTCCCAGATGCTTGTACCCCTCCAAGTTGGGGGGTCTTACTACCTCCCATGATGTTTCTCCCCCTGACCCTGTGGGGAATGGGCATATGTGTGTGGGGGGTGAGACCAGCCTGGTCACCTGCTGCTCCTGCTGGGCACCCGGGTTGGCAATGGGGCACTGGGAGCCCAACTTTTTCCTGCACTGCTGAATTTTCCCCCAGGGGTTCCTCGGGCTGGAAAGAGGGTAACAAGTGCTTTGAAGGAGAAGCCTCTTCCACATGGGGTCCCCCCAGGGACAGAGCAGTCTATTTTGTACCAGAAGCTGGCCTTGCTCTGGCACAAGGCTGCAGAGGGTCTTGAGGTCTTGGTACCCACTCTATGGCCTCCCTTTACCATGGCTCTGCTGGCCAGGCATCGAGCAGGGGTGCTCTGGCTGAGTCTGTCTAAGCATGAGTTCTGTACCACTGGCTGGACTGCCACTGCCTCCAGGCAGCTCTCCTGGTAGACACGGCAGCAGAATTCTCTCCTCAGGGTTTCATGGATGTAGCTCAGTCCTGCCTTTGTCAGATATTGCCACCATCTCGAGGTTCTCCTCGGCTTCTCTCCTCAGGTCGACACCCTTGGGGGTTGGTTCCCGAACCATTCATCTCAGCACCTTCCAGCTCAGTCTAACCCAGTCTGTTACCTGGTATCTCAACTCCTTCTGGAAGCTGAGCTGACTGTAAAGCCAGTAGGGCCAGGACTCTTCCTGTCCAAACCTTGTAGTTTTGCAAGAAACAGAGAAGGGCTGTGATTTGGCTGAGGATACACAGCAAGTCAGAGATCGGATCTGGGACTTCCAGAGTCTAGCTAGGTCCTGCCTGTGGGTCTGAGCTGGGTGTGTGCTGATTTCTGCTCTGGCAGGGAGGGCTCCCCAATGTGAGGGACAGGGACTTGCAGGGACCCCTGTAAGCCGGAAGCTTCCAGGGACACCTGGGCCCTCCTGCTGGAGACGGTGAAGGTGGGAGGCACACAGGTGACAGGCTCTGGACTGACTCTTGCCCTCTTCTCTTTGCCATTGACTATAGTGGCCCAGGGCAGAGCTTTCTCCCTGTAAGCGCTTGAGGTTCCACATCCGTCAAAGCCAACTCCAGTGATGAGGAAGGGGAGGCTCGTGGGCAGGAGCAGGCAGAGCACGGTGAGCGGTATGTCCCCAGATGCCACGGGTCCCAGGAGGTCCTAGGGCGGAGGCCCCCAGGGGAGCCTCCAGAAGCTTACTGCTTACCAGCGATCTTCCTCTTCCTAGCAGCCAGCAGGTCATAGAAGGGGACTCGGGTGATGCTGGCCCTGGGGTAAAGGAAGGAAATGAGATTTCAGGGCTTGGGCTGGAGAGATAGCTCTGCAGCTAAGAGCACTGGGTGCTTTTTCAGAGGATCTGGGTCTTTGGAGACTTGGGAGGTGGAGGAGGAGCTGTGCTGGATGGAGTGGTGGGCCCAGCTCTGCCCTCACATATTCATGGTCCTGGGTGACACTCCGCTCTCTCAGAGCTTCTCTGAGACCTGAGCAAAAAGATCCTCTAAGTCCCTAGGACATAGTCCTTGCCCACTGGCCATTTATGTCTTCTGGCCACAGGTCTCCCACTGGCCTGTCCCCCCTCCCCCACCAAGTGGGTAGAGGTCCCCACTGAACCCTTGAAGTTGGTCTCTTCCTTCTGTGTTCCCTGGAGCTTGACCTAGTGTCTGGCTAAAGGACATGTCCACAGAAGGTCACCAATAAGAAAGAGACTCTTTACAGATAAGGAAGGAAGACTCCCAAAGAATCAGGAACTTCTGGAAGGTAACAGAAACTGTCCTGGGTCCCAGCAGCCTCTCACCTGATGGCTTCGATCCACTGGTCACGCTCCTCTGCGCTGGCGGCTGAGATCCGGTAGGACTGGTGCTTGCCTTCCACCACCTTGCCGTCCCCATCTGTCTTGCATGCCTTTATCTTCTGGCCCCGGTAGCTTGGGTTGAACAGCTCCAGGCAGAACTGGGGGGGGGTACCATGTGAGTGCACGGTTGGGGGACAGACTAGGCCACCTCCCCAGAGGTTCCCAGAGGATCCGTGTGACACTGGGCAAGACCAGCACGCCCGCACACAGCCAGTAGCCCTGCAGGACATCTTCCTCCCAGCAGGCCGGGAAGAGACACCTCTATGTAGCAGACTCCCTAAATCCCATGTAACAGATGGAGAAAGTGAGGCTCAGGGAAAGAGCCGTGACCTCATGCCCCCAGCCAGGGTCAGAGTCAAGCTCTACAAGACAAGCGAGACTTCAATGACACTGCCCAGTCTGGGTCCCTGGCTCTAGGAGGGACCCTACGGAGTGGCCAGATCTCCTGGGGGGGGGGATCCTGCCCAGAATCCCCTCCTCAACTCTGCTGGGGGGGGGTCCTGCCCAGAATCCTCTCCTAACTCTGCTAGGAGTCCCAGCCTGACTCGTACCGGCTTCTTGGGGTCGTCCACTTTCTGCACAGAGAGGTTCTCCAGTGGGATGATCCCCCGCGGCTCCTTGTCCTTTGGGGAAAGGAAGGAAGGTCAAGGGCAGGGAATGAGCTTGGGGGCTCCCCTGAGCAGAGTGGATGGGGACCCATCTCCCCAGACTGCTTGCACATGGAGGGCCACGGCTGGGATTTGGGAGACACACGGGCCCCATCCTGAGCCCTTTGGAGCTTTATCTTTGAACAATAACTTTTTTTCCAGCTCTGAGAATTGAACCCAGGGTCTCCTGAATCCCAGGCAGTGTTCTATCACTGTGCCACAGCCCAGCCCCGGGTCTCCTGAATCCCAGGCAGTGTTCTACCACTGTGCCACAGCCCAGCCCAGGAGATCCAACTTTAAGCTGGGGCTCTGCCTTGGGCCTCACCCAGCCTCTCCTCTTCCTTGTCTCTCAGTTCTCCCCATCTGTGAAGTGGGAAGGGACAGGGACTGAATGCCCTGAAAGTGCCCCATGCTCCCTTGGTGGTGGCCAGAGGGGGTGGGGCGTGGGTGACGCTCACAGTGGTGAACTCGAAGTAGTAGAGGCAGTTGTCCGTGAGGATGAACCAGCGCCGCTTCCACGTCTTCACACGGCCTCCTGCGAGAGGTCAACACAGTGCGACACATCAGCCTTTCTCCTCCCGGTCCACCGGGAGAGCCAATGTGTATCCCCCCCAGCCCCCTATCGTCTGGCAACCCCAGAGCCATCCTTCTGACACTGAGTCTTACTGGTTCCCAGTACTACTTCCCTTCTCTTGAACTGCATCTGGGTTCCCAGAGATTGGGGGATCAGTGGCGCCATTCCCTGGCCACCCCAACCCCACACTGAGCTCATACCCTGACCCGTGCTTTCTTTGCCATCTGCTTATGATGGTTAATACTGATAACCGACAGCATGTAGAATCGTCTGGAAGACCAGCCTCATCTATTAGGAGGCTTCTAGGTTGGGTTAATTGAGGTGGGAGCCCCACTTTAAATGTGGGCAGCACCATTCCGTGGGCTGGAGTCTGGGGATGAACAAGAAGAAATGCTGAGCCCCAGCATTCGTTACCGTCTGCTTCTCGACTGCAGCCACCACATGACGAGCCGCTTCCTGCTTCTCCCTCGGTGCCTTCCTACCCCATGGACTGTGTCCTTAAACTGAGCCCAAGCAAGCCTTTCCTTTCTTAAGTTGCTTTTGTTGGGTGTTTTTGTCCCAGTAGCGAGAAAAGTAACGAATACAGCATCCTCGCTTTGATTTGCCAGGCCTGGTTCTAGAAGACTGAGAAAATGCTTACTTGTGAATCCCCGTGACTACCCAGGAGGAGGGGACCCCTGGAAACTTCATCGTACAAATGAGGAAACTGAGGCAGGGGAGAAGTGAAGTCATGTGCCTATGGTCCTGGAGTGGAGCTGACGTTCGAACTCCAGCGTCCTTGCCCTGGAGCCCGCATAGCCCACGTGGCTACATCATAGCTACTGTGCTCCCAGGCCATTTCCGTTGTACAGCTGCAGAAACTTAGGCTGAAGATCGGGATGTGAACTCACAGCACGAGGCTCTGAGCCCCGCCGTTGCCTGGCTTTGCGACTTGGCGCTCCCCTGGAGCTGACAGCAAGTACCTGGGGGAGCGTAAGAGGCCCAGAGGCCAGTGGCAGGAGGGGCCGGGGTGTGGTGACAGACGGAGGGCTCCGTGGTCATGGGGTATGAGTTAGGGCACAGTCTGGGCACGAAGTAGGTAACTGAGGCTGTCTGAGCCCAGGCCCTTGCTCCAATGTGAGGTGTCCTTCCTCAAGCCTTGGAAGACCACGGTCCCCAGCCGGCTGGTTCTGCTGCAGAGGCTCTTGAGAGTGTGTGTGGATGAGGCAGAGGTGGCTGCTCCCCTCGCCCACTGCAGGATCCGCCCCTGTGCCCACCACTTTGACTCTCTCCCTGAGCCACATCCTCTTACTCCCTTTTCCTACTTCAAGGACATCCAACCTTCTGTTGCCCTAAACCTGCCGCTTTCTGGCTGTGTGGCCTTGGGAAGTTGCCTTGACCTCACTGAGTCTTGGCTTCCCAAGAACTGCCACCCAAAGGGTGGCAGAGCTATTGAAAGGGCAAGCATTTCACCCAGGCTTAGTAGGTCCTGAACACATAGTAATCAGCCAAGACTCCTTTCCTCATCCTTGTGGGAGAGAAACAGAATTGTCTGTGGGTTCTCTGACACCCACCTTTCTCCTTACAGCCAGCCTCCCCTGCCCTCTGCATTCCCAAGAAAGATGAGTGAGTAGATAAATGCGTAGATAGGTAGGTGTATTTATGTATATGGATAGATGAACAGATGGATGAATGGGTGGTGGGTAGTACGTAGTTAGGTGGGTATATGGGTGAATGGATGGGTGAGTGGATGGATGGGTGGACAGGTGGGTGGGTGGGTGATGGATGGGTGGGTGGGTGATACACGGGTGGATGGATGGATGGATAGATGGGTGGGTGATAGATGAGGGGTGGGTGGGTGGATGGATGGATGGACAATGGATGGGTAAGTGGATAGATAAGTGGATTGGTAGGAGAATGGATAGGTAGATGGATAGATGAGTGTGTAGATGGATAGGTAGATGAATGGGTAGATAGATGGATGGATAGGTAGGTGGATGATACATGGGTGGGTGGGTGGGAAGGGCAGGCAGACTGTTGCCTGGGGATCAGGAGACCTGGGGCTCCTCAGACTCAGTCCTGAGGCTTCCTATAAAGTGTGTGTGCATGTATCAGCCATGGGTCCACATGTGTGTAGGAAAGTGTCAGAGTGTGTGCATGTATCAGCCATGTGTCCACATGTGTGCAGGTGTGTCAGGCATGTGTCCACATGTGTGCAGGTAAGTGTATCAGAGTATGTGCATTTGAGTCTCACCCAGTTTGAGCAGCCAGCCCTCGCGGTCAGGGTTGAAGAAGGTGTGGGTGAGGTCGCCGCCATCATCCTCTGGGATGGAGAAGGGCTCACTCTTAATGCTGTCGAAGAGGTTCTGCCGAGAGGAGGGAAGGGCCTGACTGAATCTAACAAATATGGAGCTTGAACCACCAGGCCTGGGTGGCCTTGGGGAGCCACTGCTTGTGGCAAACCCTCTCCTGGGCTGTTTCTTGGTGAAACCCTTCCCTGCCCCTCAGGTGCTGGGGCCCACCACACCCACCCCTGGTGTGAATGGGTGTCTTGGATGCACACAAGAGCCCACACACATGCACACCCACCCATGCTGGGCACAGAAGCCAGAGTAGAAACCTCCTCGGGCAGTGCTCATGGTGGGAGGGGCCCTCTTCTGCTTAGGTGGGCAGTAGAACCTTCTAGATCATGCACACTAGGGTGAGGATAGAGGAGCCCCCATGAAGAAGGGAGCCTTCCATTCCAGGCTGATAGGTCCAGAAGGAGGAGAAGGACCGCCCCTGCCCCCCGCCCCCGGCAGCAGGATGCTGACCATGGCGCTCCATGGCCTCCTAGCAGTCCTGTGGGAAATGGCTTCTAATGATGGGGATTGAGGTGAGGACTTTAGTTCTCCATAGATGACCTTCTAGCAGAAAGAGCTGCTGAAATACTCAAAGGTACAAGCCTGAAGGGTGATGAATGAGCCTGCTTTTAGGGAAGGTATGCAAGCCGGAGCTGAGCCCCTGTCCCACGGCAGAGTGGAGGTGCTGGTGCAGATCTTCCTGAGTGCTTTGAATCTCCTGCTTGGAGCTGGACTTTCAAGTGTCCAGGAAAATGTTCTAAACTTTGGTGGCCATTTGCTAAAGCCAGACAGGATGCTGTTTAAGGCAATTCAGTATCTTCCTGTCGCTGTGTCTGGGTCTGCCTCGATGTTTTCTTGACATTTTCGATGGGGATTTCACCAGTCTTGCTCTACTCCCTGACAGTTCTAGGGACGGTGTCTGCTGCTCCTTTACCATCCTGTTGTTTTGGCCCAGGGTCCCCAAGGGGCACAGGCCAGAAGCTGGCATTCTGGGGTTAGATGAGGTCAGCATTATGTGTGACATTGTGCCTCTGCATTTAGTCTTATGATTTGGGGGTGGAGGAAAGTGGGGACTAGCTTCGGGGTGGGGACAGTGGGGACTAGCTTCGGGGTGGGGACAGTGGGGACTAGCTTCTTTTCTGGGCATCCCTAGCTTCACCCCGGGAATCCCCTGGTGGCCTGGCTGACAGAACAAGGGCCTGTGACAGGAAGGCTGCAGCAGCGGCTGAGCTATCTGTCCAGATAAGTACTTGGGAGGCCTAAGGAGCCTGCAGAGGTGCAGACCGGGCCTCGGCCTCCACTAAACCCACAGGAGAACCTGGAGGCTTCTGCAGTCGCAGTAACAGCTCAGCGTAAGAGAGAAAGAGCTCAGTGTACCCACACTTCCTGTGTCTCAAAAACACCCGGCATCCTTTTTTAGCCAAACCACTGGGTGCGGGCCTTCTAGGGCTGGGGAAGTTTACAGCATGGGCTGGCCTGCCCTGTGGCTCTCACGCCATTTCAGGGATCCCCTCTTCTCTTCCTAGGTTGCTTGGAGAGTTAGTACCCTCCTCCACCCCCAAGCTCCAGGATGGGGTGGGGGGTGGGTTCGTGACCTCATTGCAACCTTGCCTCTTGTAGGGTACAGTTACTAGAAGAGACACATACCCCAAGCTAGCCAATGGGCCTTAATTCTAGGCTTTTAATTTCAAGGGCCGAAAGGCTAGAAGCCTGGAGCTATGTGGCATCTCTAGAGTAGCTTGGGTCTAATAGATAGCCAAGGTGTAGGACAGGCTTGCCAGGGGTTAGGGTTAGGGTTAGCCCTGAGGTCACTGAGTATCTGGATCCAGCAGTGCCAGAAGTCAGCATCCTGGAGGCAAGGGGCTCCCTGGTCTATTTGCCGATGCTAATTGAGATTCTCAGAGCCAGAAGGGGCAGCAGAGTATGGTGAAGAGAAGGAGGCACCAAGCTAACCCAGACGGGCCAGCTGGACAGCTCAGTGGGTAGGGTGCTCTGCCAAGCCTAAGGTCCTGAGTTCAGTTCCGGGGATCCACACTGTGGAAGGAGAGAGATGATTCCTATAACTGTCCTCTGACTTCACATCGGTACTGCGGTATATCTGTCTCCTTCTCCGCACACCACACTGTAGTACATGCATCACCCCCGCTCCCCACGCCACACTAATAAATGTTTTTAAACAAGTAAAGATGAACATATGAAGGAAGCGGGCTGCTGGCACAGACTGGAAACCATCCTGACCATGGCTTCAGGTAACAAAACAGAGCATGTGCAAGAAAAGCCCCAAGATCTCTACATGCAGGAAATGGCGGGGCTACGTGAGCGACCCGCAGAGGCCCAGGCAGCCCAGGGCTTCGGCTCTCAGTGCCGTCCCGTCCGTCTCTAGCCCACTTCCATTCTCAGAAGAAACTTTTTCTTCCTGAATAAACTGCCTCTGTCGCTCCCTGTGTGTTTCTGGGCCAGTTCTTCATTCCAGAACAGAACTTGGAAAGCTCAGTGGGTGCTCTCTGGGCTAGGTTCCGTGCCTGAAGCACCAGGGGGCACTGCCAGCCCGGATGCATGACCAAGCCCTCTGTCCCCTATCTTGCCTTCTGGACTTGGCATCAGCAGGCTCCGGCTGGGATTCAGTTATCACAAACACGAGTCCTCTGACTAGTACCTCCCACGGTGCCCTGAGTCCTTAGCTGAACCTGTTCCAGGGGAACAAAATGGGAGCCCAGAGTGCCCAGGACTGTCCAGGACATGGCGTCTGTGACAGAGAGGCTGGGACAATGGCCTGGGTTGCCCAGCTCAAGACCACAGCCTGTGAATTTCCTTCCATGCCTGTGCTTCGTTTGCCCACTCTGGCCTCCCATCCTGGAAGCTGTCTCGGAGCACAGCTGTATGTCCTTCCTGTCACTTTGCAAGCATCTGGCCTGTGTCTAGCCCTGATATTGCTTAGAAAAACACTGTGAGTTGGAGCTATCAGCCCATGGTACAGTTGAGGAAACTGAGGCAGGTACCCATCACACAATCTCGTGGTCCCAAGCCCCTGGACATCATTTAACTACCACAGATTTGCCTGCCACCCCCGCCACCCCCCACCATCACCTTGTACCACTTACAGCCTCTCCTACTAGCGCACCCTCCAGGCCCGTCGCTGCTGAGGTGACCTCTCTTTGGGCACACATTCCTCTGAATTTAGTTTTCCCTACTGGGCTACTTAAAAGCCTGTGTGGCTTCCTCTGTGCTTCATGGAGAACCAACTTCTGCAAAAAGATGGGGCAACGGAAGCCACGGAGGTGAGAGGCCTAGCAAAGTCTGGAACAGAGCAGGCCAGCGAGCTCTGAGGCAGCTCTGGGGGAAGCTTCGAGATTCACTAGCTACTCCCGAGGCTGGGCGCTCTGCTAACTGCCTTAGCTTTTACACTAACCCCGGCACAAGGGCTCCCGGAGTTCAGCCACTGGTGGAAAGACAGGCAGCCGACTGGCTGGGGCTCCCACCGGCTCTTTCCCTGTAAGGCCCACCGGGCTGTGCCACCCTTCCAGACCTCCAGGAAGAATGGAAAACTACAAGCCACATGTGAAAGAAAAATCCAGCTGTATACAGTGTGGGGAATATGAAGGGACAATGCAGAGGAAGGCTGTCTGAGTGGAAGGCTATGTGTCATGCTGGTCATGGGAGACTTACTTGGCAGGTCTAGGGTTCCTGTGGGCGGGGGTCAGTTCCATCCCTAGATGGGAAGCTGCCGGCCCCCCAATGTTTGCTATGTTCTAGCTTGTCCTGAGGATGGTCTTTGCAATCCTTTGGTTTATTTTGAGACAGCCTCTTTTGTGGCTCAGGCTAACCTCCAATTTGCTATATAGCCAAGGATGCCCTTGAACTCATAATATTCTTCCCTCCATCCCTTGAATTACAGGTGTGGGCCACCGTGCCCAGTTTATTTGGTACTGGGAATCAAACCCAGGACCTTGTGCATGCTAAGCAAGCCACTCTCTCAACTGAGCCACACTCCCAGCCCATCCTTAATTATTCTTTCTGATGACATATGCTGCCTTTAAGCACAAGACAGGCTCTTCCCTTAGCATTTTAAAAAAATGACTGCTCACAGTGGCTGTGACATAGGTCGATCACCCCTACTCCCATAGCAGACAGAGCAGTGGCTTGAATCCCAGTGAGTTATCATCCAAGGTCACCTGGCAGCTGGACAAGGCATGTGGGGCTGACCAGAGCTCCAGACTCCTTGTAGAAAGAGTGGTCCTTGAGGGACACATGTCTTCCTCTGAGGAACCAGGTGGCCATGGACTGAGGGGAGGCTTTGCTCAACTCTGAGGAGCTCCAAATCAGTTCAGGTGTCAGAGGCAGGGGGTATACTGCGTGCTGATCTGGGGATGGCCATGGACCTGCTGACCTATCTGCTGGCTTGGATCAGAGTTGGGGGGAACCAAAGTGGGCCTGGGCATTTCTCGTCTATGAACTATGGGACTGTTTGCTTACCAGGTCCTGCTTCTGCCCCTGCGTTTACAAAGTTCTCCTGGTTCTGTGTGGGACCTGAGGCTGGCTTTCAGCACCCAGTGACTTCTGGTCACACCTGTCCCCACTGCAGCCACATGCACTGGCCACTTTCTCCGTCCTAGCCAGTTGCTACTTCCTCCTTCTGGAATGTTCTTGACCTGCTTCTCCTCTGGGAAGACCTATCCATGGGTCGAAGCCCAATCAGAAGTCACCTCCTCTGGAAGGTTATCAGGAGGACACCTCCCCTGACCTCCCAAGATGGCAGCAGCTGGGTCTGTAGGGAAGGGCCCAGCGCCAGTGTGTGTGACAGCCCTGAGCCAGGGGTATAATCCACATGCAGAGCACCCTTCCTCATAACCCCGGGCTCCGTCTAGACAAGACCCATGTGGAGTCATTCCCGGGTCTTGGTCCAAGGACAGGGCCTGGTACAGTGTAGTGGCGATAGGGGTGTTAGAGGAGGGGACAGGAGGCTTGGGACGTGCATGACTGTGGAGCTAGTGCTGGCTTGTGGAACACCTGCTTCTTCCCTCTGGGGACTGGAGCTGAGATTATCACCTGTAGCTCACAGAGAAGCCAGAGTCTAAGCTCATGAGGCTCCGCCCCCTTTTGTTGGGGTGCTGAAGATGGACTGGACCATAGGGTTTGTACATGCCTTTGAGCTACACCCCCAGGCTGGAGCACCCTTGGGGGAAGTATGAATAATGATTGGACAGAGTTTCCCAAAGGTCTTAATTTGGAGGACTAAACTGGTGATCCACCTCTGGACATCCTTGTTTTGAGGGGGCCTGCCAAGGGTATACCCATTTATGATGGCTCATCTCAGAACAGCGGCCACCTGGCAGGCAGACCCTCGTCCCCTTGGCCTGTGCTGCATCTCAGAGGGGCTCTGGGGCAGCCGTCTAAGGGTGATCTCCCCGGGGAGCCTGCAGGGCAGGCGCATCCCTCACCCGCAGCTGCTCCTCTGGCAGGTCGTTACCATCGTTGATGCCGCGGTTCATGGACACAAAGCGCTCAAAGGGCGGCCTGTCCCGGACGTTGGGGTTGTGCAGGCCCGTGTTGAGCATGATGACGGAGAAGGACAGCACGTAGCAGGAGTCTGTGGAGCCAGATAGCAGTCAAAGTCCTGGCCTGGGCCACTGTCGCCTCTTCTGCCCTGTTTATCTCAAGGCTTTGGAAGGTCTATCCTGGCCTCCTGGCTGGGCTTGGCATTCAGGTTCCAGCCTCTGCTCCTGCTCTCGCTGGCTCCCAGGTCCAGGAAACTTCAGCTGCAGTTTCTGCTCCACTCCCCCCACACCCCCCACGGCGACTGAACCCTCCTTTCCTTTTAAATCCTGCTTGCCTTCAGCAGCTGCCCTCCCAGGCCTGCCTACTCTGTTCTCTGCCTCCTGGGAACTCGGAGCTCATTGTTAATCGCCCCTTTAGTTAGAAGCTTGTTCTAGAACTTCTTGGTAGCCTGGCCGCCTCTGTGGGGGCCTGCTCCATTGTGCAGACCTGTGCATGGGCGTGGGGGTGTGCTGCTGCTCTGGTCTTTTGGGGATCCAGACCCTGAGAAGGGTCAGTCCAACCCCTCGACCTTCAGCCTCCCAGGCTGTGACTCAGAGGCTGTCTGTGCTACAGTTATAGAAACTGATGACTCCCCCCCAGCCCAGGCTCTGCTCTCTACACCTGGGACATGGGTGCGGTCACACCTCCATCTTACAGGCGAGAAACTGAAGCACAGGAGTTTGAGTAACATGGTCTAGGTCACATAAAGAGAAACTGATCAGGCTGATTCAAACCTGGTGCTTTGAAAATGTCTATCTATCTATCTATCTATCTATCTATCATCTATCTCTATCATCTATCATCTCTCTATATTTTTATTTACTTATCTTTTTATGTATCATCTATCTATCTATCTATCTATCTATCTATCTATCTATCTATTGATCTATTTGAGATATAGTCTTGCTCACAACCTAGGCTGGTCTTCAACTGGCAAATCTTCCTGCCTCAATGTGATCTGAAAACAACTGTGCTCTTATATTGTGAATCCCTTAAAAAATAATAAAAAAAAGAAAAAAAATCTTCCTGCCTCAGAATCTCAAGTCTGGGGTGACAGATGGGTGCCACCAAGCCTGACCACCTAGCAATGTTTATTGAGAAGCACAGGTTCTGGGTTCTGGGAGTCCTGGGTGAACAGATCTGCTCTCCTCCACCCCTGTGGCATGTGTAGGGTGTGAAAACCAAAGCCAGTCTACAGATCATGGCTGAGTGACCATTCAGGGGTCACGGCAAGCCAGGCAAATGTTACAGGTGATTTTTGTCTTTGCTCTGAGAGGAGGCATGACCAGGGGAGGGGCAAGTCACCTCCTCTCTCCTAGTCTGGATTCATACCTCTCAAAGGATAATGCAAGGCTGAGTTCACACACTTGATGCAGGGACTGGATGACCCTGACCACAGGGTCCAGTGTCCTTGCATGTGGAAAGCACTGAGCGCACAGGAATGCTTCACAAACAGAACCAGCTATGGCTGCTCTGAAGCCAGAGGGGAAGCCATGGTAAGTTGGCTGGGCGGCCCCACCTTCATCTGTTCCTTGATCGAGATGGGTAAGAACTAACCTCTGTCCACTAGTTTCTATGTCTTTGTCCCTGCATATCAACTCTGGGCTGCTGCACGCATCTGAGCCTTTGTTTTAAAAGGTATTTCCCCCTTGTAACTTCCCGGAGAACTCCTACTCACCCTTTAAAACCTTCTTCAGGCCTTCCTTTCCTGAGAAGCAGTACTGACTCCTATCCTCGCCCATCACACCCCTTCTCTCTCCCAGGTCCATGCCTGAGGCAGCTGTGCCAGACGGGCATCTTGCAAGCCCTGGTGTTAGTGCTCGGTGAGAGCTCTGAGGGGTCTGGGCTCCCAAGGTGAGGACGTGTGGGAGGTGGGAGGGGCCTGTCACCTGTGGACCGGAAGACACCCGGGTTGCATTGGCAGTAGCGAGCCGCGAAGGTCTCCATCATGCGGTCAATCTTCTGGGCCTCACCAGGCAGCCGGAAGCTCCAGAGGAACTGCCTAGGGGGTACAGAGCCATGACAGCTGTGAGGTGGGGCTCTTGTGGAACCCAGGGAGTGCTTTGCCTCCTAAGCCCACATGATGGGACAAGTGGGGTTTGGATGTGTGGGTGCCATCTCACAGGCACTGGAGGGTCCTGGAAGTCCTTTATGGAAGACCAGCGTGGGACTCTGGGTCAGTGCCTGATCTGGTTGGGCATCCTATCTTGGGATCTAAATTGCCCTCTAGCTCTGGAAGCTCCTGACTTCTTCAATGTCAGCTAAACTCTGGTCTGCTGCAGGGCACTTGGAACTGCTCAGTGAAATCTAGTTGAACGAGTGAATGAGTGAGCGAGCGAGCAAAGAAGCCAGTGAGCCCTCCCCTGGGAAGCACCTGCTGCCCACCTGGAGGACTTTGTTCTCTGCCTTGCCACCCTTCAAAGCGCAGACTGAATGCCCCTGCTGGGAGCTGATCTAGACCCTGCCAGTCTTGCTAAGACTTAAAGTGGACTCGCGGCAGCAAGACCTACTATGGACAGTTGTAAGCATGTCCCCATTGTCTACTCTAGCCCTCTGAACTTGGTACTGATATTTTTTCCATTTTATAGATAAGGAAGTAGAGGCACAGAGACATTTCCTTCCTTCTTTCCTTCCTTCCTTTTCTGTTTTTTATTGTTTTGTTTGTTTCTAAACAGAGTAGCCCAGGTTGCCCTGGAACCCACTATGTAGCCCAAGCTGGCCCGGAGTTCACAGCAATGCTCCTGCCTCCGTCTCCCAAGTGCTGGGGTTACAGGCATGAACCACCACGCCCAGCTTTGAGGTTTTGGTTTGTGTCTCACACAGGGGTGAGTGGCAGAACTGGATATGGAGTGGACAGTCTGGTTTTGGGGTGTGCTGGTACCCAGAAACAGCACTACAGCGATCAGTGTGAAAATATGGGGAAGACCACAGTAATTAGAATCCAAAAGTTACCAGGCACAGCAGCTGGGACCTGCACTGAACTACACATAAGAATAAAACAGAACAGGGCTGGAGAGATGCGCAGAGCTTTAGAGCACTGGTTGCTCTTGTAGAGGTCCTGGGTTTGACTCCCAGCACCACATGTGATAATAACCATCTGTGACTCCAGTTCCAGGAAATCTGACACCCTCTTCTGACCTCCATGGGCATTGCATGACATGGATATACTTATAACCAGGCAATGCACTCATACTCATATAATAAAAAAATAAATTAAATATTTTAAAAAGGATAAATTGGAACAAATGCTAATCCAGAGACTGGTAGATTGGCAGGATCAAGTTCTCAAATGGCTGAGGGGAAGGGCAGCTGTGGGCACCTCACGCCTCGTAACTGCAGTAGGTCAAGTTCTTAGATGGCTGAGGGGAAGCACAGCTGTGGGCACCTCACGCCTTTGTAACTGCAGTAGAGCAGGACATGCAGCTGCAAGCAGCCAAACCCGAGATATCCCCTCCCTGCCGCGCAGCTGGCCTGGGTGGGGCTCTCTTCACTCAGGCTTGCTCCTGCCTCACCCCGCTCTCAGGGTTGGGACGGAACTGTCACACCCTCCCCACCACCTCCATCTTCCCCATCACTGTGTGTGTGTCCCCTGCCTGGACCACTTACCTGAGGGCTTGGACAAGGTTGAGATTGGCAAATTCATGGCAGTCTACAAAAGCCTGCAGGACCTGCAGATTGATGGGGTCCCTGCAGAGGGGTGACAAAGGAGGGATGAATTTGGGGACTTGCTGGCATCTACCTTCTGGAGGGCAGGGGAGAGATGGCATTCCACCCTAGGGCACACTTCTGCCCCCCCCACACCATACACACAATCACACACACACACCATACACACCACACACACACCACACACACCACACACACAACACACACACAACACACACAACACACACATACATACACACCACACACACACGCCACACACACCACACCACACACATACCACACACACACACATCACACACACCACACACACCACATACCACACCACACACACCACACACCACACCACCACACACACACCACACACACACCACACCACACACACACCACACCACACACACCACACACATCACACACACCATACACACCACACACACATACCACACACACCATACATACACATACCACACACACACACACCACACACACCGCACATACACCACACATACACACCACACACACATGCACACACACATACCACACACACATACTATACACATACCACACACACACCACACACACACGTGTGCACTCACACACATGCACACACATACACACACACACACACACATGCACACACGCGCACACCTCAGAACCCCATCTGCTCTCCGATGCTGGGCTCCCCTGGGAACTTTGGTTCTGGATGTCCTAGTCCCAAGTCTAGTTCTTCCTTGGTCGCTTCATGCCTGGTGACCCTACTCTAACCACTGGACGTCCTCAGGCCCTGGCTTCCTCATCAGTGGTAGGAAGACAAACAGGCCTTCCTATTTCTTCCCTCTCCCGAGCTTCCCTGCACCTCAGCTTGCTCAATAAGAGGAACATGTCCCTGGGGGAGTGTGGGAAGGGGGCAGGTGACCTACCTGGCCAGCTCTACCCTTCCCACAGCCCATTCCATTCTCCAAGTCAGGGCAGCCCCAGACATTCCTGTGTAGACACTCCTGTGTAGACCCTCCTGTGTAGATACTCCTGTGTAGACCCTCCTGTGTAGACACTCCTGTAGAGCCTCCTGTGTAGACACTCCTGTGTAGACACTCCTGTGTAGACACTCCTGTGTAGACAATCCTGTGTAGACACTCCTATAGAGCCTCCTGTGTAGACACTCCTATGTAGACACTCCTGTGTAGACACCCCTGTGTAGACACTCCTATGTAGACACTCCTGTGTAGACACTCCTATGTAGACACTCCTGTGTAGACACTCCTATGTAGACACTCCTGTGTAGACACTCCTATGTAGACAGTCATGTGTAGACACTCCTATGTAGACACTCCTATAGAGCCTCCTGTGTAGACCCTCCTGTGTAGACTCTCCTATGTAGACACTCCTGTGTAGACATTCCTGTAGAGCCTCCTGTGTAGACCCTCCTGTGTAGACCCTCCTGTGTAGACACTCCTGTAGAGCCTCCTGTGTAGACCCTCCTGTGTAGACTCTCCTGTGTAGACACTCCTGTGTAGACACTCTTGCAGAGCCTCCTGTGTAGACTCTCCTGTGTAGACACTCCTGTAGAGCCTCCTGTGTAGACACTCCTGTGTAGACACTCCTATGTAGACACTCCTGTGTAGACTCTCCTGTGTAGACACTCCTGTAGACCCTCCTGTGTAGACCCTCCTGTGTAGACACTCCTATGTAGACACTCCTGTGTAGACACTCCTGTGTAGCCTCCTGTGTAGAGCCTCCTGTGTAGACACTCCTGTGTAGAGCCTCCTGTATAGCCTCCTGTGTAGACACTCCTGTGTAGACCCTCCTGTGTAGCCTCCTGTGTAGAGCCTCCTGTGCAGACCCTTCTGTGTAGACACTCCTGTGTAGACACTCCTATGTAGACACTCCTGTGTAGACCCTCCTGTGTAGTCACTCCTGTGTAGACCCTACTGTGTAGATACTCCTGTGTAGACCCTCCTGTATAGACACTTGTGTAGAGCCTCCTGTGTAGACATTCCTGTAGACCCTCCTGTGTAGACACTCCTGTGTAGACCCTCCTGTGTAGATACTCCTGTGTAGACACTCCTGTGTAGACACTCCTGCATAGACACTCCTGTGTAGACACTCCTGTGTAGACCCCCCTGTGTAGACACTCCTGTGTAGACACTCCTATAGAGCTTCCTGTGTAGACCCTCCTGTGTAGACCCTCCTGTGTAGACACTCCTATAGAGCCTCCTGTGTAGACCCTCCTGTGTAGACCCTCCTGTGTAGACACTCCTATAGAGCCTCCTGTGTAGACACTCCTGTGTAGACACTCCTATGTAGACACTCCTGTGTAGACACTCCTGCGTAGACACTCCTGTGTAGACACTCCTGTGTAGACCCCCCTGTGTACACTCCTGTGTAGATGCTCCTGTGTAGACCCTCCTGTGTAGACCCCCCTGTGTAGACCCTCCTGTGTAGACCCTCCTGTGTAGACACTCCTGCATAGACACTCCTGCATAGACCCTCCTGCGTAGACCCCCCTGTGTAGACCCTCCTGTGTAGACACTCCTGTGTAGACACTCCTGTGTAGACACTCCTGCGTAGACACTCCTGTGTAGACCCTCCTGTGTAGACCCCCCTGTGTAGACACTCCTGTGTAGACCCTCCTGTGTAGACACTCCTGTGTAGACACTCCTGCATAGACACTCCTGTGTAGATCCCCCTGTGTAGACACTCCTGTAGACCCTCCTTCTTCATCCCCTGCTCCCCCATGATAGTTTTCCCAGCATCCTCCACTCAGATCCATGCCACACCCCGCACTTCCGGCTCCCTGAGGCCAGGTAGCACTTACTTCTCCCCTAGGTAGGTACCAATGGCTGTCTTGTTGAGGCCTTCACCCTTGTACAGGAACTGGGCAATGTCCTGGACGGTGGGGGTTAGCAGCTTGTGTTCAGTGAGATACTGGATGCCCTGGAGGGGACACAGCTCATGAGCAACCCCCACAACAGCAGCCCTGGGTGGAGGAGGGGCACCTGGCGTTCTGACTTGGCACAGTCTGTTTCGGGGATGTTGTCCCCTCCCTCCTTAACAGAAGCTGCCTTTGTGAGGTGGTGAGCTCCCCGTCCCTGGAGGTGTGCTGAGAGCAGAGCGCTTGCCATGAGCCAGGTTCACACCAGGTGTTCCCCCGGGCCCCTGCAGCCTGCCAACGCTTTGATTATACACTCCGGTGATTCCGGGCATTTATAATTCTAAGACGAGGTGATTCAGCCTCTCCATTTGTTCCCCTAAAACTATTATTTCAAAGGCTTTCATTCCGTCACACTAGCAATCTATCCGCATTGTATAGAAGTTAGACAAACCAGCTAAATCAAAGAGAAGGAGACTGCTCAGGCCCCCCTCCCCCCTCCCCCCCAGGATGGAGCTAGCTTCAAGGGCAGCGCCCTTCGATTCCTCTCTAGATGGGGGCATGTACTCCACCTGCTGTCACCCCAAGGCTGGCTTTTGTCATATCACAGGCTCATGAGACTCTCTCCTTGTGACTCAGGCATAAGGAGTCACCCTCCCGATTTGGGGGGGGTCATGAGCTGGTTACTGCTGTTCTGGATCCTTTTGTCCCTGCTGCTCCTGGGCAGAAAGTTGCTGGGAGTGGGCAGCAGGTTGAGGGTGCTAGGGATCCTGTGAGCAGAGTTGTGTGTGCGTGCGTGCGTGTGCGTGTGCGTGTGTGTGTGTGTGTGTGTGTGTGTGCATGTGAGCATGAGTAGGGGCAGGTGAGGGGCAGGGGTTTACAGCCTGTGGCCATGACAGGTGAGTACACATGACCCTGACTTGTGCTGGGGAAGGCAGGCTTGGCTAGAGCTGGGCGCTCCCTGTGACTGCATGGAGTCCTCCCTGGCGCAGTGTACAGCCTTTCTCCTTAGCTGTCCCAGCTGTCAAGGGAGCCATGGCTACCGGAAGACTGAGTAGCTGCTGGCTTGCTCCGTGGCCTCAGGATGGGCCATCTGCAGCCCAAGCCCAGAAGACATGTCTAGGGACAAAGCCCAAGGCCTGTGGCCTCACAACAAAACCCTGTTCCAGAGGACACAAGACCAGAAGAGGAAAGAGTGGGGGGAGTCACAGCTTCCCCATCCTTGTACTTTTCAGCTGGAGCCTGGGGCTAGCTACAGAGCTGGAGTGGGCAGACCCCAGCCCCAGGTGGGGATAGGATGCTCGGCCCATGTAGGTGCCCAGGCTTCCTTCTGTTGGCTGAGCTGTGGGGTCAGCTGGAAGGAAACCTCCTCCCTGGGCACCTTGGCAGGATCCACATCCCCTCCCCTGGCTGCCCTCACCTTGGCAGGGTCCATATTGAACTTCTTGCGCCCGATACACATCTCCTTCTCCTTCTGCGCCATCCGGCTGTGGACAGGGGCATCCATGTGAGCATGGCAGGTCTGGAGCCCACCTCACCCCCAGGAGCTCTGCTCAGGAGGAGCTTCGGAGCTCCACAGGGTCCCCAGCCTCTGCTTGGGACCATGTGGGGGAGCACAAGAGGAGTGGGTTCAGGGGTCGGGTGTGGCTCCTCCCCTGGGCTGGAAGCTGAGCACTAGAGCTGAACTCATGGTGCAGATGGCCTGGGCCCCCGGGCACACGTCCAGTTCCACTCTCCTGGCCATGCCAGCGAAGGTGAGTCCCTTCATTGTACCATGCCTCAGTTGCCCTGTCCGAAGAGCCTCCTGCAGGGTGGAGAGGCTAACTCAGCAGTGGGAGGTGCTCCTGGGAGAAATAGTCTACGGCTGAAGCTGGGATGTGGAGACCCTCAGTGTGCTCCTGTGCATGGAGGCAGCAGAGGTGGGGTCCAGGAAGCAGGGCGGGTTCCTGGGGTACCCTGTGAAGTTGTGTCCTGGAGCCCTAGCAGGCCTGTCCAGTTGCATGTTGCTGCTTTTGACCCCAGAAAGATAAGAATGGGGCCCAAGACAAAACTGGAAACTTACTAAAAATATTGAGATTATTTCGGCAATTTAAAAAATCTTGATTGCATGGTTCTTGAGTGTGACCTTTGTAAATGAGATGTTGTTTGTCATCTCACAATGGCAAAAGCCTGGACGTGACTAGGGACGTTATGGAGATGGGAACCTAACCTCCTTCTGTATGAGGAGAAACCGGAGCCCAGAGGGAGCCTGTCCTGCACCAGGGCAGAGGGCCAGCAGGAGTCTTGCTGTGGAAGGGAGGGTAGATGGGGGGCGGGCCCAAGCGGTGGGTAGGGTGAGGTGGGCCAGGGGTGGCTCCAGGCCAGACTTCTGGTGCCCCGAGCCCTGAGGTTTCTTTACTTCTGTCCAGGGCCACCCCTCTGCCCCTAGCCAGTACTATGAGGGTGTGGCCATAGGACGGCTGGTTGAGGGCTGAGAGGATGGCAGGGTCTGGGGAGTCCGTGGGGAGAGGTCCAGACTTGGATTGGGCTGTGGGCAGCAGGTGCCGGTCCCCTGCCCCTCCTCTCCCTGGGTCCTGTTACCATGCATAGCACCTGTGGTGTGGGACTTGCCCAGGACTGGCTTCCCTCAGACCTGGCCTCTCACCTCTCCTCGGCAATCTCAAAGCAGTCAATCTGGGCAAATACATCTGCGATCTCATCCTTCAGCTTCTGCAGACAGACAGACAGGCAGACAGACAGATGACAAACAGAAAGACAGACAGACTTTAGCCTGGAGGTGAGACCCACAGGGGCCCAGGATATCTCCATAGCTCCCACTCAGCTGTGGGACAGACCTCTCCCCTCAGCCTCCGTCCTCCCCTCCTTATCCCTCCTACACCCCAAGTTTGAATTCACTGCCTCTGCCTACCTTTGTCTCAGGGGTGGGACTACCTAAGCCCCCACCACTGACCCAACTCTATTTCCAGCTTGCTTCTCTCTCCCTCTGCACCCAGGATGCCTCCTGCTCTCTGGGTTTGCCCCTGGGGCTAGGAAACTTCTGTCCCCAGGGACCTTGGCTGTGCTGCTGAGTGTCTTCTCCATAGACACAAGGGAGACTCCCTTGATACCTGGGTGTGCTGGCTGTGGGGCTGGGGATCAGTGGTGAGCAAGGCAGGCTTAGGCTCCATTTTTATGGGGATCCCCACAGTCTGGGGATGTTGGGATCCACAGGGAAAGGGAAGTGGCCATCCAGAAAATGATCACAGCAATGGTGGAGAAAAAGCAGGCACAGGTAGGTGCTCAATAGGATACCAGCTGAGTGAATGCTTCTGGGCAGATCAGTTGTGCATGTGTGTCTAGGGGTGGATGCTCAGTGATGGAAGACCCGGAGGCCAGGGCAGCCTGGAGGAGGAGGTGGAGCCTTGCCTGGCACTAAGAAGGAGGAAGAGCCAGGAGTTGAGGTGGGAGGGGCCCCAGGCAGAGGGGACGGCATGTGGCAAGGCTAAGAAGCAGAAGTGTTTGCGGAGTGAATTGGGGCCTGCCTCAAAAAAAAAAAAAAATGCTGAGAATCAGGGTAGGAAGCAGCTGAGACGCCGCCTTGGGTGGCGTCAAGAGCTGACCCGGTGTGTACGACCTTGAATAAGTGGAGGGGGCCAGTGAGGCCTGCACCTGGTCTGCAGGGGGCTGGCTGCTAGGCGCTGCGGTGGGGTGGGGTGGGGCGCCGCGGTGGGGGTGGGGCGCGGGGGTGGGGTGTGAAGGATATGGGGCCTGGGTTGAGGAAAGGGGCCTATGAGTATGAGTCTGTGTGGACGTGATTATGTGTGTGTGGTCTGTGTGAGTGTGAGCGCGCGTCCGCGCACCTGGATGTCCTCCAGCAGTTGCGTGCGGTGCCATTTGATGCGCTGCAGCTCCTCTGCCTCCCCGCTGCTGAGCTCCGCTGGGCCTAGAGAGAGGAGAGGCTTGGCTTGGCGTGGCTTCCCAGGGCCTCTTCCCCAGGAAACCTCTGGTTGCTTCTGGCACCTCTAGGGCCTGGCTGGAGGCCATGGAGAGGCCTTTGGGGATCACAGAGCAGCCCACTTCTCCACGCTGGAACTTTCACTCCCCTGATAGATATTCTCTATTGGCCAGAGTGGGGTCACGAGGCCATACCAGCTGCAAAAGAAGCTGGTAAACAAGCTTTTGTAAGACGGGGAGGACCTGATTTGGGGGGAGACTTTGCCCCCCAGACAATGTGGCTCAGAGAGAAGAGGTGACCTGGTTAAAGTCTCACAGGGACAAAGCCATCAAGACGGCTGGGTCCCTGGATGGGGCTGGCTCCAGTCCTGGGCCGTCCCACCTGCCGTGGAAACATAGCCAGGCCTGTGGGGCCAGCCCTCTGCCCAGGTGAGACGCTGATCCCACACCAGGACATTGCCAACCTGTTCCACCCACTGTACTCTAGTCAGAATCAGGCACGGCGGCTCACACCTGTAACCCTGGCACTCAGGAGGCCAAGGCAGGAAGTTTAACATGTTTGAGACCAGCCTAGGCTACGTGGTCGAGGCCGTGTCTCAAAAATCAAGTTGAAAGCAAACTACTGCTAACAAAGAGCAGCTACGGCACTCCAGGCCTTTCCAGACAGGCAGTGGTGAGAGGATGGCAAGAATGGAGTCTGTGTCCTGGGTTCCCGGCAGCAGTGACTGGCTGACAAGAAGGCCCAGGCAGCCTCACAGGGCTGAGTGGGCACAGAGCCTCAGGGGTCGCCAGCAGGGGCGCCTGGAGAAGATTGCCATCACCCCTCAGTGTCCCAACAGCCGGCAGTGCACACTGATGCTGAGCCAGGATTCCTCTGGAAGGCCAGGGGGTTCCAGCATGCTAGGGAGGGGCTCTGCCACGGAGCTCCACCCTGGCCCAGCCATTCATGTTGGCTGGAGTGGACTTGCGATCCGATAGCCACAGACAGCACCTCTCCTCTACAAGACACAGTGGGACTGTGTGATATCAAGGCCCTGCCTCGTAGTGAAGGCCATGAGCATATGGCTTTGCGACCCCCTTGTCCACACACATGTCACCATGGGGGCAGGAAGCAAACTGGAGGTGGAACAGCTGAAGGGACCCTGGTTGGGTGGCCCCCCCAGGATGCACGGCACCTTCCCCACTGAGTGTTGCTGGGGCAGCTGGCTAGCATGGTTCCTTAAACAGGAGTGGGCCTTATGGCTCCTTGTACTTTCTGAAGTGTCAGCTTGTGAACACTGCTGTGTGACAGCAGTCCCCTGTAAATGGAGTTTGTAGGTCCTACAGCTCTTTACAGAGATGTCTTTTCAGTTTGGCACAGAGGCTAAGAAACGGGGTTTGACATTTCCCCAGGTCACACAGCCACGAAGGGGAGGTGACAGTCCCCAGGTCACACACTCAGAAGAGGCAGTGTGGGAGTCGAACGGTTACTGACACCCAAGCCTCTGCCAGAGAGAGGCAGATTCTGTGCTTGTGTGTACATATATGTATACATATATGTGGGGGAGTGCATGTATGTGTGTGTGCCTGTGTGTGGAAGCCAGAGGTCAATGTTGTGTCTTCCTCCATCACTGTCTACTTTACTTTTCTGTTTGTTTGCTTTGAAACAATGTTTTACTATGTAGCCATGGCAAGAGATCTGCCTGCCTCTGCCTCCCAAGTGCTGAGATTAGAAGGATGTAGTACGATATTTAAAAAATATATTATTGGGCTGGAGAGATGGCCTAGCGGTTAAGAGCTCCAACTGCTCTTGCAGAGGACCCAGGTTCGATCCCCAGCACCCACATGGAGGCTGAAAACCGTCTTTAACTCCAGTTCCAGGGGAACCCGACACCCTCTTCTGACCTCCGAGGCATTGCATGACACGGGTGCACACACCTACATGCAGACATTCATACACATAAAAATAAATAAATAAGCCAGGTGTGGTGGCGCACGCCTTTAATCCTAGCACTCGGGAGGCAGAGGCAGGCGGATCTTTGTGAGTTCAAGGCCAGCCTGGTCTACAGAGTGGGTTCCAGGACAGCTGGGACTACAGGGAGACCCTGTCTCGAAAAGACCCCCCCAAAAAAATAATAAAATAAAAATAAATAAATAAATAAATAAATTTTAAAATACATATTATTTATTTATTATTTTATGTGTGTGGCTGTTTTGCCTGTGTGTATGTAGGGGCACCAAGGGGATGCAGTATCTTTGGAGGCCAGAAGAGAGTGTTGGATCCCCTAGAACTAGAGTTAAGGACAATTGTTAGTTGCCATGTAGGTACTGAGAGCTGAACCTGGGTCTATGCAAGCACAGCCGATGCTGTTAACTGCTGAGCCGTCTTGCCCGCCCTCTGCCTCACTCTTTTGAGGCGGGGTCTCACACAGAATCTTGGCTGGCCAAGAAGCCCAGGGGCCTTTGTCACTTTCCAAGCACTGGGATCACAAGCGGGTGCTGCCTCTCCTGGCTTCCCCCCCCCCCAGCCCCCGCCTGTCTTTTTTTTTTTTTTTTTTTTTTTTGGTCTTTTTGAGACAGGGTCTCCCTGTAGTCCTGGAACTCACTTTGTAGACCAGTTTGGCCTTGAACTCACAAAGATCCGCCTGCCTCTGCCTCCCGTCTGACTTTTTTAAAGTGTGTGTTGAGGACCAAGCTCGGGTCCTCCTGCTCCTGCAGCAAGTGATTTACTGGCAGACACCTTCCCAGCCCCAGATGGGGATTCCTAAGGAGGGACATGAGAGGACTGAGCGTGTGGGGTCATCTGCAAGGACTCCTGTCAGGACATGGTGGGAAGGCAGTGCCGTGGGCTGGGACTTGGGGCTCCTCCTTGGGACCGGGCAGGGCTGAGTCCTGTCTGTGGATAAACCCCAAATTCCTTTTGTTAACTAAATTCCTTTGGTTAACCTTGCAGGTTAGGCTTGCTGGCTGGTCCTCCTTGTCCTTCTAGCTTGGCTGGGGGCCCCTGCTGGGGGAGGCCACTCGTGGTCCACCAGACCTGGACGGAGGTGGCATGGCTTTGTGTAACAAGGGCGGACCACCTCCAACCTACCTCTCCCTCATCATGGCCCTAAGTCAGTCTCTCTCTCTCTCTCTCTCTCTCTCTCTCTCTCTCTCTCTCTCTCTCCTACTTCCTTCTCTGAGTTCCAATCTGTCATCATTCCCCCCATCCCCCAGTCTGTGTCCCCAAGTGAACTCTTACAACCCCCTCTCCCCAGCCTCTTTCTCGGCTCTGGGGTGTACCCGCACCCCAAGCACCTAGACACTAACTCCCTCTCACCCTTCAGCCCCTCGTCATCCATTCCTGCCATCTTCCTTCTGTTTCCTGGGTCCCCATCATCGTCTCCACCATTGTCATCTTGCTTGTAGTGGGACTGGGCCTTCCCGTGTCACCCTGCCTCCCCGTGTGCTGCTGCCAATGCAGTGCCCTGGGTGTCTCGCTGTCCTGGAAACAAAGACTCCAGAGGACCTGTGTCCTCACCGTCCCCTTGCACTGCAGTCCCAACCCTTCCCCCAGCTCAGCCTCCTGGAAGCTAGCCAGCCCTTCCTCTGCACCATGGGTTTTTGTACATGCTATTCCATGTGCCTGGATGCCCTTCCTTCTCTCCCTGCACCCTCTCTGAGCATCATCCCATCCCCCACCTCCTTCCCATTTCCTAATAGGTGCTAGATGGGCTGGCTAATGACTGGCAGATGGCTGATGAGGGCTCTGGGTGCTGGCCCGTGTGCTCCGGCTCTCTGAGTGTGCACTCTGTGTCTGCCTGTGTGCTCCTGTTCCCTCTCCTCCCCCACGGCTTAAGAGTTATTTCTAACCTCCTCCTGCAGGTGATGCTCTTGGGGCTCAGAGAAGATTAGTGACCTCTTTCAGCCAACACAGTGAGATAGTGGTGGAGCTGGGACTTACACTCTGCCCACCTCGTAAAGCTGGGAATCCCATGCAAATTGTCAAAAACCCTGGGTGTTGGAGCTGGAGAGATTGCTCAGTGGTTAGAGCTGGCTGCTCTTGCATAGGACACAGGTCTGGTTCCCATGGCAGCTGACAACAGCCAGTAACTCCAGTTCAAGGGGATCTGACCCCCTCTTCTGGCCTCCATGGGCATTGCACGCATGTGGTGCACTTACATACATGCAGCCAAAACACTTATACACATAAAAATAAATGCATGTTCTGACTTGGAAGGCTGACTACAGCAGCAGGAAACAATCACAATGCAGAACAGTGCTAGAGGCAGGACTTCTTGGACCCTCCAAGCCAGCATAGAGCTAGGGAAACTGAGGCATGGGGGTGGTTGGAAATAGCCATAGAGGCCACAGGGTTTCCTGAGGCATGGATGACATGGGGAAAGGGAGGTGTGACCTGCACCTTCCCTTCCTGGCTGCTCTCAGGCTCTTTGGAGGCAAGTGTGTCATCAGGACCTCTGAGTACATGGTCCCCTTCTGCCCATGCCCTCTCCCCACTGGGTATCAGCTGGCCAAGTGTATATGAACCCAGGAAACATCCCCAGGGCCCCTGGCCCACTGTCATAACATGGCCCGGACCCTCCAATTCTTCACTAGTCTGCTTTCAAAAAGTGGAGGTTTCTCCCCATTTCAGAGCTCAGGATCTGAGGTCAGAGGGCAATGAAGGCCCTGAAAGGGCCACCTCTGATGCCACCTCTGATGCCACCTCTGATGCCACCTGCTGAGGGTGGTTTCAAGCATTGCTCCTGAGAAAGGCAGTCTCAAAACAATACAAACATTGGAAACATGGTCAACCCCACAGTGTGAGTACCTGCTCCTCTCCACAGCGCTCTTCTCCAAGTGCTCCTCTCCACAGTGGTCCTCCCCAGGGCACTCCTCCCTGCTCTTCTTCTCAGCCTCCATCACCTTTGGCTCCTGCCTGGCCCACTCATGGGGTTCCTGCACTCTGGCCAGTGAGTGCCCAGTAGGCAGCGCCCGACAGCTGCCCCGCCAGCTCCTTGCCACTTCCCCCTCACCCTTCCTCTTTCCTGTCATTTTTTTTAGTGCTCGCACCCAGGTTCCAGAACAGCTGGCCCCACTTCCCCTTTCCAGGTGGGGCTGGCGCCCTTGGGCACAGAGGCCCTGGAAGGCTGCTGGGAAGCCCGTCCTGCAGGCAGACACCTGGTACTATGGCTCTGTGGGGTGGTAGGCATAGAGCACAGCTTCCTCTTCCCTGGTGTCTATTTTTAATCCGCCTGCCCACCCTCAGCTCCTCACCACTGGCCTCTTTCAGGCAGGGCTTTCTTGCCCTGAGTGTTCACTTTCCTGCAGGGCTGTGTGTGTGTGTATGTGTGTGTATGTGTGTGTGTGTGTGTATGTGTGTGTATGTGTGTGTATGTGTATGTATGTGTGTGTATGTGTGTGTGTGTGTGTATGTGTATGTGTGTGTATGTGTGTATGTGTGTATGGGGGAGCCTGACCTCCTTCCCTGTGCCACCAGCTGTTTATAGAATGAATGAATGAATGAATGAATGAATGAATGAATGAAAAGACAAGCCAGTCCACGGAGACCCCAAATCTCCAACAGACTGTCCTACTAGCCTCTGTCCACTTCCCCCCACCAGGACAGCCTGAGGCTGCCCACACTCTCACCTCTGCAGCTCCTTCTAGGCTGTCTTGCTGGGCTGTATATTGGCCATGTGAACTGAGCCAGCCTCAGTTTAACCCCTGGGAGTTTCCGTTTCCTTAGCTACCCCAGAGAGCAACTGTCCTGTGAGCCTAGCATGTCAGGACTCCAAGCAAAGTGACAGTAAACAGATGGGCCTGGAGGAGGGAAAGCAGACTTCTCTCTGTCTCGACCTCATCCCTCAGGGTGACCTCGGGCAGGGCTGCCTGTCTCCAGGTCTCCTTTTGGCTTCTGGTTGGCCCTGAGCCTCAGCCTTGTCACCCAGTCTCTGCGGGATGGAGTCACTTGCCCTCCCCACCCCAAAGCTGAGAGAGGTAAGGGAGAGGCTGGGGCCAGGGAGAGCCTTGGGAAGGATGGTGGAGATGCTGGCCCCGCTACTGCGCTCTCCACGGCCCCGGGTGTCCTGTCCATAAACGGGGCAGTGGGTCTCCATTCCTGGGACGGCCCCACTGCATCCCCTGGATGATGCTCAGTGACGGTGGGTGGGGCCACTGAGGGAGAAGCTGGGACCAGGCTGGTTAAAGTAAGGTTTCATTTGCAGAAAAAGGCTTCTCTAGGCCAAGCCCAAGTCACTGGACCTGGAGATCTAACAGCTGCTGCTGGCCTCATGCTGCAGACCTCCAGAGGAACATTCTGAGGCTGGGGATTGGGGGTGGCTTCTGTCCCAGCCCTTCCCTCTGCAACCCGGAACCACAGCTACCTCTCCTGAACCTTCTTCTCTGTCCCGCAGGAACATTCCTCTGGCTACTGGGGAAAGCCTATCAGGCCTTACTACTTACACTGCCCCCCAGGAAGTGTCCCCCCCCAAAAAAAGCCACTGGACCTCAAGAATATAAAAGGCAATTGCACTGCCCAGACAGGCATCATGTGTTTCGAAGTTGGTCTCCCCAGCCTCTGAGCCTGTATGGAAACTTTCTTCCTCAGAGCCCCCAAGGAACCTCCTCCCTCCTTCAGGTCTGCACTCAGACTGTGCCCCTAAAAGACTCTCATCCAGCCTCTCCCCTCCCTGTCCTGCTGGGCTTTCCTTTACCCGACTTGTCACTGGCTCACATGCACCGCTGTGCCCTGTTTACTATCTGTCCCTTTGTTAGAGCAGAGCTCAGGAGACCAAGAACAGCCATCACTCTGGCCCAAGAGCCCAGCAAACTCCCGCCTCAGCACACAATGCTTGATGTCGGTTAAACCCGGTCACACACACCTCCGTGCCTCTGCAAAGCAGCCACGGCTTCCCCATTCTGCAGGAGGGGACGCTGAGGCCTGGGCTGGACCCGGTGCTTACCTGGGTGGCACAAGTCCATTCCGAAGCCCTGGAGTTAGGTTGCCCAGCTGATTGTCTTACCAGCCCAGCTGCTGCTATGGTGGGTGGCTGCCAGGCCCAGTTACAGTGCCTTCCTTCGAGCCCCGCCCTAGACCCTGTGGGAGGAAGTCAGCCCTGGCCACAGGGGTCTGTGCGCAGGCTCCTGACGCAGCACACTTCCTAAAATCAGCCAGCTTCTTCAGGCCAGGACCCTGCATCTGGGTGCTAGGAAGGTGACATACCAGGGTGGTAAAGAGAAATACAGAGAGACAGAGAGAGAGAATCCTGGGCTCAAATATGCGCAGCCACAGGGGAGGAAGGTCACTAGGGGGGGTGTAGGCTTTACCCAGCCATCTCCCCTTTCGTTCTCCCATACAAGTTCTCTTTCATCAGGCCTCACTTGAGGAAAGGCTGATTCAGTGCTGGGCAGGACCCCCCTCACCCACCAGTCTAGTGAAATGTCCAGTTTCCCTTTTCCCCAGTCTGCTGGGAAACTCACTGTCAAATCTGAGGTTTATGTACAGCTGTTCTATGATGGACTCATGTAACTTTGGGACACTCACTCATCTGCAGTGAGCCTCACTGCCTGGAAGGAGTGATCACATTCACTTTGGGGATGTAGAGCAGGTAGCAAGAGAAGTTAGCCACATAGTAGGTGCTCAAGAAACATTTCTCCCTTTGGCTTTAATTCTTTTCCTTTTGGTTGAAATCCACAATTATAGTGCTCATGCCTTTTCTGGCAAGGCGATTCAAATCCTCTGGGAAAGGGGGACTCTGTTGATAACATGGATGCTCATTCCTTGGAACTCACAGCACACCTTGATTTATTGATCTGTTTCCTCATCTGTCTGGAAGTCCTATGAGTGTGAAGTCACCTTCTGGTAAAGTGTGGGAAGAGAGAGAGGTGTTCTAGTGAGGATGAGTGAGTGAATGAATGAATGGAGCTGTGGGAGATGTGTGATGGATACGGAGCCTGCGTGCAATCCCTGCCCCCTGTGTGTGATGTGGCTACTTCCTGCCTGGCAGTGTAGGCTTGGCATCCTGGCTACTTGGGAGACTGAAGCAGGAGGATTGCAAATTCAAGGCCAGCCTGGGCTATAGAGCGAGTTCAAGGCCAGCCTGGGCTATAGAGCGAGTTCAAGGTCAGCAGTCTGGGCTGCTTAGTGAGATCCTGTCTTAAAATGAAAGGTAAAGGGCTAGGACATAGCTCAGTGGTAGAGGCCTTGTTAAAAAAAAGAGCCAGTGGTGGTGCACACCTTTAATACTCCCACTTGGGAGGCAGAGGCAGGCGGATCTCTGTGAGTTCAAGGCCAGCCTGGTCTACAGAGTGAGTTCCAGGACAGCTGGGACTACAGGGAGACCCAGTCTCGAAAAGAAAAAAAGAAAGAAAGAAAGAAAGAAAGAAAGAAAGAAAGAAAGAAAGAAAGAAAGAAAGAAAGAAAGAAAGAAAGAAAGAAAGAAAGAAAGAAAGAAAGAAAGAAAGAAGGAAAGAAAGAGAGAGGTGTCTATTTCTCTTCCCCTGGGAACAAGCTGTTCCCCGCCCCCCCCGCCCCCCCCCCCAACAGTGATGAGAGGTTCCAGCACTGTGGATCAGCAGCAGGCGGCCTGGAGGCCAAGATTCCTCCCTCCATGGGTCTGCGCAGGCTGGACTCTGTAACACTTGACCCTCTCGACCCCCCTCTACACCAGTCACTTGTATTGGAGTTTGGCCATAGAATTTTCTGGAAAGCAGAGACACAGACAATAGGGCATGGGAAGCAAGAGGGACACAGCAAGAAACAAAATAATTCCCAAGAGACCCCTAACCTTTGGCAAGAATGACGGCAGCCAATTGGGGCCTCTCCTCTGCCCTCTAAATAAATGGAACTCAGCTGCAAGCTGGATTTTATTGGCTCAATCCTAAAGGGTTGAGGCAGAGTTTGGACTTGGGAGCACAAATAGCAGAGGTGCAGAGCTGAGGGTCGGGCCGTACCTGAAACCCTAGCACTCAGGAGGCTATTTTGGGTAATTTCAGTGAGACCCTGTCTCCAAAAAGTAAGGGACAAAAAGGAGAAAGAGAGTGAATAGAGACAGAAGCCACAGTGACATCCAGCCACCTTCGCTTGTCACGGGGGCTTTGGAGGATTTTTCACAGGGCGGATTTGGGGAAGATGCAGCCCCAGGGGGGCGGGATGCTGGGAGCTGCCGTCCTCCTGGTCTGGAACCATCTCTGCTCCATTTCACAGACCCAGAGTGTTAGGTTCAGAGACAAGTCTACGCTGCAGGGATGCCACCCCAAGTTCAGAGCCATGTTCTGTGTACTATGTGGAGTCGCCTGTCTGGACGTGGGATCTAGTTCAGTGACACTTGTCAGCTGGAGTCTCTGACTAGAACTGGAAAGGAGTCTCTGTGGAGCCTTCAGAAATGGTGTATAGGGACCCCTGCCCCAGGGCCCTCGTGGGTTTGTGGCATTGGTGTCTGTTGCACCCCTGAGCCTTGGCTGGAGGTGGGGAGCCAGAGCAACCTGGGTGCCCATCCTGGTGAGGTCCTGGTTTGGGGCTACATCCTGACTCTGAGGCTGAGCTGGGCTTCTGGAGTCTCTGCTTTGAAAGCAGGTGCACACAATGGGTCTTCAGGCTTTGAGGACAGCGGGGGCTTAGAATGTGGCCAGGTCAAAAAAAAAAAAAAAAAAAGAATGTGGCCAGGTCTTTGTTTTACTGTAGGTGTGTCAGGCTCAGAGGTGGAGGAGCACTGTCATCGAAGGGCGACATGTGCTGGCCAGCGATGTGCATGCTGAGCAAACATCAGGACCTGTGTTCAGATCCTAGCACCCACGTTAAAGCTAGGTGCAAGCCGGGTGTGGTGGCACACGCCTTTGATCAATCCCAGCACTTGGGAGGTAGAGGCAGATGGATCTGTGTGAGATCAAGGCCAGCCTGGTCTTCATTGTGAGTTCCAGACCAGCTGGGGCTACAGGAACGATGGTACACACCAACCGTTCAAGTACTGGGAAGCTGGGGACGGGCCAGTCTCTGGAGCTCACTGAAGTCCAGATTCAGTGAGAGATTCTGTCTCAAAAATCAGTGTGAAAAGAGACTGAGGAAGATACCATGTCCATAAACATGAACACATGCACACAAATGTAAAAAAAAGAAGCTGCAGAATTGTATCCCTGATAAGCAAACAGGGTCACGAGGAGTAAGGAAGATGACGCACTTCCCTCTCCTCAGCCTGAGACAAGGGCCTGGGGGCTCCCCCCTCTATCCAACAGGGTTCCCTTTTCTGCAGCCAACTAGTTCAAACTGGTTCAAATAAGACTGAGACTGCATGTAGACAGTTTATCATTTAAAGCCATAAACCTACCAGCTTCTCTTCTGTGTAAGCTGACTGATCCAAAATCAGGCGAAAGGAAACTGCTAAGACCCTGAGAACCCATGTCCTCCCCGTGGACCCTGGACTCGCACGCTCCAAGTCCCCTCTCTTCCTTGGATTTTTCATCTTTCCGTATGACGTGTGTATATGAGATTCTTTGTGTATGGATATGATTATTTATCTTTCAATAAAAGTTTGCCTGTTGTTCTCTTCTGGTCTGAGATTTTTCCTGCCTTTTAATTCTTTCATTGGCTGATAAAATGAACCCAACCCCTAGCCGGTGACCAACCTTACTCCTAGACTGATAACAGTGACCACCACAAAATGGCACAGCAGGTAACAGTGCTTGCTGTACAAGCCTGATGGGCTGAGTTCCATTCCCATGTAAAGGTGGACATGGAGAACCAGCTCCACAAAGTCATCCTGTGACCTGCACACATGACCCCCACCCCACGACACACACACACACACACACACACACACACATGGACTTTTTGAGACAGGATCTCCCTGTAGCTCCAGCTGTCCTGGAATTCACTATGTAAACCAGGCTGGCCTTGAACTCGCAGAGATCTGCCTGCCTCTGCCTCCCAAGTGCTAGGATTAAAGGTATGCACCACCACCCACCACCACCCCAGGCCACAACAATATTTTTTAAAGAAAAGAAAGAAAAAAGAAGAAAGGGGGAAGAAAGGAAAGAAAGAAAGATGACGATTTACATAGTTTCCTGGAAAAGGACTCTGGGGCCTTGCAGGGAAGCCCGGGAGGGCCAGGAGGCAGAGGGGACAAGGGGAGGACGTTCTGTTGATTTCTCTGTGAGTGAGAGTAGGTGCATGGCCTTGCAGGCTCAGGACTTGATGGCTTTGAATGCTCTTACCTGGCCTGGGCTTCGTGGGGTCCCATGTCTTCTGGACCATGACCCCAAAGCAGCCATACTGGAAAATCTTCCATACATGGAGTGTGCATGATGGCTCCCCACAGCCACATACAAGGAGAACTTTCAGCCGAGCTCCCCCACCCGACATACTCCAGCACCTGCCCAGACCCCAAGTCTACTTGCCACATGCAGTTAAGCTGGACTCACACACAAACACTGGGAGGAATGGCTGGAACTCAGGAGGGGCCAATTACCTTCTTCATCCCTTCTTTGAAAAGGCATCTTTTTTTAATTAAAGATATTCTATTTATTATTTATATTTTATGTGTATGAGTGTTTTGCTTACATGTATATAAGTCCACCCCTGTTACGCAATGCCCATGGAGGCCAGAAGATGGCATTGGATCCCCTGGAACTAGAAGTGCAGATGGTTGTTAGCTGCCATACGGGTGCTGGGAACCAAATGTGGGTCCTTTGCAAGAGCAGTATGAGTTCTTAACTGCTGCACCATCTCTCTCCAGGCCTCCTCTCCCCAACTTCAGTAGGGACAATATCAGTTAAGAAGCCGGCTGGGATGGTCTTTTTCAAGCAGGTATAGCTGATCTGATGAGGCAGCAGCTGTTTTGCTGAGGAAAGCACTATGTAAGTCCTTTGCTAAGTCCAGGAATGAGCTCACCCTGTCAGGGACCATCCCTCCTAGTCCTGGGCTTTCACTACTAGAGCATCCAGAAGGCAGACCACAGAACTCTAGGTAACGTGCTTCCATCCCTGAACACACTGGTCTGCCTGCTTCCCAGTTGTGCTCCTGGTACGAAGGACAGACCTACACACAGGAGGTGCTCAATACTTGCTTTGGGAGGAAGGAGGTTCAGGCTATTTGTGGAGGGTTAGGGCTGTCCTGGCTGATAGGGAACAGCTTCTGGTTGTCATCTGTAGCTCACAGGGCCCAGAGGACCTCCTTGGGCTCCGACCTCAGTGTCCCCATGGCGACATGCCACCATATCCTCCAGCAGCTCATCTCTTTAAAACAAGGACACTGCAATGTCTCAGCAAAGATCAGAGGGAACAGTGATAACATGGCGCCTTGTCAGCCTCTCCAAGGTGTCCTTCTTAGATTCCCAATGCTCTCTGTGCCCTGAGGACAGGCAGGAAAGATGATCTAGTCACAGAACTCCCTCCCTCACAAGTAACTATATCCCAGTGGGGAGCATCCTCCCGCCTCTGTGGAGATGTCAGGGCATACTCTGTGCTCCAAGCTCTGGCTGAAACCTTCAGTAAAGAAGTAATCACAAGAGACAAAGAAACCACATCCGTGCTGTGTTGGAGGTGTGATGTCACCCAGTACTGCACACACTAGGGCACACCAGAAATTTCTTGTAGCATTTTGTCAGGAAAGCGCAAATCAACAAGGCTCTGACTTGTCTCCTTTAGCAGTAAGGAGAACTGAGTCACTTGCCCCATTTCCCTTTTTGTCCCAGATGCCAGGAAGCTCAGGCAAATCCGAAGCTCAGCAGCACGCCCCATTGTTTGTCAGGGTTCCCTTCTACTTCTACTTTCTTGTTCCTAGCTTTTTGTGTGTGTGGAGCAGAAAGAAGTGGGCCCCATCAGCCTCACTCAGCAGCCTTCTTGTTCTTCTGCAGGCTTCTTTTCTCTGTCTGTCCTGTGTTCATTCAACACATATTTATGGAGTGTCTACCTGTCCTGCCACATATCACACCACCTGTAGATTTAACCATTTGTTTTGCTCACAAGTCTGGGATCTGGGCAGGGTTCTAGCTGGTGCTAGCCTTGGGTTACTAAGCACATACTGAGCGGTGTCTGGCCCCAGGGTCGAGTTCTATGGCCTTTGGAATGTCTCTCTTGTTCTGAGGTCTCCCATGTGGCACTGAGTAGCCTTGGGAATCAAGTGCAGTGTCAGAGCACAGCCAGGTGGACGCTCTGACCTCAGAAATAATATGGTGTTACTTCTGTCTAGGTGAAGGACACATATCCTGGTGCTCAGTGGAGGTGAGAGCTGGGGTCGGGGGGCATGGGACAACATGTGAAGAGTCTTGGTGTTGCAAGGCAGGGGCTGCTGCCTTTGGAAGATGCCATCTTGTCACCTCCCTATGGGACACAGACACAGTAGTGGAAGGATGTTGGGACCTTTGGGAGCTGTCACAAGACCTCTTTCCTTGTCATTGAAGTCCCCTACCTCCTACACTGATACCTTTGAATGTTACCAGAGTTGTTGGGGTCAGAGCCTGTGCTCTGGTAGGGCTCCGCCACCTGTTATCAATAAGTCAGTTAAAAAGATAAAAGAGCCGGGGCTGGAGAGATGGTCTAGAGGTTAAGAGTGCCTACTGCTCTTACAGAGGACCCGGGTTCGATCCCCAGCACCCACATGGCGGCTAAGAACCATCTGTAACTCCAATTCCAGGAGAACTCCAGTTCCAGGGGAATCCGAGACCCTTTTCTGACCTCCGCGGCATTGCACGACACGGGTGCACAAACCTACATGCAGACAGTACATTCATACACATAAATAAATAAATATAAAAAAAATTTTTTTAAAGATAAAAGAGCCAGGTATGGTGGCGCACACCTATAGTCCCAGTGCTTAGGAGGCAGAGGCAGGCGGATCTCTGTGAGTTCAAGGCCAACCTGGTCTATACAATGAGTTCCAGGACAGTTGGGCTACAGGGGGACTCTGTCTTCAAAAAAGACGCGAAAAAAAAAAATTTTTTTTGATAATAAATTAAAATAAAATAAAAAGACAAAGAAGGGCTGGAGAGATGGCCAGAGTTAGAGAAGTATGGCTGCTCTTTGCAGAGGACCTGGGTTTGATTCCCAACACCTACATGGCTGCTGACCAACCATCCATAACTCCAACTGCAGGGGCCTTGCAGACACCAGTGCAAGTATATGCAGGCAATACAGTTAGACAATAGAACTAGAATATGTTCATACAGCCAGGCGTGATGGTGGCGCACACCTTTAATCTTAGCACTTGGGAAGGTAGAGCAGGTAGGATCTTTGTGAGTTCAAGGCACCTGTCTAGAGAGCAAGTTCGCAGGTCACTGGGCTTAGGGAACCCGTGCGATCGAAGAGGATAATAAAAAAAATTAAAAATATATATATATTATATATATATATATAGTTATATATATATGTTCAAAAAGACAAAGGAAAGTTGCAGCCAAGTGTCTATATTAAATCCCAAACTATTTGGCTACTATAGCTCTCTCCTTGAGGAATAAGCTACACAGCTGGAAGGCACAGCTTGTGTCCTCTGGTGGTTGGGCGATGTGTGAGCCACAGTAAGAACTTGTCACCCTTTATAGAGAAACCACATGTGTTGCAAGATTAGCATCTCCATCAAGCATCTGTGTCTATGCTCACAGTTTAGCTTGACCATAATAAGTGGTATGCTTAAATGCCTATACAATTCCAATAGGCTTGTGCTTTGTTAATATGACTAAAAAGGGTATCACTGGGAAAGCTGTCAATCCATGAAGGAAACAACCTGAACAGACGGGAGTCCAAAATGACAACTCCAAAGAATTAGACTGTTTTTCTTCTCACCCACTTGTGCCCTTTCCCAAAGCCCAGGAAGCAAACTGCGGAAGAGGGAGGCATGGTAGAATGTAAGGGCTGTGGAGAGATATGGGTGAATCGTGAGACTACAGAATTATAGTCTGGACTCCTAATTGTCAACATGCCTGTGCATACAAGCTTCTCCAACTGGTCTATGGGACCTTGGGGTTGCTTTTCAAATATTGACATAGATACTTGCAAAATGCACCAATTACCCGATTGTATGACATAATGAGTGACATCAATGTTATCTGCAAACAACTGTGTCATTGTATTGTAGAATCCCTTAAAAAAAAAAAAAGACAAAAGAATCCTGGTGTGGTGGCACACACCTTTAATCCCAGCACCCAGGAGGCAGAGGCAGGTGGATGTCTGTGAGTTCAAGGCCAGCCTGGTTTACATAGCAAGCTCCAGGCCAGCTGGGACTAAGGGGAGACCTTGTCTCAAAAAAAAAAAACCCCAAAAGACAAACAAGCAGGAGTTTGGGAGGAGGCACCTGCAACAGCTGCTGCTTATTCTGTTTCAGTCTCTCCTAGGGGAATGTGGAGGCCTGGCTCCCCTCAGAGGCTGGGAAACCTGTGGCTGAGATGGGTCCCAAGAGCTGGAGCAGCCCCATCCAGATGTAGTCCCCCCAGCCCCCCAGCACTGCTTCCAGAGAACCTCACAAACTCTGCTTCCTCACCTGTGTGCAGGAGGGAAGAAAAGTCTGCAAATCAAGGAGTTTACCTGGTGTGTAGAAGGCTGGGCCATCCCTGAGATGGTCAGTGCCAAGGCCCCCAGGAACCTCAACAGGTATGGACAGAGGGCTGCCTCCCATGAAAAGCCCCCCCAAACAACCTGGAGGTTCTGAGCAAGAAGAGCAAGACTATTCTCTGGCACTCAGAAGAACAGGTGATGAGGGCGGAGAAGGAGGGGTATGCACCTTGTGCAGCAGGATGGAAAGGAGTTGACACGTTGACGGGAAAGGTGAAAAGGGGCCCTGTGAGCTGGCCAGCCACCTGCGGTCACTGACATGCTGCCCCTCCCTTCCCCTGCTGCCCGGACCCCAGTGCTGGCCACCACGTAAATGTGCTGCCTGCGCTTGGCTCGCCTTCCTGAGAGGAACCCCGGGTGCCCACCCAACCCTGTCAACATCCACTATCCTGCTACTCAGCAGCTTGTGCAGAAACAGGGGGCGCAGAGCTAAGAGCCAACCCAAGCAGGGAACAGGCCCCAGACTGTGGAGAACAAAATGCCCCCCAAACCTCTCACCGTGAGCAGGGGTGTCATCCCTGTCTCCTCTGATCTGTCACAATATAGTTTCCTGGGAATAAGTGCTGTCTGAAGTTTGTCCCCCCCTTCCTTCCCTTTTCTCCGTTCGCTTCTTCGTCTTTCTTTTCCCCTTGCTGTTCCAGCCACTCCCCTCCCCATTCTTTTTTTTTTTTAATAGCAGAACCAGGGGAAATTGAACATCCTTAGATGGGTTCGAATTTATTCTCAAAAACCACTACATTGGGCTGGCTGAGTGTGCTGACACACATATAGCACTTGGGAGACTGAGGCAGGAGGCGCTTAGGTTCAAGGGGTGACCTCGTTTCAAGAAACCAGTGGCAGACAGGAGAGCCCACTGTGTTCACGCTCCCTGCTTCTTCTGCTGCTGAGCTATTTACAAAAGGCAGTTTGGTCTAGCATCTGCCTGCCTCCTTCCTGCCCAGAGGATGTCGTGGGGGGAAGTAGAGGGATGGAAGGTCTCCCTCCCTCCCCATGGGCCAGCCTAAGAGCCATAGTAGCAGCAGGGCTCCATTCTGCTCTATAGTCGTGCTCTAAGCTTAGCGTCCTGGGTCGGCCCGAGGAGGCAGCTGCCTGATCCTTTTTGAACCTCACAGTTCCTGCTGCTGCCTCGTTTTTTTCCTGCCAACAAAGACCTGAAATAATTAAAAATTTCAGCTCTGTCCAAGTGGCCATGCCAGCGGTCAAGGGACACACAATGTCTATTTCATCCCCTGCCCTGGGTGTCACATCCCTGAGTCACGCCCACTGCTCTCCATGGTACGAGTATCCAAGGGGTCAGATCCTCATACTGCAGTCTTAGGTGAATCTCTGGCCAAAAGTCTTGGCGCGCTTTAACGAAATCCAGCTTTAGAAGCAGATCGGGAGTACTTAGCCCTCAGGAGAAGCCACTGGATACAGTTACAGTCACTATGCAGTCACCAGGGCACACTTCTCAGAGTTGTATATTAATTAGATGTAAATGAGTCATTTTTATTTTTTTAATTTTATTTATTTCTGTATGTGTATCAATGTACTGTCTGCATGCAGGTTTGTGCACCCGTGTCATGCAATGCCGCGGAGGTCAGAAGAGGGTCTCTGATTCCCCTGGAACTGGAGTTCTCCTGGAATTGGAGCTTCAGACGGTTCTCGGCCGCCATGTGGGTGCTGGGGATCGAACCCGGGTCTTCTGTAAGAGCGGTTGGCGCTCTTAACCGCTAGGCCATCTCTCCAGTCCCTATGAGTCATATTTTTAATGCTGAGAGATGTTGCTATGTGGACAGATGTTCTAACCATTTTGTGGTGTCAATAATCATTGAACTGCTTTGTAATTACAAAAAAGACAACAGAATAAAGCAGAGAAGGAAATCCATTGAAAGTGGCCACATTGGGAAGACGGACAAACAGCTCCAGGAACTCCTCTGCTAAAATCTATCTTTTGGATCCTGACATGTATATTTTTATTAATTTTTAGATTTATTTCCCCCTCTTTTTGTCTTTTTGAGACAGGGTCTCCCTATAGCCTGAGCTTGCCTGGAACTCACTATGTAGACTAGGCTGGCCTCGAACCCACCGAGATCCGCCTGCCTCCGCCTGCCTCCGCCTCCCGAGTGCTGAATTCAAGGTGTGCACCACCACGCCTGGCTTATTTTCCTTTTCTGTGTGTGCACACGCCCAGGTGTGTAGGTTAGAGGACAACTTGTGGAAACCAAGTCTTTCCGTCTACTATGCGGGGCTCTGGGATCAAATTTGGGCCGTCAGATTTGGCAGCAAGTGCCTTCGCCAGCTGAGTCATCTTGCTGGCTGGGTGTTTGGAGCTGAAACAGAGGTCAGAGGTTGGCATAGCTGAACAGTCCTGGTCCAGGTATGGTCCAGCCTGTCATCCTTATCCAGCCTCCAGTCTCTCCTGTGAAATCTCCTCCTCCTGCTGGTCCAGCTTCCCAACATGAGATGCCTGGGGAAGCTCTAATTTCATTGTTTCAATACTCTGAAAGCCAAATGGAGGGGCACAATGTCTCTTTAGAGCATCTCTTCAGACTATCTGCCGGGATGGGTGACGTTTCCAGGGGCAACCTGGCCACCTGACTCCTAACAGCTGTCCAGGTTGCCCCACGTGCTTGTGAAAGTGGCCCTCAGCCCAGTGGGCCCCAAATGGGATCCCCGATTCCCTCCCACATTTGTCAGCTCAGTGATCAGCAGGGCTGCCCACCCGATTACCCCACTGGGAACAGGGGGGGACCATTACCCCCTCCCCCAACCCCTACCTAGCAGCCAAAGTCTCTCAGAGCTGGGTGTTCAGAATAACTGTCGACCTCCCAGGCTGCTCAGTCACCCTCACCCCACCGCTGGCTAATCCACCCAGGTCCAGCTGCGTGTGCGCAGAAGCCTGTACCTGGCAGCTGAACGCTGCAAGGAGGAAAGAGACTGTCCGCTAAACAAAGGGAGCCCTGGTCTGCAAAGGACTTCTATGAGGAAGAGTGGGCAGAGGGGACAGTGGTGGCGGGCTCCATCTCCAGCAGGCTCCATGCTGACTGCGTCATTGTCATTCAAAGCCTGCATCTTCTTCATTCTTCTGCGGAGTGACTTTAAGATACCATCTAGGGTCATCTCCTAGGCCGGGCCTTAGAACTCTTCAGACGAGCATGTAATCTCCCCTCAAGCTGAACATTGCTCCACTTTAAATTAAAGAACAAGATTAGCCAGCCCTAGTCCCATGCTTCAATGTCATCTGAAGACCATCAGATGTCCTGTGAAGAACAACAGGAAGGTGACCGACAAGGGTTTTAGAGACAGAACATAACTGGCTCTGTGTCTGTAGTAGTCAGTTCCAGCAGCATTGTCTCGTTCAAACACATTTTTTTTTTTTAGAGATTTTGACACTGGGCAAAGAACAAAATGAAACAACAAAGCCTGACCTTCAGGAACAGCTTGAGCAGTAGAACTGGTGCAGTGGGGTGGCTGCTGGGCTCCAGAGATGGCTGGGGTAGGGGTAAGAGCACTTCCAGCCCTTGCAGAAGACCCAAGTTCAGTTCCTAGCATCCATGTCCAGTGGCTCACTTCACCTTCAACTCCAGCCCCGGGGGGTTCTGACTCCCTCTTCTGGCCTGCATAGGTACTACATCCATGTGCACATACACACAGATGCACACACAAATAAAAATAAATTTTTATTTGTTTGTTTTTGAGTCAGGGTCCCCCTGTAACCTGGAGCTCACTGTATAGACTATGTCTGTCACTGCCTCTCACATGCTAGGATTAAAGGTATACACTACCAGCAATGAACTGTGCTTAACTTAAAACTTGTAAAAACAGTTTTATGTTTGCATATTTTGCCACAAAGAAGAAAACAAAATCGATTACATTTTTATTTGTGTGTGCGCGTGCGTGTGTGTGTGTGTCTGTGCATGTGTGGTGGTGGGGGGCATTCAAAGGCCACAAGGCTCTAGGACAACTCGTGGGAGTTGGTTCTCTCTTTCCACCATGTGGGTCCCAGGTTTGAACGTCAGGCTTGGCGGCAAGGGCCATTACTTGATGAGCCTAAGAAAACAAAACTCTAACAAGCTCTTCAAAAGTAACAAAACCAAACACAAGCCTCAGTGACTTCTATGCCCTTGGCCCACGAGACCCTCTGGAGCCCGGCTCATCTGCCTCTGGAGCCCTCTGCTCCTCCACTCCTAGCCAGAGGCCCTGGGGTGGTCTTGCCCTGTGGGTCTCTTCTCACCTTTCCCTCCAGCTCCCGCTCATGCTTGGGCCGAATCTTCCTTGCTCTAGGTGTCTTTACTGCTCAGAGCTCCTGATACAACCAATTATCAGGGCCCCAGGAGCAGCTGTTGTGATTGCTTGCTCAATATTTGATTTCATTCCTGGAGCATACATCCTGTGAGGCCTGGGCATATCTGGCTGGCCTTTGGCACATGGTATGTGGAGTGTCTAGAGAGAGTGGATGGTGGGTGGGGGGTGACCCAACCAGCTCTGGGGCCCATTTGGTCCTTGGTTGTCCCCAGCCCCCAGCTGCCAGGTCCCACCCACCATAAGGCAGGTGGTGACTTTGGGAGGTTAAAGTCTCCTTCCTAGGAACCTGAGAGGTGATGACGCCCCCCTCGGAACAGGGCCGTGGGGCACAGTGGGAGCTGACACCTGTGCATCCTTCCTCTCAGGCTGGTTTTGTCTGCAGGTGTGTGGCTCTCAGGCACCCAGAGCCCTTGATTATAGAAAAGCTGGCCCTCGGCTGGGCTGACTGGTGGAGTCACACTTCCCCATCGTGATGGACTGTAACCGGGAACTATAAGCCCAGATGAAACCTTTCTTCCTTAAGTAGCTTTCGTCGGGATACTTTCATCACAGCAACAGGAAAAAAAGACACTTGTGATTGCAGTGAGTGTGTGGTTTCCTAATGCCAGAGCATTTTGCAGGAGGGGGCCCTGAAGGTTGCCAAGTGTCTCCCTAGGGGTAACAGAAAAGTAAACTGAGGCAGGCTCCCCTTGCCCTCTGCACTGCCACCCCAAGCTATGTTTCATTTCTCCCTTGCTATGTTGGCTTTGTCTTTCTGAGCTGTTCTTTGGTTGGCTTGACCCTTCCCTCTTTCTCCCTGTGTCTGCCAGGCTGTCAGCATGCTGGGCACCACAGCTGGCTCAGGACCTTCTATATCATGAGCCAGCAGCCTTGGCACAGACAGGGAATACCACTTGGCTTCCCAATATCAAGGAGGGTGAGAACTCATCACCTTCCTATGGAAACAGTCCTTTCCTGACCCTCAGGAGACTGAATCACCAGGCAAGAGGGTGGGGCCTATCGATGGTCCTCCCCCAGGGGTCTGCCCCCAGCAGACAAGAGGGTGGGGCCTATTGATGGTCCTCCCCCAGGGCTCTGCCCCCAGCAGACAAGAGGGTGGGGCCTATTGATGGTCCTCCCCCAGGGCTCTGCCCCCAGCAGACAAGAGGGTGGGGCCTATCGTTGGTCCTCCCCCAGGGCTCTGCCCCCAGCAGACAAGGGGGTGGGGCCTATCGATGGTCCTCCCTCAGGGCTCTGCCCCCAGCAGCATGGTGGGAGCAAAATGGACTGCTGACGGCAGACACTGTGACACAGTTGGCAGAGTGCTTACCTGGCATGAGCAAAACCCCCGGGTTTCGGCCCCAGCACCACAGAAACTGAGTGTGGTGGTGCACGCCTCTAATCCTAGCACTCGGGAAGTTGGGGCTGGATCAGAAGTTCGAGTTCTCTGGCTGCATAGTGAGTTTGGGCTAGCCTGGGCTGCATGAGCCCCCATCTCAAAACAAACAAACAAAAACCAGAACAAAACGAAGAGAAAGCAGAGCTGCTGTAAAATGAAGCTGATGACTCATCTACCCCCAGACAGGCAGGCCCGGGAGGCTGTGTAACCCTGGGCTATGCAGACCTAAGGCCTCAGCAGCCAACAAGAGGAGGCGATTGCTTTAAGGACGGGAGTTTGGAGGGATTTAGTGAAAACATCCATGGCATGCAGTTAGCAGGGCTAGTGGGACTGGGGCGCTGGGACTGGAGTCTGTGGGTGCCTGGGAGCCTGGACCACCAGGCAGGAAGGTAGGGAGGCAGGAGTCGGCCTCCCCTCCTTCCCTGCCCTCCTTCCCTGTCCGTTTTCCATCCCAAACACAACTAGCTCACTGGCGCCCTCGTGTGGTCAAAGTGGGTCACACTAAGTGTGGGCTCCCTGTCTGTCCTGAACTCTGAGGGTCCATTAGCACCCCAGAGACCCTGGGGCAGGGCTGGAGCTCCACCCCTGAGTTCCCTCCTTCACACGTCCCTCCCTGACTGTGTGTATGGCTCCAAGGTGGTGGTGGGGACAAGGAGGCTGAGTTCTGGGGCTGAGTACAGAGTCTGAAGGGGTGGGGGTGGGCGTGGGGGTGGAATGTTGGGTCTGGACTGGGGCAGGTGTGTGAGGCCCATGTGATGTTCCAGATAAGATCCTTTCATGACTCAGAATTTCCTTCACCCTGACTTGGTTTTCATTACGTTTGTTAATGATGCCCCGAGCTGAATTTCAGCTTCTCTCTTCAGTCACTCAACTAGCCCACCCAGGGGTGGGGGGACAGTTCAGGTGCAAGATGCTCACAGGGAATCCTGGGACAGTGCTCCAGCGTGCTCCTCGGCCAAGCCCGTCCTCCCTCCCTCTGAGGCCCCTCCTCCCTCCCTCCGAGGCCCCTCCTCCTTCCCTCCATCTTCCCTGCTTCTGTCCTTTGTCCTTGATTCCTCTTCTCTCCCTCCCTCCTCTCTTCTTCATCATTCTCTGCAATCCATCTGTGCAGAGGCTGCTGTGGTTCCAACCTTGCCCTCTGCAGTCAGCTGCCCCTTACGTCGATGTAAGAACTACCGCACAGGTGGGAACACCTCACGCATGCAATGTCTCCATACTCCTGGATACATTGTCCACCATCAGCATCGATCCTCAGCTGCTCTCTAGTCTTCACTAACGTCCAGAACTGGTGATTTTCCTCGTCTCGGATGAGGAAGTAACGTTCATAGAGGGAAGCATCAAGTGCCCCAGGTTGAGTCACCGGGGGCCATGGTGCACTTGCCTTACCTAGGGCGCAGTGAGGTCGACCTGTGGGCAGACAGTCTAGGAATGATTGTACCACCACGTGGTAGGGTCTTGGGACAGCGAGAGGAGGAGGGGAGCGGTGAGTCTCTTGCGGAGAGCTCAGGAAAGGGCTGCCACCTGGAGGGTCCCCGAGGGCCTCCTTGGGAGAGATAAGCCATGTGAGAGCAGCCTGTGTGAACTGTCAGGCAGAGTCATGTCATCTGTGTACACTTGGATGTCAGATGAGTGAACTGTGGCTTCAGCGGGGAGGGAGGAACAAGCCTCAGAAGGAAAACAGGGCTGACTGGGTGGCTGGGGGCCAGGACCCGTTCACAACTCGTTTGCCCTCACTGGCAATAGGTAAGAAAGGAGCCGCGCTGGTAAGACCTCTCTCTTGTGCCAGAACTACAGAGAGGCTAGGGCTTCCACACCCTTGTGGAAGCAGCCATTTGAGACCCTGCTTGGACCTCACCCAGCCTGTGAATGGGGCTGGCCTCAGAGAGAGTTTGCAATTCCTCCTGGGTCACACAGCCAGGGGATGGTGAGCAGGGAGGTGTGGACCATGGCTAGTTCTGAACTGCAGTTTAGGAAGGCCGCCTGGTTCGCCTTGGTAAAGCTTTGATAGGCAGTAGGCAGGCTAGGTCCTTGATGTCCGGCAGCTATGGCTGTAGGCCCATGTCAGATCCTGGGTGGGATGTGGTGTCGATTGAGCGGGGGGTTCTGGCTGCCGGACCAGCCTGTGAATGTGGAGAAGTGGTAGCAGTGTTGGACACCACGTCGCATGCCTTCTGAGGCCTGAGCGAGGGAGCTGCAGTGGTGGGTGACGGGGGCTGCGGTGGTGGATGACAGGGGCTGCGGTGGTGGGTGACGGGGGCTGCGGTGATGGGTGACGGGGGCTGAGGTGGTGGGTAACCCAAGCATATGTTATGTTATGATTTTGTAAGAGCCCAACTTGAGTTAGATCTTTTTCTGCTTAAGATAGATGGTGTGGCTTCCAGCCTGCACCAAAGTGTGGCTGATAAAAGTACTTTGGGGTTTAGAAATCTGGACCTTGCTAGTGTGGTGGCACAAATCTTTAATCTCAGCACTTGGGAGGCAGAGGGAGACAAATCTCTGTGAGTTCAAGTCCAGCCTGGTCTATAGAGTGAGTTCCAGGGGAGCTGGGGCTAACAGGGAGACCCTGTCTCAAAAAAAAAAAAAAAAAAAAAAAGAAAGAAATCTGGACCCTGTCGGTGACTGCACAGGGACATTTTTTTTTTTTTAACCACAGGGACATTTTTAATGGTGTGGTGGGCAGGGACCATCCGTTTTTGCATCCCTGGTCTACTTATATTCATTTAATCACCAGCCATAAAAAAAAATACACAGGCTGACAGGGCTGGAGAGACGGCGCAGTATGGTGAAGAGCACTGGCTGCTCTCACAGAGGACCGGGGTTCAGTTTCCAGCACCCATATGGTGGCTAACAATTGTCCATAACTGCAGTTTTAGGGGATCCAGCGCCTTCTTCTGGCTTCTGCAGGAAGTGCACACATGTGGTGCTCTTTTTTTTTTTTTTTTTCTTTCTGTATGTGTATGAATGTACTGTCTGCATGCAAATCTGTGCACCCGTGTCGTGCAATGCCGCGGAGGTCAGAAGAGGGTGTCGGATTCCCCTGGAACTGGAGTTCTCCTGGAATTGGAGTTCCAGACGGTTCTCGGCCGCCATGTGGGTGCTGGGGATTGAACCCGGGTCCTCTGCAAGAGCGGTCGGTGCTCTTAACCGCTAGGCCATCTGTGGTGCTCTTACATGCAGGTAGGCAAAGCACTCACATGCATAAAATAAATAAATACTCCCCGAACACAATGACAACAAACACAAAGTGAGCATCCTGGAAGGGCGAGGTTTGTTGCTTATAGTTCTAGAGGGTGAAAGTCCAAGATCCAGGTCACAGCAAAGGTTTTTTCTTATTGTGTGTGTGTGTTTTATTTTTTTATTTATTTCTGTATGTGTATGAATGTACTGTCTGCATGTAGTTCTGTGCACCCATGTTGTGCAATGCCGCGGAGGTCAGAAGAGGGTGTCAGATTCCCCTGGAACTGGAGTTCTCCTGGAATTGGAGTTTCAGACGGTTCTCAGCCGCCATGTGGGTGCTGGGGATCGAACCCGGGTCCTCTGTAAGAGCGGTCGGTGCTCTTAACCGCTAGGCCATCTCTCCAGCCCAATTTCATACATTTATTAATCAAATTTAGACCCATTTCCCCTTCCTTTCCCCTACCCCACCAGAGCTCATGTCTTTTGTCTTTTTCTCAGTCTTATTTACTTATTTATCTTACGTGTGTGAGTGTATTGCCTGCATGTATTTAAGTGCACCTGTGTCGTTTGGTGGCCGAGGAGGCCAGAGGAGGTCACTGGATTCCCGGGAACTGGAGTTACAGACAGTTGTTAGCATCCATATGGGTGCTGGGATTAGAACATGGGTCTTTTGCAAGAACAGCCAGTGCTCTTGACTGCTGAGGCATCTCTCCAGCCTGTCAAGAATACTTTATGGGGAGTGATGCATGTTGGAAAAAACAACACCACCAACAACAGAAAAGACTGCATTAAAGAACTAACTGAAACAGCGAATCTGGTGGGGTGGGAGGGTTGGGAGGGGGACACGGGTCTATATTCAATTAACGTATATTTAATTGATGTGAGTTTAACAAGTATCCAAATTTGCCCAAACTTTATCTACAAATTATATGGTATTTTAGGACTTAGTAAAAGTAAAAATGCCTATATTAAACAACATTGGTTAAAAGGTTTTAATAAAAATGGTAATACATTTAAGCTAATTGGAAATATGAATTGTTGTCCACATTTGTTTTACTTAAAATTTGTATAACTACAACTTTGGGATTAATGTATACAAATGTTCTCTCTAATTTTTGTGTTGTACAGTACCATCTTGTAATATTTTCTTTTACCTGTAGGATAATTTAACTTAAGGAATTAAGTTTGCTTCCCAAATTAACAACATACAGTCACTCAAAACAGCTTGGGTAAATTTAATGAAATTTTGATTTCTGATTAATGAAAAATTTGATTCCTGCCTATAGGTATGTGTACTTCAACTGCCTTTTTGAGACTCATGGGTCAAAAAATAAAAACCTAAAATAAAAAAGGGGGGATACAGTTATATATGAAAACTTTTTGTCAAATTTTTCAATTTAAATCTTAAAACTAATGCACCTTTAATCCTAGCACTTGGGAGGCAGAGGCAGGCGGATCTTTGTGAGTTCAAGGCCAGCCTGGTCTACAGAGTGAGTTCCAGGACAGCTGGGGCTACAGGGAGACCCTGTCTCGAGAAGACCAAAAAAAAAA